>CM017195.1:9452098-9502098 GCA_004837865.1 Musa balbisiana | reverse complement strand
TAGTCTCTCGTTTATCTAATACCTTAGAGACTGTATATCGGGCATGGTGCTATCAAGCTCAAACGGTTTCTACTCGAGTCTCATTCTAATCGGATTCTCTTGGAAAACTCTTTCTCTCTCAATCCAAATGACCCTAGCTAGGGATTTGTCTAAGCAAGAACATATGAGATATTCATTTCATGATACCGAGAGTGGATGATCCTCTATCGACACTCAATAGCCCTCGTAAGGTTGGCTACCACTCTTGATGATTGGCTGTGCTAGATCTGAAACTTTCAAACCTATAAGTCTGATATTAAAGAGTGAAGTACTCATATAGGGCATCCTTGATGTCTCAAGTCTAAGGATCTGGTAGAATGACAAAATTACTATCTGACAATGAGGTATCATTAACCTTTTAGCATTTTGTGAGTGGATCAATCAATAAACTCATTCTTTAATAAGCACATGTACTATAGCCCTAATGTCCCCACACGAGTAACTATGAGACTAGTCTCCATCATATGGACAAGTATATAGCACATCAGTTTGTCTAGTTATCTCGATGTCTCTCTCGAGTAACTTATGACCGAAATTATTTAGGATCTGTGTTTAAAGGCGAATCAATCTCATTATCGTGATCTTATCATGATCTGATTACCATTGCAAAGATCTATGGATATCATAATATATTTATGCATCAAGCAATATAAAGTGAGAAAATATCATAATAATAATAAACAAAAAAGAATGTGTATCATGTCACACATGTCATCACTCACGTGATTGGCTTGTAGGGCACCTATGACTAGTATATATGGCCAGTGAGGGGTGGGCGTCGGGAACCCCCCTGGATTTCGATGATGAAGCATGCGACGAAGAGGGAAAGGGACTCATCCTCCCTCTGCCTCAACCCAATGAGCATTGTCACAGAGGGCCTCAATCACATGTTGGCTAGGAAGTGCAACTCAAGCTCCTTTGTGAGCTGGGCGAAGGATGAGATCGAGCATAGCTTTAATCGATTGTACCACTCCTGAGCAGGGCCCTTGAGGGTGGTGGGGAATACCCGACACATCAGAGAGTCCAATGTGTTGTACAATGTCATGTGGGCTTGAAAGTTGATAGTGTGCTCCCTTAGGTCAAAGCTGCCATCAAAAGCCTCTAGTGTTGGGAGGTGCAAGTTAGTCGGGAGCGGCTCGTCCTGAATATCTTGGGCAAAGGGGAGCTACCCGAGATGTGGTCGCTAGCCCCTTCAACTGTTGAAACTCCTGTTGTACCTTATCAAGGTGCTGGTTGACCAACCACAATTGCACTCTGAATGAATCATCTATCGAGCTTGCCATCTGAGTGTTCGACTTGGTGAATGTTGAGGGGGAGTGACAATGAGGAAAAGCACTATACTACATCGTCGAGGAGCATGGGCCCTCGAGCTATCCCTCAACTAGTTGAGGATGGTCTCGGTGCATTAGGGGTAGTTCGATTGGGGTAGCCTTGAGGGGTGTGGGAGTGTTAGTTGGTTCGCTAGTAGTTGTGGCTGTGGAATGGGTGGCACTTGTTGGGCTAATTAGGGGAGGGACGGGGGTGATGGCTTGCATCGTCTCAGCAAGTTCCTACACCTAGTGGGTGAGGTTGAGGAACGCCTCGACAGAGACCACAACTGTCCTATGTTGGTTTGGTTCCCAGGAGGGGAGAACCCATGATCGTTTAATATGTGTCAATAGTGCCCTAGAGTCTACGCATAGCTGGACGCATCCACTTATGGGAGGATGGGTAATTGCACCCCTTGGCCAAAAGCATTATGAGAGGGTGAGAGAGCCTTATTGCTAGAGTTGACTCATTGCCCAAAAGCATTATGAGAGGGTCGAAGAGCCTTATTGCTAGAGTGCTCATTGAGAGGGTTCGCTAGTGGACACTCCTACGATATTCAACCCTCCTAGCATCACAAATGTTATGTACCTTTATGTTGTGACCTAGGGATTAGTACGCTTGATCTTGTTCCGCAAGCACAAGGTCTACCATGTAGTTCGTAAGGTGAGGAGGCTAAGGGGGGAGGTCGAGTTGAGGGGTTGACTCTCGAGCTGATCTGAGGCAGGACTTGAATTGTCTCACCTACTGTCACGAATGGTCATCGCTCATCCGCAACAACTCCGTTCAACGAATCGTTCGTCGCTTTTGCTTATATGTATAGTTGCTTGGCAGCATATTTTGGCTTGGTTTTATGTTCTTTTACTTGTAAAAATGTAAGTTCGGATAATTTGTAGCACTACAGTGCGATTGCTCACCAAACCAAGCAAAACAACCCAAAATGGCTCCGTTTTCGCGTGCCACGAGCTATTTTCTATAGCCCGCAGCAGTGCGTGAAACGTCAGCCATCTCAGTCCCTTGGAACCACCCGGGTGGCACCATGGGGGATGGGGTTTCGGTATAGTGTCGGGCGTTGAACACTCTTTTGCAAATTCGCACGTTACCTTGACGGGAACTTATTGTCATGCCCGGCACCTGGTGAGCAACTGTTTGTGGACTTGCAGCTGTTCGTTCAACCATCTAAAGTCCTTGTTTTCCTCTCCCTCGTTTCTCTTGTGCACGCAAGGTGCTCACTGAATTGCTTGTAAAGTTTCCCCTTTTCGTGAGACTTTGGGACTTGTCCGTCGCTCGTTCTTCGAACTAATCAAAATTTTCTTTTGCAGGTCCTTCGGGACTTGCGAGAGGTTGCAAGTGGGCAAATCTTTGCGGATGCATATCCTAAGTGCGCAGTGTGACTTAGGCAACGCAAGCTAAGTTCATGTCTTGGCCGTAAGGGTGCATCATGGCTTAGGCAATTCAAGCTAAGTCCGTGATATTGTTGTATCAGAGCAGGCAAGCACTTTGAGCGAGTAGCGAAAGAACTTCGCAACTTTGCCATGGCAAAGCATCGTGGCGAATCAAGCAAGACGAGACAAACCAAATCCTTGCCCCAAGCAACCACAAGTGGGCTGTAAGTGTATATTCGCTCTCATTCTGTTGGAGCCACTCAAGAGGAGCATGACAGCGAACATGATGAGCGAGACGTTGGCTACTTTCCGTGAGCGGAGGAGGCACAATCTGGGGTGCCACCCGGGAAAAAGAGTCATAAGAAGAGACTCACAACGGTGAAAACCCGCTTGGATGTTCTCGAAGTGAGCTTGGAGAAACTCTACTATGGCCAACGAAGGCTTGTTGGGGGTAGAGAGCTCGCAAGAAGAAGCAGAGTCCAGGATCGACAAGGTTGAGGCCCTAGTCAACCGATTGTCAAATGACACCAAAGACTTCGTGCAACACTTGCAGGAAGTTATGGCGGAACTCACTTCAAGGGTGACCAAGCTCATAAGAGCACTAAATGCGGGAGGAAGCAATACCTGCATTGTGCTGCCACAAAACTTGAGGGCACTCGAGCCTCATGGTTATGGAGGGGCAAGAGATGCCAAAGAGTTCAAGAATTTCTTGTTCTACATGGAACAATACTTTCGAACCACAAGGCCTGATTCGGAAGAAACCAAAGTTTCCATAGCAACCATGTATCTGAACGGAGATGCAAAACTTTGGTGGCGAACCCATTGAGAAGAGATCCAACAAGGTCGATGTCGAGTTGACACATGGGAGGACTTGAAATAGGAGTTGAGAACTCAGTTCCTATCGGAGAACACAAAGTTCGTCGCAAGAAAGAAATTGAGACAACTCCACAAAAATACTTCCATCTGAGACTATGTGAAGCAATTTTTTACGTTAATGCTGGACATACAGGACATGTCCGAGAAGGATAAGTTGTTCAGCTTCCTTGATGGTTTGAAGCCATGGGCTCAATAAGAACTACATCGAAGGAATGTCGCCGATGTGATCGGGGTAATTGCTATCGCAGAAAGGCTCACCGACTTTGTTTCCTTTAAAAACCTAGGAAGAAGGAAACAATTTTCAAGCAATCGCCCTCCAAAATATTCTTGAAGGAAGGAGCTCGGGGGCGAACAAAAGAAGAAGAGTTCCCACAAAGGGCCAAGCCCGAAAGGCAAGGCCTTGAAACATGGCACATGCTTCTTGTGCGGATGACCGCACATGGTGAGGGAGTGCCCACAAAAATAGGCACTCAATGCTTTAATAGCTTCCATCCACCCCCCCAAATCGGAGAAGGGCAAGGCTGTCGCTCTTAGTTCGAGTAATTTTGAATCCAGTAGTGATGACGAGGAGTCGCAAGGACCCCGGATGGGAGCAATGCGTTTGTTGAACGCCATGTGGGGTCAAGTGCGGGAGAACATGAAGACAAAGCTACAAAAAGCAGGAAGTGGTGAGCTGATATACGTAGACATCACACTCAATGGTCAAACGACCTATGCAATGGTGGACACGAGCGCTACCCACAACTTCATTGTCGATTAAAAAGCAAAGTGACTTGGGCTGATCTTGGAGAAGAGATCAAGTCGAATGAAGGCGGTGAACTCGGAGGCCAAACAAATTTCCGGGTTGGCAAAGGGAGTTCCCATCAAGATCGGAACATGGAGCAGGAGCACGAACATGATGGCGGTGTCATTGGACGACTTCCAAGTAATCCTTGGAATGGAATTTATGCACGCAGCGAAGTTGGTGCCAATGCCATTCCTAAACTCCCTATGCGTGATGGGAGGTGACGACACCTGTGTGGCTCCCGTCCCTCGGAGAGGAACCAAGGACCCCCAACAAATATCGACACTACAATTAAAGAAAGGGGTGTGGAAAGGTGAATTAACATTTGTAGCTGCTATGAAGCTAGAGCCACTCAACGAAAAGGCCATTCATGAACCTGCTGTGGTGACAAACGTCCTGAAAGAGTTCACAGACGTTATGCCACCTGAGTTGCCAAAGAATCTTTCACCACATAGAGGCGTGGATCATCACATCGAGTTGGAGCCAGGAGTGAAACCTCCAGCAAGATCACCCTATCGTATGCCCCCGCTAGAGTTGGTCGAGCTCAGAAAGCAGTTAGGTGAACTACTAAGCGATGGTCTCATCTGTAGTTTTAAAGCACCATTCGGAGCTCCAATTCTATTCCAGAAGAAATAAGATGGGAGCCTCCGACTATGCGTCGATTACCGAGCCCTCAACAAAGTGACGGTGAAGAACAAGTATCCCATCCCGCTCATCGCGGATTTGTTCGACCAATTGGGCAAAGCCAAGTATTTCTCAAGGAGAACACTTTGTTTGTGAAAATGGAGAAATGCTACTTTGCTCAAACGAAGATCTTATTCTTGGGGCATCGAATCGGTGATGGCTCCATTCGGATGGATAAATTGAAGATGCAAGCGGTTGTGGAATGGCAAACTCCAAAGAAGGTGCTAGAGTTGAGATCCTTCCTTAGTTTCGTCAACTACTATCGACGCTTCATCGCGGGGTATTCGAAGCGTATAGCTCCACTGACAGAGTTGTTGAAGGAGTAGTCTTGAAGGTGGTCTGATAAATGTGAAATTGTATTACAAGATCTGAAGGCTACTGTTTTGGAAGAACCGATGCTCAAATTATCGGACTATGGGAAGCCCTTTGAAGTCCATACAGATGCTTCAGACTTTGCTATTGAGGGAGTACTCATACAGGAGGGTTATCCGGTGGCCTACAAGAGCCGCAAGCTCAACGAGACCGAGTGGCAGTATCCAATGCACGAGAAGGAGATGACAGTGGTGATCCATTGTCTACGAGTTTAGCGACACTATCTTCTCGGATCGCAATTTGTGCTAAGGACATACAACATCGCTATGAGCTATTTCCAAACTCAAAAGAAACTCTCCCCAAAGTAAGCACGATGGTAGGACTTCCTGGCTGAATTTGATATGGCAATGGAGTATAAGCCTGAAAAGGCAAATGTCATGATCGATGTATTGAGTCGAAAAGTGGAGCATATGAATGTTGTACAATTGGAGGGCAAAGGCCAAGCAAGTCAGTTGCACTCCAACTTCCTTTCCAGGATCAAGAATGGACTGTATAGTGATCTCCAAGCAATTATCCTGATGTAGCTTATCAAAGAAGGTAAGACACGACGATTTTGGGTCTAGGAGGGACTCGTTTACACAAAAGGGGATAGGGTTTATGTCCCTCGAGTGGACAATTTAAGGCGTGAACTCTTAAGAGAGTGTCATGATTCCCTTTGGGCTAGACATCCGGGCATTCATAGAACCTTGGCTCTCATGGAGAGGGCATTCTACTGGCCGAAGATGGGGACTGATGTGGAAGAATATGTTCGAACGTGCCTCACTTGCCAACAAGACAAGGTGAAGCAGCGGAAGCCGATATGACTTTTGGAGCTGTTGCCCATACCAGAAAGGCCATGGGAGAGCATTTCGTTGGATTTCATATTAAGCTTGCCCGTAGTAGGGAGACTTGGATCGATACTTGTGGTGGTCGATCAATTTTCAAAGTATGCAACTTTCATTGCTACTCCCCTATACTGTTCAGCAAAGGAGGCGGCCAAGTTGATGATGAAGGATGTGGTGAAGTATTGGGAAGTCTCGCACAATATCATCAGTGATCAAGACGCTCGGTTTCTGGGATGATTTTGGACCGAGCTATTCAAATTGTTGGAGTCGAAGTTATACTTTTCCACAAGCCTCCACCCCCAAATGGATGGCCAGACCGAAAGGATAAACTTACTCCTAGAGCAATATCTTCGGCACTACGTGAGTGCCAACCAATGAGATTAGGTGAAGTTGTTGGACATTGCTCAATTCTCCTACAACCTACAGTGGAGTTCTGCGTCCAACAAGAGCCCCTTTGAGATCATTACAGGGCAACAACCGTCAACTCCTCATACCATGGTAATCGAGTATATTGGGAGTAGTCCGTCAGCCTACCACTTCGCAAAGGAGTGGCACCGAAATGCAGATATTGCACGGGCTTACTTGGAGAAGGCGGCAAAAAGAATGAAGAAGTAAGCAAATTTAGGAAGGTGACCACAAGAGTTTAAGATCGACGATTTGGTGTTGGTCAAGCTCCAACCAACATCACTCCAATTCTTTAGGAACAAAGTACACAAATGATTGGTGTGCAAGTATGAAGAGTCCTTCCCAATTATCAGCAAGGTGGGCAACGTCTCCTACAAGTTGCAACTGCTGGCGTGGTTCAAAATTCACAATGTTCTTCACGCCAACAACTTGAAAGCATACCACTCGGATCCACAAGATGCTTTCCGAAGTGTTCCAACTCGGCTACTCCCCACCAGAGCCTCCTACGAGAAGCGAGTTGAAACAATCCTAGCGGATCGCAAGATAAAGCTACCCACTAGAGCTGAGCAGACTGAGTACTTGGTGAAGTAGCGAAAGCTTCCCCGAACTGAAGCTAGTTGGGAGCCCGAAGACGCCCTACGACATGAAGAAGCAATCATCAACAACTACCAACAAGCGTCGACGAGAGCATCGACAGTTTAAGTGGGGGAGAATGTCACGAACGGTTGTCGCTCATCCGCAACAACTCCGTTCAACTAATTGTTCGTCGCTTTTGCTTACATGTACAGTTGCTTGGCAGCATGTTTTGGCTTGGTTTTATGTTCTTTTGCTTGTAAAAATATATGTTCGAACAAGTTACAGCGCTATAGTGCGACCGCTCATCGAACCGAGTAAAATAGCCCAAAATAGCTCCATTTTCGTGTGTCACAGGCTATTTTCTGTAGCCCGTAGTAGCGCACGAAACGTCAACCATCTCAGCCCCTTGGAACCACCCGGGTGGCACCATGGGGGATGGGGTTTCGGTATAGTGTCGGGCGTTGAACACTCTTTCGTAAGTTTGTACGTTACCTTGAAGGGAACTTGTTGTCGCACTCGATACCCGATGAGCAACTATTCATGGACTTGCAGCTATTCGTACAACCTTCTAAAGTCTTTGTTTTCCTCCTACCCCTCTTTTCTCTTGTACACGCAAGGTGCTCGCTCAATTACTTGTAAAGCTTCCCTTTTTCACAAAACTTCAGGACTTGTCCGTAGCTCATTTTATAGGTCTTTCGGGACTTGCGAGAGGTTACAAGTGGACTGATCTTTATGAACACATATCTTAAGTGCACAACGCGACTTAGGCAACGCAAACTAAGTTTGCATCTTGACCGCAAGGGTGCACCACGACTTAGGCAATTCCAGCTAAGTCCGTGACACTACATCGCATTCCTACATGACAACTCAACATTGGAAGGGGGAATCTACGATTCGACCTCTTCAAAATTTAAGTTAGTAAATAATTTTTGTAGTATAAAAAGTTTGATCCCTCTCCCTGGGTCAAGAAGCCTATATTTATACTTATGAAATCGACTTGAGGTACGCGAGTCATTAACGGCATTAACGATCATCGATGCCTTATTCAACTTGTTTGTATAGGCAACCGACCTGTATGTTCCCAATGACATGAGTCAACTCCTTTGAATCCTCGCTATGCGACGTTGACCCATATAATCCCAAGCGACGCAAACGTGGTGATGCACCATTCGCCAGGTTGGCTACTCTTTGCACAGACGTGTCGGGTCATTCCACATCGACCCCTTCACGACGATCAATTGTCAATCCATGATTAGTGCTGAAATATTTCCTATAAAAATGTTTAAAATTTTTTCCTAATCATCAATGATAAAGATATGTTGCAGGATAATTCATGACGGGGCCAAATTACATATAGGTAGTCAAGTCTTGCCCCAACTCATCCGCCGAAGATGGCTAGAAATAAAACATAGGTATTCACACCAGACGCCAAGAAACATCATCCTCCTGGATGTTGCATCGCTTGTATTCTTATTAAGCCCAATTCCTTAACAAAACAGATTTAATTGTTGACAAGTACATTATGAACAAGGTAATAGTCAACATCAGTAAGAGGTGCCTTATCCAATTCAAAGAAATTTAATATTCTTTAACCTGGCCATGCATGAGGCTGAACTAAGATCGATCCAATGCAGGTGTTCCAAAACCAATGTCCAACGCGTGGTATCCAAAACCGATGGTGGGGTATCTTGATACTGGTCTATACAAGAACCCATGAACAACATAACAGATCAGTCTTTCAAGCTTCATACGAGCAATCATAGTTCTTTTAGTTTTTACACAGTAACGAGCAAAATCGCCGTACCTTAGGTTCTAACCTTCTTCATCCACTAAAACAGTCGTCCCCGTGCCTACTCCAAGATCCACAATGGCAGTCATATCATCCTCGAGCAATAGAGGCAGTGGCGATCCCTATTGCAAAGCAAAAAATTAGGTCAATCATGTATCTAAAACTTAGAAGAGTTACCCTCATTTTATTAGATATATGCAGTCAAAAGAATTCTAATATGCAGTTATCCTCCAACCTCAAACATCAATTCCTGGATTATAGTCGAAGGCCCACAAATTACCCAAGTATGAAACATGGGTTTGTGCTATTCACCAAATGAAACATTATCAGAAAATTAAAAAAAAGTAAATACATCTTTCAGTTTCTTTATAACTATCAGCTGATCCGCAATTCGACTCTGTGCATTGGCTAGGTATCAAAGTAGCTCAATTGTTTAATTTCTTTAACCTTTGTATAGAGACTCAGATCAATCAAGACCCCAATTCATCTCAGAATCATCCAGTCCTTTCAAATTGAGACATTTTGCACATCAATTGACACCCATAAAAAGAAAAGACTGCATATTTTGATGAAGCATAATCATCAATCATGAAAAAGTTACCACCAATACACATGCACCAATAATTCTAGGCTGTAAGCATAGTTGCCATGTTGCACTGACATGCCACATGGTAGAAAAGAATATTCGAAACAAGCTAAAAAAGGAAAAGTACCTCTTCCTGAATATACAATCTCAACCTGATATCTTTCAGTTTAAAGAAGCTTTCACAAAGGACCTTTAACTTGCCGACCTGCAGGTATCCAAGTGAAATTGAGTTGCAAACCCACTCAAAACAGATAAGTTAAGAGAGATTGTTGATGATGTCACTAAGTAGACATATCATTAGACTATAAGAGAAAATAAAATGATTCTTTACGCGATGTTTTCCAACAATAAAAAGCGAAAGGCAGATTAGATCAGCAAAATTGTGCTTTTTTATTAGTATTTGATGATGACAGACACATATCCAGTACTGATAGAAGAGGAATCAAAAGTGTCCAAAAATCAAATGTATCAAGATATAATCAATCATAAATTTATATAGAAACAAAATGTACAGGGGCAGCCCTGTAGGGTGGGTATCAGATATCTCCAAAACAGATAAGAACATTTTGGTCTTTTTACTTATCATTTTTTATTTATTTACCATGACTGGTTAGCTTGGTTTAAATTGAAGGGGTATATATGGAAGAACCTAATATTTTCTGGATATATGTGTAACTTTAAATTTATAGAGACAAATATGAATTTCCAAAATTAACAATGATATATATGCAATTGACCCTAAATTTTAAATGACCCATGTGTAAGCATAAACATACTACCTATCTTGTTTTAACATATTCAGGTTAAGATTCTAAGCTCTTGTTACCTTATGTAGAGTGATGATTCTCTAACTAGTGAACACTTGCTCAACAAAAATGAGTGCTATAAATTTTGAATGCTATTGAGGATCAAGAGGTATATTTACAGTAGTAGTAGGCGGCAGCTTTTTGGTCAAAGGCTGCTTCTCCCCCATGGAAGCTCCAATACACTTCAATGTAACACCTGCACAGCCAAAGGGAAACTTCAGCATAATACTACAGCCACTGATTATATACTTCCAAGTTCCAAGTATTCATTTATATTCGTACTAATAAGTCCAGAAGACATTTTTTGGGGTCCTGCAATTCCAGATGATGGCCTCTCATATTCGATACCATGCAGTGCCTTCAGCTCCGCAAACCTGTATTATGACCACTTAGAAAAAATGTTGAATTTTAATTTTCTATCTCCTAGATTCATTTGGTAAGACCATGAGGTATTTATTTAATCTATGATCCAAGAAACGTGCATCTCTATAATGCAAAAGTTTGTGCATCAAGCTTTTGGCTATTGCCGTAAAACCTATCACATGGTAAAGTGCTGATATTTTGAAGCAGAATTCTTTTTTTTTAACCCCGCTCCTAACACAACATTTGCACATTTGCCATTTATGTACTTACTCGTGATTTCATGTACTTAGTATTTCTTTTGGAAAAAAAAAAGATTGGCCAAACTTGAAAATTGAATCATTGTATGACTAAAAGATTGAATTGTATTCGATTGGGTGATACCAACTAAATCGAGTGCTAACTCTCCTTTATTTCTTATTGAATTAATCGATCAACTTGCTATTGGACATTTACTTTCGACTTCGCATAGCACTATTCAAAAAAACTTTCAACATATTTCACTTTAATTATAATTATGAGAATCAATCCTACCCCTTCTAGTCCTACGGTTTCCACACTTGAAGAATAAAACCTAGGATGCATTGATCAAATTATTGGCCCAATACTGGACATTGCTTTTCCTCTGGGCAAGATGCCTAATATTTATAACGCTTTGGTAGTTAAGGGTCAAGATACTTTTTGATAAATCATGCTATATCTATCATGATATAGAATTAATTGGAATAAACATGCAACCTTAATGGAAGGGAACAACACAATTGCAGCAAATTCCATTAGTATATTTCTCCAAAATAATATTTGGTTCACAACTTCACATGAACTAATCTAATTTGTATCCATACAAAAAAATCCATCTTAATATAATATGTGTTCACAACTTAATTTGGTTTCATTAAGTGATTCTGCCATGAACAGTTAATCTATCAAAATACAGTATCAGAATTTCTAAAATTGGCATCTCTCTCTATCACACACACACATATACACAGCAAAAAAATATCTGAATTGACAAAATCGGACAAGAATATAACAGATTACCTTGGATGCAAATGTCTCAAGTCTTCCAAATCATCTGATTGCATCTTGGCCATGACAAGGCGAACATAGCTGCATGGGTCACAAAAATAAGTACCAAGAAATCTGAAACATCCATCTTCACCACAAAATTAATTCAAACATGCTGATATCCTCAAGTTTTACAACAATTAAGATGGTTATAGAAGTGAAAGTTTGTCCAGAAAATGATTTTAAAAGTTACATTCAGATTCTGATAACAAATAAAATTTTAACCTTTAGAATCTTATAAACTGAGAAATATATGAAGCAAACTTTTTGCTAGCATTTTGGATTCCAAGCTTTGTACTTGCAGTATTTGGATCTTTTGCAAAGGTGTATACCCTGCATGGACTTTAGTTTCAGCCATACCTATCATTAGAAACTGGTATTTACAAATCTGACAGTCAATCAGTATCTGGACCAGGCAATTTTGCCTGAACCAGTTTGAACTGAGCTTACCTTTTGTAAGATCACCATACCAAGTCACGGGGCACCAAGCTGTACAGACAGTAATGGTAGAGTCCTTTTTATCCTCTTTTTCTTCTTACTCATTTTCCTCTGCCTCCTCTCCTCCCCCAACTTTTAACTCCTATGTGATGCCACCGCCACTTATCCTCGTCTAGTTTTTCACACCTCTAGTGTGTGTGTGTGTGTGTGTACCAACCCATGCCAGCAATGCTGGTACAAAGACGAGCACTGGACTGAGAATTTAATCCTTGATGACTTGTAACTCCAGAGAATGCAGCATTGCAACTACGAAAAAGGAGCACTTGCCTGCAAAATTACTCATGGCAGGTTGTTTTGCAACCTAAGCCACAAATGCTGATAGAATCAAGAAACCACCCCATAAAAAAATTATACATTATGTAAAATGATAAGATGCAAATATGCTATATAATATATTTTATTGACATATTAGTATAATGATGATACAATACAAATTTTTTTCTAATGCATAGAAATAGGGGGTAATTTGACAACTTGTATTATAGAGCAACCACATCCACCCTTTGCAGGCATGAACAATTGTGTACCTGTATAACACATCTTTTTTCAAACAGTCAGTACATACGAGATCTATAATTACCCTCTTATACAGATTGAGATACTAGGCTTCTTGATGCCACCTGATATAGTATATTGTTTGACTTATAAATGTTATTGTATCAAGAGATTTGCTTAATTGAGCAACTATAGTCATCGCTTCCAAAAATACCAACAATAAGAAATTAGAGTTAGACAGAACATCAATATATGCAATCAATAAATCAACTCACCGAATTTCTGATTCCTTCCTTTCGCGCTGGCTTACCTGTACACAATAAATAAATTTCTGATGTAAATAAAAAAAGACAGTTTGTGAATCCATCGCTACACAAGTTTTAGATGCTACCTCACTCCCATTAAGCATTTTGATTTTTGCAAGACGTGCAATCAAAACAAATCTTGGGAGGCCACCTTTACTTGGATCTACTATAGGATTCTCAGAAAGCCTGATGTCCTTCAAAGAATGCCAAAACACATCGTTACATACTGTTATGAAAGAACATGGAATGGTGCTCCAATATCAAAGCTGTATATGATTCTTCAATAGCTACTTTTTACTATTTAGTATAAATATGCATTGTTTTCAGTAACATTGACTAGTAAAAATAAGAACAATATAGATGTTTGCAGAAACCATTCAAGCCTATTTCAGCAGCAGGGATCTTCCTAGAAAATGAAAAGCTGCAATTTTATGGCTCAAGTTATCAAATCACCAACTGATAAATATGAACTGACCTAGAAAAACAGAAACATTTTATCTAACAAAAAGACTATGCCAGTTTAATTGCCCTTAAAGTGTAATTATTTGTCTTTTAGAAAAAACAAAAGGTGAATGTAGTTGATTCTGCTGATGAATCAACATGTCCTAGAGAATGATGCAATATTAGCTCTCTTCGAACAAAAAATAAAAAATAAAACTATAAGTAGCACATTTTTTTAACTATTTCCAACTTTCAAGGGGGGAGCAACAGCAAGGAGCACTTTCGCCAGATGGGACCATTTGTCTAAACATTTCCCTTGTAAGCATTATAAAGCTTAAAAGAATCTGGAAGCAGGCTTGATAACAAACATGAGGCACCAAAGTGAAACATTTAGGAAAAAGACTATTCAACTAGAAGAATCCATCTAAACTGGTTCATCACTAGAGTTTAATGTATGTTTTCATGTATGATATGTGTTGAGTGAATGAACCGTAATTGTCTATGTGAAGCCTTAAACTTGACCACTCTAACATAATATAAAAATTTCACCAGCCTAGCATACCAGCCTAGCATATACAGTGAGCTAACAGTATGTTCAACTGAGTAGACGAGCTATTAATTCACCAACATGTAGGCAGACAGAAACTCATACAGAGATATTGTATCTTTCTCGGGCCAAGGCTTAGATGACCTGCAAAGTACAAGTTTTGTTACCCTGGGCCAAGAATACATGATTCAAAATTAGCTACCTAGTTTTATAAATCAGAAGGGGTACATGTCTTGGCCCATGAAACTCGCAGGTAAGACAGTAATTTTTGGCACAGTTGATAAGGGTCATTCTTGCTCTTGACAAGAGATGAATGAAGGTAAAGAATCTAAATCCAAAACATGATTCTAGTTTTACTAACAATACTGTGCATTGACAATTGTTTAAAGAAATGAGCTCACCATCAATCTAGGGAATAGGTTCAAGGAATCTATTGATGCCAAGTCGTCAATCTCATTGGATCCTGAATGTGCTACCAGTGGTTAGTCAAAACCAGAGAGCATAGATTGCTCAGAAAAAGATTGTTGAGATCTCTAGATGTGTTGAGAACTTCAAAAGGCATCACAAAGAGTTGATATCATAATCCACAAACAGATACCAAAGAGACTCAAAAGTTACCTAGGAGAAGGCACTGCAAATTTTCAAAAGGCCTAATAACCGTGTATTGCATGTCACAATCACTCAGTAACTCTGGCCTTTGATGATCAAGAGGGTAGGATATATGTTTCAATCTGTTCCTGTTCAAATGGAGCTGTTCCAAACTGCAATCATAACCATAAATTAGTCAAAGGAGTTTCAAGAAAGGAACCACAAATTGCACAATCATGCATTTATTTTCATGACTGCTCAAAACTATAACAATGACTGACATGTAAATTTGCCATCTATGTTCTTACCTTCTTAAATAAGAAAGCTTCAATATTTCATCCCATGATTTGATACAGTTTTCTTCCAAATTTAAAATCCGCAATGTGTCGAATCCTTGAGCATAAGAACTAGATGTAGGCTGTTTAAGAATATAAGATTTTGGTTATTTCTTTCTACACATTGTTGAATTATGTACAGAGGACACAGAATAAGGAATCAGAAAACATATAAGAGGATATGAAAATGTTGCTATTACATGTTGCCTGTCAGACAACTATTGCTTACAAGCCTCATTCCCTTTTATGAATAAAAATCTGCCATAATGGTATATAGGACTTCTAACTAGTCTTTCAGCTACATCTTGGTAGATCATTGATGAAGAAATTAAAAGAATAGCCAGAAATGTGAAGTTTTCTTATTATATTGTCACAAATTAAATATCACAAATAATTTAATTCAAAACAAGCATTTAACAGGATGAAGCTCTTGATCTTTAATTCAAAACAAGCATTTAACAGGATGAAGCTCTTGATATCACAAATAGAATAGCAGAAATATCACAAATCAAAGTAAGCATTAGAACAAGTGCTTTCAAGTTACAAATAATTTAATTCTAAGAATAATCATTTATCAAAAAGAAAAAGATAAAAGTTCTTACCCCTATCATGCTTAAATTATTTGCCATGAGATGAAGCTCTTCAATAGCAGGAAGTGATTCTTTGAATTTCTCAACCTGCTACCAATAATATCAATGGTCACCAACCAAGATGGCCAGAAAAGGAAAAAAACATGGATTTAGACTATATGTATCACCTGATTCCATGTTATGCCGCAATTATTGAGAACCAGAACACGAATGCTCACAAGTGATGGAAGCTTAGGAATTTCACAATCCATAAGATTGTTTGTTAAGTTTAGAATTTTTAGAGATGGTAGAGCTTCGCAGAGGGTACCAATATCCTGAAACAAGAAAAGAGCCTATCCCTTTAACTGAAAAGACAGTTCCCAACCACCAGGCAATATCCAATAGTCATAAATCATGACCACATAAAATTGTACTATTTTTAAAAAAGATAATTCAATGATATCCTCACTTCATATTGTGTTACAAATAAGTGGAGAAACAAATGGTACACCCCACAAGAAAAGGAATATAACAAATTCACATGATTCTTCAATACCTACTGGTGTTTTCTGCATTTTATAACCACAAATTTATGTAGCGACAAAAATCAGGTTCACAATGCACCATACATACAATTAACTATATAAATAGCCAAAGTGCAACCTAAATTTCCTTTAACAGAATTCTGCATGTCTGATTTATCATCCAATCAAGATATGCTTATGGTAATAGTAAAAATTTGTATGACCAAAAATCAAGATCCAGAAATCAACTACACTTGTCTACTTTCCAAGACAACAGCACCACTAACGATGTCTACTCTCAGCAGTAGAAAGAGCAACAATAACAAGAAGCTAGAGGTCCCAACTATTTGAGATCTACCTTATAGGATCTTTATGCAGCAGTGACAAATGTCATATACCATGATTGTTTTGACTGGAAGGGGATTTATCATGCTTAAGATTATACTCATAAATAGCCATTAAGTATCATCCTTTGCAACATGATCAAGCAAAGAATTTAGCTTAATATGCAGTTTGAACTCACTTTTATTTGTAACTTGGACTGAATTTCGTTTTTTAAAACTTATGATAAACCATTTACATTTTAGACACAGTCATTTAACAAAATGTATTTTAAGCATTCTAATGATAGAACAAATCATATGTGGCTCTGTTGCAAATGTAAATTTGGAGTGCTTCTGCAGAAGAACAAAGCATTTTAACTTATAAGTCTGTCATGAAGTCCAATATGCAAGCCATTATTGCTCATTGCAAGGATTTTAGTTTTGCAACATAAGCTACATTGTATTTGACAATCAGGATAAGCATTATGCCATTGCAGTTACTTGTTGATATGCTCCTGCTCCTGCTCCTGCAATGTGCAGTGCCAAATGCCAGTACCATGTTGGCATGATTTGACATGAGATTCTCGGTTCATTATTATAATATAGAATGAGGTTCAGGCACATTACTAAACTCGAGTAACAGCAAGAACATGACACCAAATGGCAAGGTAAGTAGGTTTCTGACAAGTCAATGAGAAGAGTTATCCATCTAAAAACCAAGATATGCATATGGTTTCCACCACATTTTAGGCATCTTAGTTTCTTGGATGATACACACATAAACCTTAGATGTGCTTATCCTTTGGTGTGTGACAAGACATGAATGTCCACCAAATTTATGACAAAGAAGTAGCACAATGCTGAAATCTAGAAACAAATCTAAATCTCCGAAATGGTCTAAGTATTGTTGAAAAAAAGAATGGCATTTTATCAAGCAAAACCCAGCAGACTATTTACAGGTTGACTAATTACAATTATGAACATCAATCCGTACTTAAGCATGATTTTTGTTTGTCCAACTTTGATACATTTTGTAACCCTTAACCCAGATGAGGTTCCATTTATCACAGAACAGCAACATTAAATGTCATGAGAAATGGTAGGTACGAGTAATTCATGTGTTTCTCAAAATATGATCCCACGTGATGTTAATATGGCACATATACAGTTTCCACGTGAAATAATAAGGGACTCATGTAGAAACTATGTCCTCAATTATTATGCCACATCAGCATTTCTAAGGCACTACATTAGTGCAAACATAGGTAGCATGTTAGTGCCCTGCAGGCAATATCCTGCATCACTATATCAAATTCAATCCTTTTTGGTTACTTCTCAGTTCTAATGTTTCTTTATGCTATGACTATAATGAACCTGTTCTTATACTACAAAACAAAAAACCAATGATATATTTGTCATAATTTATGCATGATGGATAAGAAAAAAATTTCCGAGTAAGAAAACAAACCTCATGTGAGTTTGGTGTTACAAAGGGAACCATGGGCCCAGAAAATAAAATTTGGACCAAGCACAAGTAGGCATATTACGATTATACTTATTTATAATATGGAGAAAAAACTAGAGTTTGGACTAGAAACTAGAAAGTCCCATTCGCAATCATCAATGACAGACAAAAATTCATGAGACTTCCTCTAGCTATAAGTTATTTTCATTGACTCTGATTGAACATTGAAGATTTGTAATAATGAGGTTATTTCTCCACAACAACACTGATGTGTCTTACACATTCTAGAAGAGATGTCTGCCAACTTTAAAAAGCAAAAAAAAGAAAGAATAAGATAATAAGATGATAACATTTACACAAACAAGAAATTCTTGCAAGATAATTCGTACCAAGAGTAAAGTCTAAAATAAGATTTCATCAAGATCAAGAAGCAAGGTCAGGGGTACTACAAAAGCATTCTTGAAATATGCTATTAAAATAAAAACACTACCTGCCATCTTGAAAGCAGATTTCCTGTCAAATCAAGTTCCTCAAGATCTGAAAATGAACATATATTTGTTAAAGAAGGAAAAAAATCCAACAATGAAAATGGCGGACAAAATACTAGCTAAAATCTCCAAGCTGAACCACAAGTTCATTCCAAAAGCCATGATGAAGTCTGAAGTTGGCATCTAGAAATAATTAGAACGAGCAGGTAATTATACAGAGACATAGAGAAATTGCAGCTAAGATCTTCATATAGAATATGCATAATCATTATATATAAAGTATTATCTAAAGCTTATAAGCAGGATGATTGGTCCATCATGTAAACCCTCTCAAAACAATGTGCAAATCAGAAACCTGATAGCTTATGGATATTTTGATGCATTTAAAATTGTAATCACAGAAACAGTCATATTTTATGTGTGTAAATTCTTAACCAGGATCCTATTTAAATGATACACCTGAAGAAATGGAAGATCATCATGTGATTTAGCAAGATCAAAACTTCAACATTTGTTGCAATCATTTAGAACATGATTTTTCAACTATGGTCCAAAAATTTTAACTCTATGTTATAGAAAACATAATAATCACTATAAGGGGATTATTTCTCAAGACTAACAACCTTTAATCCTCTCTTTTTCAATTATTCACATTATGATAATTATTTTATGCCTCGCACATTTATTTAGCCAACCTTCAAAGCAAAGCTATGGGCCCCTACTATTTGTTAAATTGCCATATTTATTACTTTTAATAACAACTACAAGCAAAAGTCTAAAGAGAGATGCTCAAGATGGATTTATGTAAGAACTAAATTGAAATCATCTTAGTAATCTTGCAATTACAGCATTGAGTGAGGAACCACAGTTACAACAACATTCTTGTATACTATTACAGGTATTTATTGAACACAAATCCTGCTGAAAATATAAGTACATATACCAACTAAGGAAGTATAACGCCCATATCTAATCTGATAAGTTTTACCATAATAAAGAATGTCAAGCCAAAATTCCAAAGAGTTTCATGTTTAGTAATAAAAAAAAGTCTTTTTTATAAAATTGCAACACAAAGGAAGAAATGAAATACAAAAATGTCAAGGGCAACAAACTTACTTGGAACTATAGCATTAATTTCATTAGAAGTTTCAGTTGAGCTAACTCCCAAATAAGATACAGATGCACCAAGCAACTCCTTAAAGTGATTTAACTTCTCCTGGATTTTATTTTTTCCAACGAGTTGTATGGATACATGCTTTCGGCTGGTTGAGAAAACATACATCTCATCTGCATAATCATGATAAACATAACCACATCATCGGTTTTAAAATAAGTCCACCAAATTCATGTCAAGAATAGGATTCAAGAAAGAAAATCAATTAGTCAAGAAAAAGAAAAAACATAGGAATTATAAATAAGGTATACAAGAAAAGTTAAACATATGCTTGGGTAGGCATTATTATAGATAAAAATTTTAAGAATTATGTCATAAAGATAAAAAGAGTTGGTAATAGAATTTAATTACTAAAATTTGGTTTTAGGAGAAGAAAAATTAAATATTAATACGTGCTTAAAGCCTCAACAAGGATTAGATGATACTGTGAATTGTGAATTTTTGAAAAAATTAGATGCATTATCTAAGTAATCTAAGAAAGAATGAAGAAGCCAACTAAAAAAGAAATGAGACAAATCTTAGGTTTGATTAAATACTATGAAAAAATAATAATGGACATATGTCTTCAATTTGATTGAAAATATCATCCTACTAAGGAGGCTTATTCTTTACTGAAAATAAGCTAATAATACCTACTTTCTTTTGTCATATGTTTCTCATATGCTACTAAAAATAAGCTATGTATAGCAACTGCAGATTTCTTGCTTGCTTCAATATCTCAAATCCCATCATATTACTCCTATTTTTTTACTTCCTAATTTTAAGTCCGACTAGAAACATAGTTATTCTTCGTTGTCTTTAACAAAAACAAATGAACAAGTGGATAATTTTCTTTTTTCTCGCCCTAAAATCTCTTCTGGTGTGTCCTCTTATGTTTGCAAGCCATCTCAATTGTTCATATGTCAAATTACCATTAAATCCAGAAAGCTCTTTCTCTTTTACTTCTCTTCCCTACAATATTTTTGCAATTCAGTTCTTGTTAAACATGTTAGAGTTCTAAATATATAACTTAAAACTCTTTTAGCTCCAGTCAGACAAGATGAAGTTTCACTGGCAGGGCATTGGTCTATATATGAAGGTTCACCACCACCAGGTATCAAGGTTTTAATCAATTTCAACTTACCTCAATATTATTGGGTGTCTGGACCATATTGGGATGCATGCTCCAGTCTTTCACCCTGTCTGAGTGACTCATGAATATACCAGTCGTCACATATTAAGCCCTAACAACCTAATATTCCCACTTGATTGCATCACTTATCATATATTTGTTATTGATTAGCACCATGCTCCAACCATGTTTTTCCCTAGTTTCATCTTTTTATCCATTCAAAAACCTCAAGGCTTGTTGTCCGGACAGCAATAGATGGAACCCTATTTTTGTTCTCTTTCCTTTGATCTCGTCCCTTGCTTTCCTTCACAATGATTATGATATCGAACCGAAGAGTTGCCTTAGTCTTTTAACCAAAGATTACATGAACCGAGGAGTTGCCTTAGCAAAAAATCTCGGTTGATCTTACCCTCTTCTTCTTTGGTCGAATTGCCTCGGTAGCGGCGATGAAGCCCCTCCAAAAACGAGATCCCGGTGCTAAGGTTCTTGGGGCGGACGAACGACCCCGATCTCTCGCCCCTCGCTGTGAAGTACCGGATCCCACCGAGGGATCCGTCGTGCTTCCCTTCGCCGTCGTCCCAATCAACGCCGACCCACTCTCCGGCGTACCCCTCGACCGCTCCCACGTACCTCACCGTTCCGATCCGCCGGGGATTGCCGATAGTGTGGACCCTCTGGCTAATGCGAAGCCCCACGCCCTCCGCCGCCGGAGGCGCCGCGGCCCGGCCATTCGGCCCCGAGATCGGGTGGCTCTCCGAGAGCTCGTCCATCTCCGGTGGCAGAGGGGCCGAGACCCGAAAGAGTTTGTGTTTTGCGTCGGTGGGAGTTTACGAAAGGCTTTTTCGGGGCAGGAGAACGCCTTCTGAATCGTCATTCTTCAGCTTATAGCTAACGGCGATTGTTTTCTTAAGCTATGATTGGGGATCATCAGAAGGGGCCGGATTGGCCCACCGACATTACTCCAACGGATTTATTATTTATATTATTAAAAAAAAGAGACAAATATTTTTTTTATTCGCCTCGTTTCTTTTTTTCCCCCGGAAGGATGACATCGAGAGGCAACAACACACCAAGGGAATCAACATTGACACGATGACGATGAAATAATGAATTATGAGAAAAAAGTATAATCAGTAATATTAATATTATAAATAATAAAATATTATTTTTTTTTATTTTTTTTATAAAATTATCAATAGTAAAAGAATTGTTAATGGTAAAAAGGGTCTGTTAAACTTCTCTTCCTAACTAGTGGGTTGATATTGGGTTCACATTGCAAAAAAAAGATAAAAAGTGACTTCGAAATGGGTAGAAGCGTTGTTCTCTCTCTTGTTGAGCTTTCGATGCCTAAAAAGCGCTTTTTGATCGTCTTGCGGTTCAAAAGCCAAAAGCCTTCAACACACACTTGTAAGCCTTGAGCTCCACTACTACGGAGAAAGGGACCTCCTCCAAGCGAGATCATGTCACCATAAATAAGTATTCTATCATAAGTCTTGTCCTAAAAGCATAAGGTCGCTTGAGTGACCCTTGTGGTGGTCGAGCGAGGAAGTCAGTGTCGGAGACAAGTTGACTGAAGTAGTTCCGAGGTGGCCTCTGAGCGTTCGAGGTTGGGTTGGGGCAGGCTCTAATCTCCTCGAGGGTCCTGCACAAAAGATCAATAAGTGATTCTACCATTGCCTAAATCTTAAGCATTCTACCATCGCTTAAATCATAGTATGGAAACTTCTACGAGCGATTTGTTATCGTTTGAATGTTGTCAACCGATGATTGATACAACTTAGTCATATCCTAAAGACATAAGGTCGTTTGGATGGACTCTAAACGTTCCAAGGTTGAGCTAAGGTAGGCTCTAGTCTTCTCGAGGATCTTGCACAAAAGATTGGGGGTTGGTAGAGGAGGGATTTCCCCACCTAACCCTTTGACGATTGAGTTAGTTTTATGAAGTAGTGGAAATAGGGGGGGGTTAGGGTGTGGGGTCCTAGTCCATATTCAGGTATCAAGGACCAATTTTTATACTTGGAAAGCCCGAGGGAGACTACAACTAATCTATACATCCTTTCGTGGCCCATTTTATATGGACAACTGATCCGTATAGTCCCTTGCGGTATGTCAACAATATAAGACAACATAAGGGGCATCGCTTGTTAGCCCTGATGACTAACAAGGTTTAGTCGGACTGTAGGAAAATTTATGGGCGACATCACATAAACAGTGGAATAACGTAAAATAAAAATATCAAATTTCTCAAAAGATGTTCATTGTCGTGCAAAAATTTATATGCAAAACCCGTGAAACTGAAAATCATATGTGAGATTGTTGAATTACATAGGGAGATCGTATATTCCTGAATTCATGAGATATATGGGAGAGGATGAAGGAGGTCAAGCATCCTCCTCTCTAGTGGTGATCCACACGATATGGGCTACAAAGATGCTCCTCAAATCGTTACCTTAATCTTTATACTTACTATTTGAGGAGGACAAGGGGAGAGAAGAATAGGATGTGGCAACTAAAAAGCATAACCTATGACCATTTAGTTCTCTCATATTTATAGAGGCTCCTTATCAACTTAACCATAATGTATCTTGCCCTATTAGGTATTGGATCCGCATCTAACTATCCAATCCTCTTAGATTAGTGGATCTCTATCCAATAATTTCTTATTAGCTCTTATTGGATCTTGTTTATAAGATCCAATAATTCAGGGGTTTATTGTATATCCAATAAGATAAGAACTCCGATGGATATCTCATATTTAAATCTCTACTCATCGTAATATCTACCATGTGTGTGAGCCCAATATCGAGCTGGCTGTGAGTCATACATGTCAGAACTCCTTTTGGTTCAATGAATTATTATCCTTATAATAATTCACTTGACTCATCGACTACGGACGTACTAGGCCACTACGTCGTAGTCCCCAAACGATATAAGAGAATCCAATCATTTGGACATATTTATCCTCGATTACCATATACCCATAATCCCTTATCCATCTAATATCCTAGAGACCGTATGCTAAGCATGGTGCTATTAGGCCCATACAGTTTCTCCTCGAGTCTTGCTCTAATCAGATTCTCCCGAAAAACTCTTTCTATCTAATCTGAATGATCTTGACTAAAGATTTATCTGAGTAAGAACATATGAGATATTCCTCTCATAATATCGAGAGCGGATGAACCTCTATCGACACTCAACAGCCCTTGTAAGGTTGCTTGTCACTCCCGATGACCGACTATACTAAATTTGAAACTTCCAAATCTATAAATCTAGTATCAAAGAGTGGAGTACTCATACAGAACATCCTTGGTATCTCAAGTCTAAGGATTATGTATATCACTGGAACGACGGAATCGCTGTCTGACAATAAGGTATCATCAATCATCTAGCATTTCGTGAGCGGATCAATTAGTGAACTCATTCTCCAATGAGCACCTGCATTGTAGCTCTAGTGTCCCCACACGAGCAGCTATGAAACCAACCATATCCATCATATGGATGGGTATATAGTATCACTAGTATATTCAGTATCTTGATGTCCCTCTCAAGTAACATATATCTTCCACATCAGCTCCTCGGTGGTGGTCAACTAGTGGGCTATAATTGACGCCAAAATATTCCCTATCAGAATTTGGTCATTTTAACAATACAGTCCAATGGCATAATGTTACAAGTTTTGCTCTGCACACTAAGTGCACTTGAACTATTAATATAATATATTTAAATCATTAATAGTATAGTTTATCTAATAAAGTCAATCTGGTTCATTTCATGCTTATGACTATCACAGTTTAGTCGAGGCTAATTATAGATTACCCCTTATAGTTACCTACCCTTAATGTTTCAGTCTCTATACTTTAAAAAGTTACATTAGCATTCCTATAGTTACGAAAATGAAACATCTAGATTTATTTACTATAACAATATCGATTTTATAGATAAAAATATAAAAACAAATGACAAAAAAATAATTTTAACATTCAATAGTAGATGACATAAGTGGTGGCGGATGGTGGCTCCACTGGTGTCAACATCGACATAGTTGCTTGATCGCCTCAGACAATAATAAGGTTTTCTCTCACTACAATGTCACCTGCCTTCACAAGGAGCATGTCGTCGACCTCATCGTAGCTTGCCCTGTGCCGCTTTATATCCGTGTTGACACTGACATAGTTGTCGAGCAGTAATTATGTCAATATCGACACAAATGGTGGTAGTTATCGTAGTATCTATGATGAAAATAATGGTCGTCTCGTCACTAAACTGTTGGGTGGATCCCAACCTTAACCCAAAGTTGGGGTCATCGGAGCTCCTAATGCTCCCCCCACTATTGCGTCAATTCCAGCATCATCTCTTACCAACTAGTCCTTTCGCCACTTTGTATCTGCTGTTGGAAATCCTGGATAGAGCATCATATATGTAGTGGAAGAACAAAAAAATAAAATCCCATATTTTCTAAAAGAAAAAGGTTTCGTCGTCGTGCAAAGATTGGTGCATATAACAAAACGCAAAATTGAAATCGTGCGTATCAAATGAGATTTATTATCTAGGGAGATCGTATATCCTTGTAAAATCCTAGATCTATAGGAGTAGATAAATGAGGTCAATTGCCCTCCTCTCTAGTAGTGATTCATATGGTAGATATTGTTGAAAAATCTAAGAGCAACATCATATGCTCAACGGAAGAAGATAAAATAAAAATCTCAAATTTCTCAAAAAATGTTCATCGTCGTGTGAATATTGGTGCGCAAAAACTCACGAAACCGAAAATTACGTGTAAGATAATTACCTAGAGAGATTATATATCCCTAAAATCCTATATATATGTGGGAAATGGTGAAGGAGGTCAAGCGTCCTCTCTAGTGGTGATCCACACGGTAAGAACTACAAAGATGCTCCTCAAATTGCTACAAAAATCTCCATACCTGTTGGCTGAGGAGGAGAAGGGGAGAGGAGAATATGAGGTGGCAACTAAGAAGCCTAGCTTATGACCATTTGGTTCTCTCCTATTTATATAGACCCCTTGTCAACTTAACCTTAATGGATCATGCCCTATTGGGTATTGAATCTTCATCCAACTACCCAAGCATCTTAGATTAGTAGATCTTTATTCAATAGTATCTTATTAGCTATTATTAGATCTCACATATAAGATCCAATAATTCAGGGACTTGATGGATATCTAATGAGATAGGAGCTCTAGCGAATATCTCATATCTGAACCTCTACTCGTCGCAACACTTACCATATGTGTGTGACCCTCTAGGCCTAATATCGGGCTAGTCATGAGTCATACCTATTAGAACTCCTTCTAGATCAGTGAATTATTATCTCCATAATAACTAATAACTCACTCGATTCATCGATTACAGATGTACTAGGTCACTACGCTGTAGTCCCCAAACGATATAGGGGAATCTAATTCTTTGGACTTATCTATCCTCAATTATTGTATACCTAAAGTTCCTCATCTATCTAATATCCTAGATACCATATATCGGGCATTGTGTTGTCAAACCGAATAACCTTGACCAAAGATTTGTCTAAAAAAAGAATACATAATATATTTTTCTTATGATACCGAGAGTAAATGATCCTCTATCGACACTCAATAGCCATCGTAAGGTTGGCTACCACTCCCGATGATTGGCTGTATTAGATCTAAAACTTTTAAACCTATAAGTTCGGTATAAAAAAGTAGAGTACTCATATAGGATATTCTTGGTATCTCAAGTCTAAAAACTAGGAACACCATTGGGATGACAGAATCATTGTCTAACAATGAGGTATCATCAACTATCTAGCATTCCGTGAGCGAATCAATCAGTAAACTCATTCACCAATAAACACCTGCATTGTAGCCCTAGTGTCTCCACATGAGCAACTATGAGACTAGTCACCTCAATCATATGGATAGGTATACAACACATCAATCTATCATATTATCTCTATGTCCTTCTCAAGTAACATATGACCGGGATTATTTAGAGTCTGTGTTAAAAGGCGAATCGACCTCATTATCGTGATCTCATCACGATCCAATTCTTATTGTATAGATCTATGAACATCACAATATATATACATATATACATATACATATATACATATATAAATATACATGTATATATATGTATATGTATATATATATAAAGTAATATAAAGTGAGAAAATACCATAATAATAATAAACAAAAAGATTACGTGTCATGTCACACGTGTCATCACTCATATGATTAGCTTGAAGGGCATATATAACTAGTAGATGCAGCGAAGACGCTCCTCAAATTATTGTACGATCTTTCTTTTCACGCACATCAAGTGATCAAGAAGGGGTCGACCCTTCTTGCTCTCCACACGCCCCAAGCTAAGGCTATCAGTTGAGGAGGAGAGGGAGGGAGGAGTAATAGGAGGTGACAGCCAAAAAGGTTCTAGCCTATGCTTATTTGGTTCTCTCATATTTATAGAGGTCCCTATCAATTTAACCATAATAGATCTCACCCTATTTGGTACTAGATCTCCATCCAACTACCCAAGCCTCTTGAATTAGTAGATTTTTACCTAATAATATCTCATTAGCTTTTATTGAATTTTATCCATAAGATCCAATAATTTAGGGGTTTATTAGATATCTAATAATATAGGGATTCCAATAAATATCTCATATCTAAACCTCTACTCATCACAATACTTACCATATATATATTATCCTCTAGGCCCAATATCAAGCTAGTCGTGAGTCATACTTGTCAGAACTCCTTCTAATTTAATAAATTATTATCTTTTATAATAACTCACTCAACTCATTGACTACAGACGTATTAGGCCACAACGCCACAATTCCAAGATGATATAGGAGAATTCAATCCATTGAACATATCTATTCTTAGTTATCATGTTTTTATAGTCTCTCATCAATCTAATATCCCAAATATCATATACCATGTATGGTGCTATCAAGCCCATTCGGAATCTACTCGAGTCTCGCTTTAATCGGATTCTCCTAGAGAACTCCTTTATCTCTTAATCTGAATGGTCATGGCTAGGGATTTTCTTGAGCAATAACATATAGGATATTTCTCTCATGATACTGAAAGCAGATGATCTTCTATTGATACTCAATTGCCCTCATAAGGTTGGCTACCACTCCCAATATTTAGTTGTGCTAGATCTGGAATCTCGAGACCTATAAGTCTAGTATCAAAGAGCGGAGTACTCATATAGGGTATTCTTAGTGTCTCAAGTCTAAAGACTAGACACACAACTAGGATCACAGAATCATTGTTTGATAATAAGGTATCTGTAGGGAAATCTAGGGGCGACATCACACGCGTAGGGGAAGAACATAAAAACAAAATCTCTAAATTTTCCAAAGATGTGTTCGTCGTCATGCGAAGATTAGTGCATAAAATCTGCGAAACTTAAAACTACATATATGAAATATTGTGTTACCTAGGGAGATCGTATATCTCTAAATCCCTACAGATATATAACTAGTAGATGCAGCGAAGACGCTCCTCAAATTATTGTACGATCTTTCTTTTCACGCACATCAAGTGATCAAGAAGGGGTCGACCCTTCTTGCTCTCCACACGCCCCAAGCTAAGGCTATCAGTTGAGGAGGAGAGGGAGGGAGGAGTAATAGGAGGTGACAGCCAAAAAGGTTCTAGCCTATGCTTATTTGGTTCTCTCATATTTATAGAGGTCCCTATCAATTTAACCATAATAGATCTCACCCTATTTGGTACTAGATCTCCATCCAACTACCCAAGCCTCTTGAATTAGTAGATTTTTACCTAATAATATCTCATTAGCTTTTATTGAATTTATCCATAAGATCCAATAATTTAGGGGTTTATTAGATATCTAATAATATAGGGATTCCAATAAATATCTCATATCTAAACCTCTACTCATCACAATACTTACCATATATATATATATATTATCCTCTAGGCCCAATATCAAGCTAGTCGTGAGTCATACTTGTCAGAACTCCTTCTAATTTAATAAATTATTATCTTTTATAATAACTCACTCAACTCATTGACTACAGACGTATTAGGCCACAACGCCACAATTCCAAGATGATATAGGAGAATTCAATCCATTGAACATATCTATTCTTAGTTATCATGTTTTTATAGTCTCTCATCAATCTAATATCCCAAATATCATATACCATGTATGGTGCTATCAAGCCCATTCGGAATCTACTCGAGTCTCGCTTTAATCGGATTCTCCTAGAGAACTCCTTTATCTCTTAATCTGAATGGTCATGGCTAGGGATTTTCTTGAGCAATAACATATAGGATATTTCTCTCATGATACTGAAAGCAGATGATCTTCTATTGATACTCAATTGCCCTCATAAGGTTGGCTACCACTCCCAATATTTAGTTGTGCTAGATCTGGAATCTCGAGACCTATAAGTCTAGTATCAAAGAGCGGAGTACTCATATAGGGTATTCTTAGTGTCTCAAGTCTAAAGACTAGACACACAACTAGGATCACAGAATCATTGTTTGATAATAAGGTATCTGTAGGGAAATCTAGGGGCGACATCACACGCGTAGGGGAAGAACATAAAAACAAAATCTCTAAATTTTCCAAAGATGTGTTCGTCGTCATGCGAAGATTAGTGCATAAAATCTGCGAAACTTAAAACTACATATATGAAATATTGTGTTACCTAGGGAGATCGTATATCTCTAAATCCCTACAGATCTTTAAGAGAAGGTGAAAGAGGTCAAACATTCTCCTCTTTAGTGGCGATCTACACAGCAGGGCTGCGACAATGCTTCTCAAATCTCTAGGCTTTCTATCTGAGAAGGAAAAGGGGAGGAGAATATGATATGAGAACCCATACAGATTCTAGCCTATGAATCTTTAGTTTCCTCTTATTTATAGAGGTCCCCTATCAATACAACCCTAATGGACTCTGCCCTATTGGGTATTGGATCTCCATCCATACCCAAGCCTCTTAGATTAGTGGATCTCTATCCAATAATCTCTTATTGACTCTTATTAGATTTTATCCATAGGATCCAATAATTCAGGGGATTATTGAATATCAAATAAAATAGAAGCTCCGGCGGATATCTCATATTCGAACCTCTACTCATCGCAATGCTTACCATATGTGTATAACCCTCTAGGCCCAATATCGAGCTAGCCATGAGTCATACCTATCAGAACTCCTTCTAACTCAGTGACTCATCGACTACGAATGTACTATGCCACTACGTCGTAGTCCCCAAACGATACAGGAGAATCCAATCTATTGGACCTGTTTATCCTCAATTATTGTGTACCTATAGTCTCTCATCCATCTAATATCCCAAAGATCGTATATCGGACATAGTATTGTCAGACCCATACGATTTCTACTCGAGTCTTTCTCTAATCAGATTCTCCTGGAGAACTCTTTCTCTCTCAATCCGAATGACCCTGGCTAGAGATTTACCTGAGCAAGAACACATTGGATATTTCTCTCATGACACTGAGAGAAGATGATCCTCTATCGACACTCAATAGTCATCTCCTCTAATATATCCGACATATCTCTCAAGAGGATAGCATACTCTGTCTAACCTACATAAAGTCAAAACTTGTATGCTAGGTACTTGAACAGACTCGGGCTGTAGAGTGGTGCTTGAGCTAGGTTCTCTAACCTCGCTTAACTCTATCAAGCTCCTATTGTATCTCTCAAGAATGTGTTCCTTCTCAAGGAATACTACTCTCTTGGCTACAAAGACCCTTTGGTCCTCGGGATGATAGAAATAATACCCACAAGTTTCCTTGGGATATCTCAAGAACTTGCATTGCTTTGTCCTCAATTCCAACTTATTAGGGTTGTGTCTTTTAATGTGGGCAGGACAACCTCAAATCTTAACAATCTTAAGATCGGGCTTCTTTCCTTTCTATATTTTATATAGTGTAGACACTACTGACTTAGTTGAAACTCTGTTCATAAGGTAAGCAAGCTGTAGTCTCTAGGGTATATCCGAAGAATGAGATTTGTATGTCAACGAAACTCATCATGGACCACACTGTGTCTAACAATGTACGATTCCTCCTTTCAGATACACCATTGTACCGATGTGTATAAGGATGTGTTCATTATGATAGAATCCTATGGTCCTTGAGGAATTGGGTAAACTCAATACTCAAGTACTCATCTTCTCGATTTAATTGAAGAGTCTTGATACTCTTTCCAATCTGGTTCTTCACTTTATTCTTATACTTTTTGAATATCTCAAATGCCTAGGACTTATACTTCATCAATTACACATGTCTATACCTTGAGTAATTATTAGTAAAAGTAATAAAGTAGGAGCAACTATCTATGACATGAGTTAACATGAGTTCACATACATCACTATATATGAGTTCCAATAGCTTAGTAGCTCTCTCTCCAGTTCCACTAAAAGGAGAGTTGGTTAATTTTCCATAAAGGCAATGCTCGCAAGTTGCATGACTCATAGTCGAATGGATCTAGATGTCCATCTTTTAGCAACTTTTGGATCCTTCCCTATTGATGTGACTTAGCCTACAATGTCACAAGTATACACTGCTCACCTCATCTCATTTCTTCTTGGACATACTTACATTCATGATATGTAGAGAAGTGTCGGGCATAAAAAAAACTATTATGTAATGTTCCTCTCATGATGATCTCATTATTTAATAATATTAAACAATCATTATTATAAAAAACTAATTTATATCCACTTACTCTCAAATATGAAAAGAAAATAATATTTTTGATAATAAAAGGAATAAAATACCATGCATCCAATGCAATAATAGCTTAACCAAGCAGATGTAGGGTGACCTTGCCAACAGCTACTATAGCAACTTTTGCTTCATTGCTCATCTTAAGGTCTATCTCACCTCTCGCCAATCTCCTAGATCTTGCCAGAACCTACAACAAATTGCAAATATGATAAGCACTACTGGTATTCAATACTCATATATTATCATAAGAGTCTGACAAATAAAGACTAATCATGAATGTACATGAAGCTTTTTGAAGCTTTTGTTTCGCCCTCTCTGTAAGTTACTATTTGTAGTTTCTCTTTTAGTGCGTATCTTTGTCGTAGTAGAAGCACTGACCTTTGTCCTTTGCTGGGTCTTTCTTACCAACCTTTATTTTACTCGGTCTGCCCTTGTTATTGCCATTGCACTGGCTTCTCTTTCTTGATAGTGCTCTCTGCCTCTCTAAAAAATTAAAGAGCTTAGGGAGAGTCACCTCAAGCTTGTTTATATTGAAATTCATTATGAACTATAAAAATGAATCTGGTGAGGACTAAAGTACAAGATCTACACATAAGTTATCCTTTAGGACTATTTCTAAATATGTGAGTTTATTTATCTACTCAATCATCTTTAGGATGTGGATATCTAATATCGCTAAGTCTTTCGTTATTTCTCAAGCAATTTGTAGGCATGTAGGAGAATAGAAATGGCATCCATCTTTTTATATTGTCTCTGTAACTCAGGAGTTATGGAGCCCAACATGTAACACTGAGCAAGAGTGGAGTTATCCTTTATGTAACAAGTGACCTCATCCTCGCTTACCCCTTCCTCGGGCGTATGCATCACTGTATTAAGGACATACGAGATTTTTTCCGTCGTAAAAATAATTCTCAAGTTGTAGAGTCAATCCGTATAATTTAAACTACTGAGGCAATTGACATCAAGTATGTCACGTAAGAGATTTGAGAATGATATTTTTTGAAAATAAAGATATAATCAAAATAAATAATATATATATTTTATAGAAAAATAAATAATCAAGATATGAACTTCTATCTTAAACTATTTAATTAATTAATATTTTTAAAAATAATAATAATGAATTAATGATGATGTGTACATGTGATGTATGAGACAAGTCTGTATCCCTAGTGTCCCCACACAAGCAACTAGGAGACAAGCCTTCATCATATGGACGGATATACAATATACAAGTCTATCAGATTATCTCGATGTCCCTCTCGAGTTACCTACGATCGAGATTATTTAGGATCTGTGTTTAAAGATAAAACGATCTCATTATCACGACCTCATCATAATCCAATTTTCATTACACAAATCTATAAATATCACAATTATGCAATATGTAATATAAAGTATGAAAATATCAATAATAATAATAAGTAAAATGATTGCATAGCATGTCACATATGTAATCACTCACGTGATTAGCTTGCAGAGCACCTATGACAAGTATTTGTGTCAGTATCGACAAGTAGAGGGACTTAAGGATGGTAGGGTGGAGGCCATGATAGGTGATAGAAGCGGAGGCAAGGATGCTACCCATGCCATCGATGGTGAAGACAAGGTGACAATGGTCATGATGGATAAGGTGAAAGTGCCAACAAAGATAGAGGTTACGTTCACCTCCATCGTCATCCTCTTTGTCCTATTCTCCTCATCTTTTTTTACCTCTACCTTCGTTAATACAATAGTGAAGAGAGTGGTAGGAGCTTCAACAACCCCAGCTTTGGGTTGAGGTTGGGATCTATCCAACAGGTTAACGACGAGGTGTCCATCACCTTCGTCGTAGACATTGTGATGACCACCATCATATGTCTCTCGACAACTATATCATGACATAGGGCAGGTAGTGATGAGGTTGATGATCCATAGAGATGGGTGGCATCACTATGAAAGTAGACCTTTATTGTCATCGGAGGTCGCCAGACAACTGTGTTACTATCAATGCTAGTGGCATCGTTGTCCGCTACCATTGAATACTAAAGTTATCTTTTTATTTTTTATATTTTCATTAATAAAACTAATGTGGGGGTAAATAGACTTAAATATTTTACGTTTAAAACTATATGAATACCAATGTAATTTTTTAAAATGTATAGATCGAAATACCGTACATAACTAACTATATAAGATAATATTTAATTAGCCTGTCTAATCGACCGCCATAATATTTAATTAAGATCTTTATACGAGTCTTGCAAGATTGAAAGGAGGCATCGGGAATCACCCGCAGCGATCCTCCCTGAGTCAAGTCAGAAGAGACTCCATCGTAAAGGAACCCAACACATGAGATGGAAGATTTTTTTTTTTTTTTGGCCTCATTTTGTCGGAGGTGCCCGTTGTTAGAAGAGGAAATATCAATTAACAGATGAATTAGTTGAGCCTCCTTTTTGTATTTTTAGAATTCTTTCTCTCGTAAAGAAGTGGATGTGGAGATGTGGTGGAATTGCAATATATGATATGAGGAGACTTTTGACAAGTTGTAGGTGCCATAGTGTATCTTGGTGTTCAAGTATTATTCACAACGTTTTGGTGAAGAACAATCACAAACTTATAACAGATAAATGATAATTACTCTTTTTCAATGTCATAACTTAAATTGATAGGGCGATGTTATTGGATTGAAATTGGATGATATGGACCGAGTGACACGTCTGATCCTTTAAAAATACCACAACACATCTCATCTTGCTGGAAGGATTGAGATGAACTCCAGATACGATGAACCTATATAGTGATGTCGATATAAAATAGTCGAGGCTCATCTTCATCGTGGTGGATGGTGTTTCATCGTAAAATTATTAAATTACAAATGTATGTAATAATAACAATGACTAAAATAATCAACAGTCCTTCAAAATATTATATGTAAATAATTGAATTAAACGCAATTCCAAACACCACAAATAATAAGATATTCTACTAAAGTTTTAATGCTTAATAAATTCAATGCCCAAGGTGTGCTAAAACCTTGAAGATGATTAAGGATGGAGCATAGTGAATGGATGGTGTGCGGAAATCCACAGATTGCTTCCAAGTGGAGCATTGTAAAGCTAACAGTTACAACTCTGAGCTATAAATGAATAAAATAGATGTGGATAATGACACAACTAAAGAGTTATAAATTAAAGTACTCAGGAAGATGCAAAACTCTATATACGATACTGATAGGGAATAAGACGACATCAGCTTTGACCCGACTCACTCAGTAACCTATCTCTAATCCATCGCTACCTAGGACCTAGGTAGTGACATGGGCAGAAGAACCCACATGCCTCTTTTTCTCTATGGCGAGTGATAGAGAAGTGACCTTCAGTCGTTGGCCAATCGTAGCTTCAGGAAAGGCTGCATGAGTCGACCATAGGAAACATTAATCTATAGTGACGAAACTTATTTCTCCCTTTCTGGTCGCCTGACATAAGCAGTTTACGAGCAAGCGTCTGCTTATCCTGAGCAAGCGTCAATCTTGGCAAACGACACCTCTGTAATCGTCCTTCATTGGCAGCATACTATAGAGAATTGTACCCTTCGATTGTCTACATAAATGAGTCTCTGAAGAATATAAAACTCATCCACATCAATTATAGGCTTTCTTTCATTGACCATTTAGGTATAAAAATCTATCCCTAAGGTCAAAGAAATAGGAGGGCCTACTGCTCTCACTCTTTTTAGAAACTAATTTTATCATCAAAGAGATCGCGTCATAAATCTCTTGACATTGACTACTTGTGCAAGGTTCCCAATAAAGCCAAGGCACGTATCAACTTATCCTCGTAATCCCGAGAAAACCTATATTACCTCGGTCCGATGCAAAATCCATCTCAAGTGAACAAGCAGTACCTTAGAATTGCTTTAGCCAAACTTTTCCCCCACTTCAACCACCTCTCGTGACTACCATTTGAATGAAACGAGATTAGCTTGTATCTTCACGACAGAATCAAACTGTGATAACTCCGAAGTCAACAACAAGGCAATAACAGATACGATCGGGTATAATTGCGTGAGGCTTCACGAAGCACATGGTAGTTTTGGATAAAAGCAAGGCAATAACAGATACGATCGGGTATAATTCCTCTCCCCCACCCCCCACCTCCCCTCAATACTAAGCGAAGCACACATGCACACAATGGAGTTTTGGATAAAAGAAAAATTCCATGCATGCCGGAAGCGTGAAATCAATGGGATTGAGCATCAAGTACAGCAGGCCGCCAGACTCCCTCATCACTCCCGCAGGACCACCTTCATCCGGAAGCTGTTTACTGGCGTCCACCCGAGACTACTGATGGACCTTTCAGAGCAAGCAAACCATGGCGAGATAGATGACATTTACATAGGTAAAGAACTATACAAAGAAGCAACGGAGTGCAGCAAATAGCCTTCTTAAGCCAGCAGCAAGGAGATACAGCTACCAACCACTAACTAGAAACCTATCCACCACCTATCTCCTCTGAGTGCAGTCACCTGAAGCAAAATCCCTTCCACCAAGAAAAGGGAAACCACAGAGGAGTGCTTGATAACAGTCACATCTTACCATATTGATCGGTAGCTTTACATCTCACCGGGGTACCAAGTAAGATGGCGAGGAGCAGAAGGGTGACCTTCCTTGGTTCGGGACATGGGTTGCATTAGCAGATCCATGAAGGCCAGCACGATGACCTTGTGCTGCTTCTCCTCGTTCAACCTCAGGTAGCAATGTAACAGTTCCTGAAGGCAACGCCAGTCCCACAGCTCGTGCGCCGCCACCATCTCCTCCATCGACGCCCTGAAGTCGCAGTAGGGGTCCTGCGAGTCCATCGTAACCGTCATGCTTCCGTCGCAGAAGGAAGTGTTTCGGCTCTTCGTGTCCGCCAACTGTCGTACACTTGTGCCCGGCTTGGCCTCCTCCATTATGCAGTTGGTGGTGCGCGGGGAGAAGAAGAACCTCTTGGAGCTTATCGGCCCCAACGGGAGGTTATCCACGTCGTCGTTCTCTCGGGTACTTCGGGTGGGGGAGGTGGAGGAAGAGGAGGAGGACATGGTTGGGGCGTCGCTACAGACGTTTTCCTCGTCGGGTTGAAGGACAAGTATACCGATAGGTGGCTGATGGTTGAGCTTGAGATGATCAGAGGAGGAAGCTGAGGCGGCTGCAAAGTCACAATACAGGCGACAGAAGCTGGAGTGGATGCCTACTTCTCTAAAGGACTGGGTTTTAGGTTCTTGGATGCATGTTGGATTGGACTTTATGTTGGTGATGGCTCCTTGGAGTGACTTCAAGGAAGACTTCAGCTTCTCCATACACCCTTCTCCTCCCTCTGAGGATGCAGAGAGCGAGTCGGACAGAGAGCAAAGCAGGGAAGTGAGAAAGAGGAGTGAGAAATAGACAAATATATAGACAAGTATTAATTAGTACGCTGAGAATTATGCATAATGTATTTTAAGCAATTTAAAGTGATGTTTACCTCCTCAGAGAAAGAGAAGTACCTCTTCAATCAACATGGAAAGAGAAACAACATAAATTAAATAGATAATTCATTGCTGTATTGCTTTGCTAAAGACGTCGTACCAGTTTGAACACTACAAGGAACATTACTGCTTTGGTGAGAAGAGACAAACAACACTAAACAAGATCATCTACAAAATAACAAAGAAATCATAGTTGGTTCGTACGTAGTTGCTAAGACATACACATATGCACGCATGCATAGAGACAGGGACATGAAAACACACCAACCGTAGCGTACATGTTGATGGAATCACTGATGATCATCCGATGGGAACTATTATGGTACAGAACGAGCGTTCGGTCTAAGAATACGTATCAAGAGAATGAGTATATCAAGAACAGATTATGTGCAACGGGCAACACATCATGTTAAGGATGTTCCCGAAGGATTTAGATGGTAGTGCATGTAATTTTCTTTCGCCCATTACGTTCCAAAGACTGCCTGCAAAGCATCTCCTCTGTGTGCAGAGTGAAATGTATTGACATGATTAAGGGTTTGTCTTGTAGTTATATTTGCGTACCAATTCCGAGCAAAGTTGTAGTTGTCCTTTTGTGAACAGTATTTATCATCGTCTTTACCGGACTGGCAGCTTTTATTTAAAACCAGATCTACGAATACATAGAATTACTAAATTCTTATTGGATTCTGCAGATTGTTCTGCAGAGATGGACAAATCAAGACTGCTGCGAGTCCATCATGTTGTTCTCTTGTCAGGGTGCAACTTGGTGTTTTTGCTTTGGATCCAGCAGCAGTGGACGGTCTAAAATTGGAGATGCTCATGAAACCCAATCTTAAGGGACATGCCAAGACACTTGGATGACTAGTCCGAGCAGAAGCTGTAGGATCAACATGAAAACATATGATCCGTTCGTCTCTGTAGGATTCCTACATCTGCATCAGTGTTGTTCTTTTAGGGAACGCAGGTCTCACAAGCTAAATCATCTAAGCTTAATGAATGGTTCCCTGGATTCAGTTGGTTCCACCGTCGTCTTCTGGTTCTTCTCCCTCTCTCACCTCCCCCTTGGATCATGGATTCTCCTGAGAGAAGTTGACGAGCACAGTCCCCAACGCCGGTGATAAAAGCAGTGGCTGCAGCTTGCCTTACCGTTCACTTCAGCGTCTGTATCGGTATGCATGCTCCTGCTTAACATTTGGCCGCTTCTCCTCTTCTCCCTCGGTGGTTCTGGAAGCGGACGAAGGGGGGACAGACCATAGCAGTAATTTAAGATCTGATTTGGCTTGCCGACCGATGAGTCCACGAATCCAACCTGGAGATACTGCACAGCGTATACATCCATCTCTCTTTCGAGATGGGAGTTCCCATGACCTGCTAGTGTGCAGTGACGAAGCGAGTCATCCAGTGTACACGTGAATTTTCTGATATACACTCAGTTGCCTAGTACAACAGTTCTAATGATGCAAGACCTGCAGCCTTGTTGGCTTCCCCTACTTGAACTCACTCTCTCTAAAAAGCTTGGGCTTCTGCTACACCTACACCGCCAATAATAAATAACGATCTCAACAAGTTCAAGTTTGGTACTGTTTGGTGTCGTGGTGACTTCCGCCCAATTGAACGGCCTACGTCTAAAGGGCCTGCTTGAAACGAGCCCGTAGAATTTGGACGGATTTGTCCCCTCGTAAGATAGCTTATGGGCCTTGTGGCCTTTCTTCCTCTTTGCCTCTCCGTTAAGACACCCCTCGAGATCCGTTAGTCGTCAAGAACCTTCCGTTCTCGCCGAACGCTTGGTCGAGGTAACGTTGACTCATCTCACTAGAGATCGGCAAGAGAATGAGCGGCGTCGGCGTCGCTCGCCAGGCGGGAGTGGTCAAGATCTTCGACGCCCACTGCCACCTCCAAGATCGGAGGATTGCCTCCGTCGCGCCCCAACTCATCCGCACAGCCCTCGAGTCCGGCGTTCAACGCTTTGTCGTCAATGGCGTCTCCGAGGTTGGGATTCTGCAGCTTCTTTCTTGATCGATCCTTTTACCTTCTTTCTTTCTTTTCTCCTTTTAGATGGATTGGCATATCGTCAAGCAGATGGGGGACGAGTATCCTAGCATAATTCCGTGCTTTGGTCTTCATCCCTGGTGAGAACTGTCCGTTCCCCTGCTTGTATTCTCGAACGGGTTTCGGATGACCGATTTCGAGTTTGTGTGTCAAGCAGGTACGTTAACGAGCGATCCCCAAACTGGTTCAAATCGTTGAGGGAATTCCTCGCTGAGACACCGGGGGCTGCGGTTGGCGAGGTTGCGTTCGCATCTTCCTCTTTTGTTCTTATAGTGTCCATGATTTAGATGTATCTTGATTAATATGATTCATTTTTATCTAGATTATGTTAATTTAGTTCTTTCTTGGTTAGTTATAGCATTACGTTCTTTTCAAATATCCTTAATTTCCGTATTGATGAATGATGAGCATGGCATATATTAACTAAGGTCTTAAAGTAGCCAATGATTGTTACTGACTTGGACCCAATCTGTGTTTTAGTTTCATACACGAGGATTGCATGTTCATTGAACAGAAGCACTTCGAACTGGCCTCCTTGTAATAATGTGAAAAAATAAAGATGTAAAGGGAAAGTGTTATTTATCAGAATTTTATTTTGATTACTTCTTTTATTTGAAAATAAGCTGTCATAGATTTGAATCTTGTTTTATGCTAGCCGTAGCATACTGTCTTAACATGGTAGGATTATGCAGTCATGCCGTGCTGAAGGTGTCAACATTTTGTTGGTTTGCAACAGAGTTCATGTTGAGTTGATTTGTGTCAGAGGCACATCTATGGCATGAGCCGTGTAACAAAAATTGAATCATTACAAGTGCAATGTTGGATTAGGTACAGAGAAGGGCTAACGTACAAAATCAGTTGACTTTGAATAATCCTAACTTCATTGATGGTCCTTCAAGATCTACATACCAGTTGGATGTAATGGTAGTAGTATATTTTAAAAAATGGAAAAGGTCCAGAAAGCAGAATAAGTCTAGTGTATTTGTTGTTGAAATTACACAAAGATGATTATCCAAAGCCTTCTAATTTGCTTTCTAATGATCGCTAATCTTGATTTATCGGTAGTGTATGTCAATATATATATGAGTTATGCTGATTCTTTTGGATGATATAGGATGTTTCATGACTGAGTATGCTTATTCCCATCTTTTACATACAGAATACATTTGTTTGAAATAAAGTTTGTTTGATAGTAATATGTTGTCATGATTTTGGATCATGCATGCTAGGTGATGTAGCATAGTTTTAACCTCTGAAACCTGTTGGGTTGGGAGCATTGTACCTTTGACATCTACATGGGTTAGTGTTTCCAATTTTCTTGAATGGTAAAACTCAGGTTCAGTGAAACATTGTCGTTTCTTCCCATCTTCTTGACCCTCAGAAAAAAAAAAAAAGAAGTGAAGGGAAATGCATTATCCTTTTGGTTGAATGGTTATGTCTTGTACATGTATCTAATATTAACTTGTGCTTAAACATATGCAGATTGGTCTAGATAAAGGTGCCCATGCCAAGAATATTGATTTTGGAGAACAGGTGAAGCCCGCTTTAACTTTTAATAGACTAATTTGATTTTAATGCTTATCTTATTTTGTTGTCTTTTTTCATCTAGTTACTTCCATTCCCTGACTCTGCAACGAGCCCTTTGTTGTCGTCTCAATGCAACTGTCATTGAACTTTGTTTTTATTTTAGGTGGATGTTTTCCGGCAGCAACTTGAACTCGCCAAAGTCTTAGAGAAACCTGTTTCTGTCCATTGCTTGCGTGCTTTTGGGGATCTTCTAGAAATCATGTTGTAAGGCTTTAATTTAGTACGCGGCAATTAAAAAACTGATTTTAAGTTTTTGTGTTTCTTGAAAGTAAGTGTAATAGGTTGCTTGTCTGGAACATGAAAACATCAAGAAGTTGGTCCAAGAAAAAAAAATCCTATAATGTTCCTGTTTGCCTTTTTTATATTTTCCCACATGACTATTATAGTTTTACAACATGAAAATATCTGTTACTTTCAGAATTTTTTGTCATAATTTCTAGGTGGTCATAAGGATGTCAAAGCATTAAGTGCTTTAATTTGTTGTGACTGGTAACCATCCTGGCTCAATAGAACTTTGTACTTTGTGTGTTATTCTTGAGCAATATCTTCGACATTACGTGAGTGCCAACCAACGGGATTGAGTGAAGTTATTAAACATAGCCTAATTCTCCTATAACTTACAGCAAAGCTCTGCATCCAATAAGAGCCCCTTCGAGATTATTACAAGACAATAGTCGTCGACTTCTCACACATTGACAATTGGTTATACTAAGAGTAGTTCATCAGTATATCACTTTGCAAAGTAATGATACCAAAATGTAGATATTGTGTGAGTTTACTTGGAGAAGGTAACCAAAAAGATAAAGAAGTTGGCAAAATTGAGAAGACAACCATAAGAGTTTAAAGTCGGTGACTTGGTGTTGATGAAGCTCCAACCAACATCACTCCAGCTCTTTAGGCATAAAGTGCACAAGGGATTGGTGCCTAAGTACAAAGGACATTTCTCAATTATCAACAGGATAGACAATGTCTCCTACAAGTCGTAGCTACCGGTATGGCTTGATATTCATAATGTTTTCCACACAAGCAACTTCAGAGTCTACCACTCAGACCCATAAGATACTTCCTGAAGCGTTCCAACTCGGCTACCCCCCACTAGAGCCTTCTATGAAAAACGAGTTAAAACTATTTTAACATATCACAAAACAAAGCTACTGAACGGAGCAGAGTAGATCGAGTACTTGATGACGTGGCGAAAGCTTTCCTAAATAAAAGCCAGTTAGGAGCCTGAAGATGCTTTGTGATACAAAGAAGCAGTTATCAAAACCTACCAGCAAGCATTGACAAGGGCGTCAACAATTTAAGTGGGGGAAAATATCATGAACATTCGTCGCATACCCACAACATCTTTATCAACAGACCGTTCGCCACTTTGGTTTGCTTGTACATATGTTTGGTAGCGTGTTTTGCCTTGGTTTTGTGTGTTTTTGCTTGAAAACTATGAGTAGGAACATATTGCAGTGCTATGGAGCGATCACTCACCAGAATGGGGAGCCCCAAAATGGCCCCGTTTTACGTGCCATGACTTGTTTTCTGCAAACTGTGGTACAGTGCAAAACGTCAGCCATCTCAACACCCTAGAACCCCCCAGGTGGCATTAGGCTGGATAGGGGTTTGGGGTAGTGTTGAGCGTAGATTGGATTTCACTAGTTCACACGTTAAGCTTATGGGAACTTACCATCACGGTCGACACTCGGTGAGCAATCATTTACGAACTTGCGATTGTTCATTTGCCATCTAAAGTCCTTGTTTTATCTTTCCTCTCTTTTCTCTCTTGCACATCGAGTGTTTATTGAATTGCTTGTAAAGTTGTCATCTTTGCAAAACATCCGGACTTGTCCGCTGCTTGCTTTCGAATTAATCGATTTGCTCTTTTGTAGGTCCTTCAGGACCTAACTGAGTTTGCAACTAGGTTGACCCTTTGCGGACGGATAATGTAAGGGTGCCTCATGATTTCGGCAATCTTAGCTAAATTCATGACATTTGCGTAAGAGTGCCTTACGACTTAGGTAATCTCAGCTAAGTCTATGACATTTGTGCGAGGGTACCTCATGACTTAAGCAATTCCAGCTAAGTCTGTAACACTACCGCAAGAGTGTCTCACGACTTAGGCAATTCCATTTAAGTTCGTGACAATACAGCTGGTCAATATATTTCGAAGCACTTATTTTCTTTCAAATGTTAAATGTTTCATTGAAGAGGCGTTAGTGAACTATGCCGATGCTAAATGTCATTTTTTCCAACATACGAATAAGGTTAGATAGTATGCAATATTTAGCTATGTTATTTTTGTGTTATCTTCATTTGCTGTCCTATTTTTCTCACAGTTTCTTTACATTGATACTTTTGGATTATGTTGGTTTTCCTTCTATCAACACAATTTGCTTGAAGCATCCAAACTTCTTGTTGCAAGAGACAAGGAGAAGCTGGTGTGTGTGTGTACTTAATGTCAGTCCATGGTACTGAGCTGATCTGTTTGCTCAGAGACTAACTGTTTATGCTGGATTCTTAATTATATGCAGAAGTTCTATTCAGGTAGTACAATTGATGACCATTCAGATAATCTGATTGTTAAATGTAAAATTATGGATGAACATGAATCCAATGTGTCAGTAGTGCTACCTGCTTATTTAGTTTATTCATCCACTGTTGAATTTATACCTTGATATCATGACGGTAAGGCTGCAGACAATGAACCTTGGGATTTCATCAAATAAAGTTTCTGGCTTCTTTGTGATAGACTTTGAAAGAATTTACTTTGAGAAAAATGGTTTTTAATATTTTGTAATTTTTGTTTTTAAAAATGTGATGCATCAAAATTATCTCTGTTAATTGAATGTGGAGCTTGTCTTGCCAATGGTGGCTGCAACAGGAGTGAAGTAACTTAGTTGTTTGATCCACATCATTCTGTACCTTGATGAATCTGGTAACAACTCAATTTTATTACTATTTTTTCATGACCAGATCCACGGGGCCTTTCCCAGCAGGTGTTATTTTGCATTCATATATCGGATCTGCTGAGTTGGTCCCTGGCTTGGCAAAGTTAGGATCGTACTTTTCATTTTCTGGGCATCTCACATCCATGAAGCCGGAGAAAGCAAAGAAGATGCTTAAATCGGTTGGTATTAACGTGTTATTATGCAAGTACTGAGAGAGAAAAACTTTTTACTGATTTCGGAATATTTTCGATAGTCACTTAATTTGACCCCAGAGTTGTTGTCTAGGTACCCAAAGACAGAATTTTGATTGAGACAGATGCCCCTGATGGATTGCTATCAGTGAAGACGAGTTCTTCGTTTCCATTTCCAGATGTTGCTTCCATAGCAGAGACAGAAAACCAGTTTGGAGATTCAGCTGCAGAGGCAACAAGTCTGTCGAAGGAAGGACTAAATCATCCTGCCAACATTCATCGTGTAAGTTTGTTATATATATATATATATATTTCACCGAAGATTACAAATGTCATACATAAAAGGAGCAACATTGCCCCTTTTTTAGTTGATTTAACCTCTACAATCCTGAACCCAACTTAGTCACTGTCTAAAATACGGTAAGAATGATGACATGATTTTTCAGGTGTTGAAATATGTTGCAACACTACTTGAAATGCCCGAGGAGGAGCTCGCTGAGCTGAGTTTCCAAAACGCTACTCGCTTGTTCTCTTATCCTGGTTCAAAAGTTAATTCTGATGGCTAAGGTCTGTTTCTATGTAACAGCACAGTCTGGTATGTCTACATATCATATGAACTTTAAGCTACAGCTACTTCCATTGTTAAAAGTACTATGCCTATATTACTGCTCATGACCCGGATCAACGATCTGGATGGGTGACCTTTTTTTTTTGTTGGTGTAAAAAAAAAAAACCATCGGTATTTACCTAGTTTTCCTTCAAGAATTATTTGATTACAATTGAATCACGGGCAGTTTTGCATGGGACAGCAAGTGGAAGACATGGTTCATCATGTGGGTTCTTCTGATGCTCCATGGTGGAAAGAGTTTAAAGGAAAATTTGTCTATATGTTCTTACAAATTTAGTGTGATGCTGAAATCTTAATGGATTTTCTTTTAGGGGAAAAAGAATCGGCTTCTACCAGAGAGAGAGAGAGAGAGAGAGAGATTACATTAAAAAATAATATAAATTGTGATACATAATTAATTAAATTTCAAGTTTATATCGAGATAAGAAAGAAAGATTAATAAATATGATTCGAAAGAAATAAAAAAGAAAACCAAAGAAACATCATAGCAAAGTAAAAGAGATACCATGAGAGCAATAGTTTGGAGCTAGACATTCTTAGCATGACATGTGACTTTTAGCGTAACAATTAGTGGCAATCAAAACAGTCCACAATCTAGTAGCTCTGATCATGACTTTGTCCAATGTAATTGTCCTAACCATGGCTTCAGAATCGTCCAAGGCCACTCAAAGTATTTTATTGTTTTTAATTAAAAATTTATAAATAAAAATTTATAATTTTATTTGTAAATTTTAAAAAATAGATGTACAACTATAACGAGTGTAACTATGTAATGACATGAAAAAAAAAAAAGTTGATAAAATTATATATTTTTAATTGCTTCAATCATCCCTTCGATTGATGCATTAAATAGGAGGATGTTGTATTCGTGAATAATCTCTTAGCTTTGTTTTGTCGCATTTGTCCTAATTATTGATGCATGCTTCAGCTTCAATTGAGTCGAGGATTATATTCGATTTAGTTTCATCTAGGATTGTCCTCCCAAGGTTTGCTCCATAGTCACCTATGGATCATGCCAAAATTAAAACTATCTCATGCCCATCATTTCAGAATAAAAAACTCTATACATCTATACATGTATGACTATCACTTAACTCAAAAGAAGTGATTAGATACATATTAAGCTCTAAAGTTCGAGCCTAGTGATCCCCTTTGTTTTTTTATTTTGTAATAATAATTGTTCTCCCGATTTTACTATCATGCTAATTGGATCCATAGATGTAAAAGCTTCAGCGATTATGTTCTATAGTATATTAGTACTCATCCCTTCGATTGATGCATTAAATAGGAGGATGTTGTATTCGTGAATAATCTCTTAGCTTTGTTTTGTCGCATTTGTCTAATTATTGATGCATGCTTCAGCTTCAATTGAGTCGAGGATTAATTCGATTTAGTTTCATCTAGGATTTGTCCTCCCAAGGTTTGCTCCATAGTCACCTACTGATCATTGCCAAAATTAAAACTATCTCATGCCCATCATTCGAATAAAAAACTCTATAAATCTATACATGTATGACTATCACTTAACTCAAAGAAGTGATTAGATACATATTAAGCTCTAAAGTTCGAGCCTAGTGATCCCCCTTTGTTTTTTTATTTTTGTAATAATAATTTTTCTCCCGATTTTACTATCATGCTAATTTGATCCATAGATGTACAAGCTTCAAAGCTATTATGTTCTCTCGTATAGTTAGCATCTGCTCCTAAACTTTTTATACTAAGTGGTTCAATTATCACTTAAGTCATCTAATTTAGTACTAGGATAAAAAACATAAGTAACTAAATAAATCAATAATATTTTTTTAAAATTATCGATTTTGATTTCAAAGTAATTATTATCATATTTAAATCAATATTAATATAAACAACTAAAAAAAAATGTAGTAGGATAATCAACACTGGACAAAGTATAAATTATATTCTTAAAAATTTTAAAATTTATAATTTTTTTATATGCATTCCAATGCTATGGATATAAACTAATATGGCTAATATTATTTAAAATAAAAGTACATAGTAATTGTAGAAAAATCTAGAGGTCGACATCGCATGCGCAGCGGAAAAACATAAACTAAAATCTCCAAAATTTTCAAAGATATATTCATCGTTATGCGAAGATTAATGCGTAAAATTCAAGAAACTTAAAAGCTATGCGTGAGAAAGATTATGTTTTACCTAGGGAGATTGTACATCCCTAAATACCTACAGAGATAAAAAAAGGGGAGGAGAATAGTATATAGTAACCCAAAGAGGCTATAGCCTATGAACCTTTGGTTTCCTCATATTTATAGATGTCTCTTATGAACTTAACCTTAATGGATCTTGCCCTATTGGGTATTGGATCTCCATCCAACTACCAAAGCATTGTAGATTAGTGGATCTCTATCCAATAATCTCTCATTGGCTCTTATTAGATCACATTCATAGGATTCAATAATTCAGGAGCTTATTGGATATCCAATAACATAGGGGCCCTAATGGATATCTCATATCCGAATCTCTACTCGTCGCAATGCCTACCATATGTATGTGACCCTCTAGGCCCAATATCGAGCTGGTCGTGAGTCATACATGTCAAAACTCATTTTCGGTCAGTGAATTATTATCTTCATAATAATTCACTCGACTTATCGATTGCGGACGTACTAGGCCACTACACCATATTTCTCAGACGATACAAGGGAATCCAATTCATTGGACTTGTCTATCCTCAGTTACTGTGTACCTATAGTCTTACATCTATCTAATATCTCAGAGACCGTATACAGGGTATAGTGCTATCAGACCTATACGGTTTCTACTCGAGTCTCACTTTAATCGGATTCTCCTAAAGAACTTTTTCTCTCTCAATCCGAATGACCCTAGCTAGGGATTTGTCTAAACAAGAACACATAAGATATTCCTCTCATGACACCGAGAGTAAGATCCTCTATTGATACTCAATAGTCCTTGTAAGGTTGGTTATCACTCTTGATGACCGGTTGTATTAGATTTGGAATTTCTAAACCTATAAATCCGATATCAAAGATTGGAGTACTCATACAGGACATCCTTTGTATGTCAAGTCTAAGGACTAGACACACTATTGAAATAACAAAATCATTGTTTGATAATAAGGTATCATTATCCATCCAACATTCTATGAGCGGATCAATCAATGAACTTATTCTCTAATGAGCACCTACATTGTACCCCTAGTATCTCCATACGAGCAACTATGAGACCAATTGTCTCCATTATATGGATGGGTATATAGTACACTAGTTTATTCGGTTATCTCGATGTCCCTCTCAAGTAACCTATAACCAAGATTATTTAGAATCTATATTTAAAGACGAATCGGTCTTATTATCATGATCTTATCATGATCTGATTCTCATTGCACAGATCTATGGACATCACAATATATGTATGTGTATATGCAACAATTAATATAAAGTGATAAAATGATAAATAATAATAATAATAAGTAAAAAGACTATGTGTTAAGTCACACGTTTCATCACTCACGTGATTGGCTTGCAGGGCACCTATAACTAGCAATCTCTCACTTGACCTAAAATTAATCACCTATATGTCTGATCCCTATCAAACCCTTATGACGCTCAAAGATAATATGAGATAACAACTTTATCAGTGGATCTACGATATTATCTTCGGATGAAACTTCTTCTACTACTATATCTCCTCGAGCCACGAGTTCTATAATAAATCGAAACTTCCTCAAAATACTTCTAATGAGACCCGGGTTCCCTTATTTGAGCAATCGCCTTGTAGTTATCGTAATATAATGGAATCGACTCCTCATTGCCCGACACAACTCCTAGATCTGTGATGAATGTCTTCATCCAAACTCCCTCCTTTGTTGCCTCTATTGCAGTAATGTACTTCGCCTTTGTGGTCAAGTCAGTAGTAGTATCTTGCTTGAAACTCTTTTAGCATATTGCTCCTCCATTCAAGGTGTACACCTATCTTGAATTCGACTTGCTATCATCGATATCGGATTGAACTTGAGTCTATGTAGCCTTCAACCTTGATGCTACTATCTCCATATACCAGTAAAAGATCCTTAGCCTTTCTCAAATACTTAAGGATACACTTTACTACTTTACAATGCTCGAAGCCTGGATCCGCTTGATACTTGCTCGTGACACTCAAAGCATGCACTATATCAAGCTTGATACATAACATGATCGATATGATAGACCCTATCACTAAGGCATGGGGTATCCTATCCATATTCGCCCTTTCTTCAGTTGTCTTTAGAGACATACTCCTAGAAAGCGATATCTCATGTCTCATTGATATGAGACCTCTTTTGAAATTTTTAATGTCAAACATTTTGACAATGGCGTCTATATACCTAGACTGAGACAAGCCAAGCATCGTCTTGGATCTATCTCTATAGATCCGAATCTCCAAAATATAGGATGCTTCCTCTAAGTCATTCATAGAAAAGTGTCTAGATAACTAAGAATTTACCGTGAATAGCATTCCTACATCATTCTCAATAATTAGGATGTCAACCATATATAAAACTAAGAAGGTGATAGCACTCCCACTTACCTTCCTATACACACAAAGCTTATCTTCGTTCTTAATGAAGTTATAAGATCTGATTGCCTCATCAAATTTTATGTTCCAACTTCGGAAAACTTACTTTAGTTCATAAATAGACCTAAGTAACCTATAAACCTTATTTGGGCAGTCCTTGGATATAAATCTCCCAGACTGTATCATATACACCTCCTTTTCTAGGTTGCCATTGAGGAACGTGGTTTTCATGTCCATCTACCAGATCTCGTAATCCTAGTATGCTATAATAGCTAATAAAATTTAGATAGATTTTAGCATGGCAATGGGTGAGAAGGTTTCATCATAGTTAACACCTTGCCTTTGACGATATCCTTTAGTTACTAGCCTTGCTTTATAGGTCTCTACTTTTCTATCTATTCGATCTTCTTCTTGAAGATCTGCTTACAACCGATGGGTACAAATACTCTCGAGTGCTTCAACTAGGTTGCAAACTTTTTTAGAGTACATGGAATCCATCTCAGAATTCATGGCTTCTTGTCACTTCCCGGAGTCTATACTCATAATAGCCTCCTCATAGGTTTGAGGATCAATATCCTCAACATCCTCAATATCATCTCCTTTAATATGCCTTACATATCTCTTAGGAGGATGAGATACTCTGCCTGGCCTACGTAAAGTCGGAACTTGTGTGTTAGATACCTAAATAAACTCGAGCTGTGGAGTGGTGCTTAATCTAGGTTCTCCAACCTCGCTCAACTCTATCAAGCTCCCACTGTCTCCGCCAAGAATATATTTATTCTCAAGGAATATCGCTCTCATAGCTACAAAGACATTTTGGTACTTGAGATGATAGAAATAATACCCGTAAGTTTCCTTGTGGTCTCCCATGAACTTACACTGCTCCGTCCTAAATTCCAACTTATCAGGGTTGTGTCTTTTAACGTGGGCATGATAGCCCCAAATCTTAATAACATTAAGATCGAGCTTCTTTCCTTCCATATCTCATATAGTGTAGATACTACCGACTTAGTTAGAACTCTGTTCATAATATAAGTTGTGGTCTTTAAGGCGTATCCCTATAATGAGATGGGTAGGTTAGCAAAACTAATCATGGATCGCACCATG
>CM017195.1:9154598-9447098 GCA_004837865.1 Musa balbisiana | reverse complement strand
AACATCCAAGTAAAATCTTAGATTTTACAAACCATCTTATAAGAATAAAATAATTTATTTAATGAGAGAAAGAATAATTTCAAATATCTAAAATCTTCTTGTACCCATAAATTCAAAACATGACAAACATATCTAATATAAAAAAGATACTATCAAAATAAGTTGATATACTTCATGTAATTACAGAATAAAAGCGGTAATTATTATTGTATTGTCAAAACCAATAAAAATTTTAAAAATTAAATATATATTTTATATTATTTTATATTATTTTTATTATTTTATAAATATTATTGGCTTATGTTGTTTTAAAAAATAAAAAAAATATTTTTATAAACAATCCCATGTACGAGTGCATTTGATAGTGATCACTCCAAATATCAACACAAATATAAACATAGCCATCCAAAGCTCAAATTGTTTTTTAATTTTCTTATAAAGATCATAAAAAGTGTGGGTAAGATTATTATTTATAATAATCCATAAAATTATTTTTATATCAAAACTAAAAATAAATATTTAATAAAAATTAATCTAGCTAATGCTTCATATTCTTCTCAATATACTTTTGAAAAGTTTCATATCCTCCTCTTTTAAATTTAAAAATTTAAAGTATAATTTAAAAAAGTTTGACTTACTTTAAATTCCGTATTGGTTTTCTCCGACTCGACATCAACGAATGTGTTGCCTTTCTTGAGTTGTCACAGTCAGATTTTTCAAAAGTCTCTTTGATAATGAAGTGATAACTTACATTTACCATTAGGATAGATTTTAAAAGCTTAATCGCATTCAAATTTCAAATAGTACTTAATCAAAGTTGTGAGGATTGAGAGGGTATTTATAAGATTTTCAGATTTTTTTTACTAAAATATCTCAAAACTAATTATTATTTAGTTGTTAGAAGAGATTATTTTTTATTTTAAATTATAAAATAATAATTATCCTCGTGAAAATAACTTTTTAATATACTCATGAGAGAAGTAAAGTGATCATTTGCTCCTCCCAGAATCATTGGACCAAGCACAGCCTCTGGGGGTCCATCGTTTGAACCCAATGGTCGATCAATAGCATTATTTAACTATATATTTTTATTTTTTAAAAAAATTATTGATGTTTCGAATCGAAATCAGAATTATCAATTCTGATTGTTTATATTCTTCAACTGATAGTTTCGAGATTTTTTTAATTTAAAAAATAAAATTAAATGATCGTTAATCAATTTCGATTCAACTTGAAATCGATAAATCGTCGGAGCTATTCAATTCGGTTTGGATTCTATTCCTGTACTCGTCTTTCACGCCTTGCAGTTCTTTGACGCCACGCCGCTCTCCTATCTCGGTATGCGTTTCAGCAGTTTGTCGGTACCCTAAGTCGGGATACGACAAGCGACCAATCGTCAGAGATGCCACACAGTAGAAACCACTTTTAATTCCTTGGAACGGTGCACATCGTCGTCCACAATAATGTTGAAGCAGCGGGCGGGCCTCCATCGCAGGTTGCTTGTATGCTTCGCGGTCAAAAGACCCCACATATGTGCCCCCGGTCTGCATGATCTCAGGAACAGGTATTTAGTGCTTGAAATCGAGTAACTCTGATCTCGCGATTTCTAGTGTCGGTACCATATGGAAGAGGCAATAGTAGCTGCCAAAGAACAAGTTAACCCATGACATGTGAACTGCGGTGGAGCTTTTGCATAAGTGCATACAAATGAGACGCACAATTCGATCATTCGGTAGCGGCGTGTGACGGGGTCGAAAAGGACCGCGGTCGACTTCTTGGACTTTTACTGGGGCGGAAGAGCTGCCCCCGAATCCCACCGGGACGGGGCTGTTACTGTCCCAGATACCACCAGCCAAGGTAACACTTGTCTTGGGTCGGCGGCGACTCCCGCGCTTTTTGGTTCTGTTCCGCTGTCTGCTCTGCCTCCCAAGAATATTTTGCTACGGTAGAAGAAGTAGAAGAAGGTTTGGTCCTCTGGTGCAATAATCTATCTTCTCGGCTCCATGGACTTTTGCTGCCTGATGTACCAATTTCCCAAGACTAATGCTGCAAAAGTGACGCTTATGACCACTGCTATTAGCCACGGATGGCGGAGCTCGGATCCTCCGATGTACCACAAAATCTAGTGGTGGTGGGGGATTATTCGACCTCCGCGGATGCTGCAATGAACACATCGATGGTGTGGCTCTTTTGGGGCGGCACACTCGTACAGTAAAGAATATGAAGTGCGATTTGTGGAGGAAAACGAGGGACGATGCGACCCTACGGCCTGTTCGACATGGGGATTTCCCCAGAGATTTTTCTTCAAATCTTAGAATTCTACACAGGCGATTTGAGATGGAGTGGCAAGGACTTGTAAACCCAAGCTTCCTTGACTACGACACGAAATGATTACATTCTCCAGCGAGGGATAAAGAATATGACCACATCCTACACATATCGACAGGATGAATGCCAATCAAGCACGGTTGAATTCTTGGTTCGCTAGCTGTTCTAATCAATCACCAGTCGAGCATAGTGAGGAAGACAACATGCAATTCCCACAGTACGTTATCCTCTTAAAAGAGGGTCTATCGACAGAGTCACTAACCAAAGATGAAGAAATGAATTCTGCTTTTACACGCCTCTTAATTGCAATGTTTCTTAGTCTAAACTCAATATTTATTTTGCATCCGAGTTGTCCATGTTAATGCTCGGTCCAGTGGGCTATAAAGAACCTCGACCTTGGCAAACCCAAAGCAGATGAGAGGAAGAACAATTGCATACAATAGGAACAGAGGAGGAGTGTGCGTTCACAGAGGGACCACTGCTCCTGTGCTTTTCTGATGACTAAATAGATTACCTTGTAATGTAAGGCCAACATCAAGTTGCAGACAGGTATTGGATTCATGTGTTGTGTTGCTTGGAGAAAAGGTTGCGATGACTCGTAATTACGATGAGGAGGAAGACAGCATCAAAATAATTACCAAAGAAATATGTATCTCTGTAGTTTTCCTGCTATCACTTGGAGATGGAAACCAGAAAAGACGAATTACATGTTGCAGAAAACACACTCGAGGAGTGGTTGGTTGGTTGCGCTGTTTCTTCTCGATCATCTATCTGCATCGAGATCCGGAGGTGGCGGCGCCGTGGGTTTAGCCCACAGTAGCTCCAGGCTCCGGCCGACGCCGGAAACGAAGACGGAGAGCCACGCGAAGATGGGCGTGCCCAGAAGGACCAGGCCGACGGGGACCATCCACAGCTGCTGGTTGGAGTGGTGGAAGGAGAGAGCCCACCATGCCAACAGCGCGCCGCCGCCGACGCCGACGAGGAGAAGGCAGCAGTTGGCGCCGATGACCGCCCAGGACCTGCGCTCCACGCTCGGGGCGGCCTCGAGTTTGGCCTCATGCGCCAGTTCGCCCGCGGAGAAGGGGCGCGTCTTCGTCGTCATCCTGCTTGCGGCGGGGGCGGGGGAGGCGGAGGTGGAGGACATGGGAGTCAGGAAACGGCGGAGGTGGGGAAAACAACGGTTCACGGAGGCGGCAGCGGGGGACGGGGCGGCAGAGGAATCATCGGAAGGGAAGGGCGGGTTCCGGTGGAGGAGGAATTGGTGGGGGGGTTCTGATAGATGGATGGCTTAATATGTTAGCTGCCATGGCTCCCTTTGGATTCCAAACTGACGTATGCAATTATGAACCACTGACTCGGAATTGGAATGTATTGCTTTTCCAAAAAGAAAATTAAAATAAAACTCCGATGTGGGCTTTCTGAGCTCTCTTTTCATTTTCTCAATGCCAAATCATGAAACGATTAATTCGACTCTGCTGACTCCATCAAGTGGAAACTCTAATCATGACAACGTTGAGGATTATTTGGCGAGGATTGACAAATGACAGCCTAATCACAGTGATCAATATGTATCTGATATGGGAAATAACCAACAGAATATGAAATCTATTCGATGGATTCAATCCGAATCTATGTTAGACTTGTGGTTGGATGCATAAGGCTGAATCGGTTTCGGGCCGTGCGGTCACCATCTCGAATAGGAGCTTGCGACTGGTGACAGCAGCTCTCCATGATTGATGCTCACCTGAAGCGGATCTAAGTTGTGGGATGAGATCCGGATATGTCAGACCCAGTGTGCATTTGGGTTCCGGAGTTGAAATTTAGCCCGAATCCGATAAAATCTGACCCATTCGATTTTTAGTCACCACAAAGTTCTTTTCTTTTACTTGATAGGTGTTTTTACGTAATGCTCGATGACAGTTCACTTGTCGTTACCAATTTTGATGTAATATTATAATTATATATAATAATAATAATTTTATTATTATTAAAACTATGAGACATCAATCTTATCGAACTCTATGAGGAGGTCGGGTTTAGATTTAATGAGAACAAATATCATTGATATCTTGGTTACTCCGACGTAATTCAAATCCGTATACGCAAAATCATCCCGATGTGCCACCTATATGAAGATCAAGGTTGAAAAGATTTTTTAACTCGATCCATTCGATGTCCGAAGAGAACCATTAACTTTGTATTTCTTATACTGAACCTATTTAATACATTCTCGATATATTTCTCTTGTGATAACTAAGATTCACTTAGTTCCTTCTCTAATCTATCAATTGTAGATATATCTTTCTCAAGGATAAGTATGTCATTAATAAAAAGTAAGAGAATAATAAAATCCTCACCAAATAGTTTGATGTACACATAATGATTTGAGGTTATTCTTTTATATTCATTTTTAACCATAAATGAATTAAATTTTTTGTACCACTGTCTTATAGCTTGCTTTAGCTCATACAAGTTCTTTCTCAACTTGTAGATAAAATTTTCTTTACTTTTGACTTTGAAACATTCTGATTATTCCATATAAATTTTATCCTCTAAATCACTATGAAGGAAAGTTATCTTCACATCCAACTGCTCAACATCAAAGTTTAGGCTAGTAGCAATACCAAGAGCAACATAAATAAAAGACATTTTAACAATAAGAGAAAAAAAATTTTTAAAGTCAATACCTTTCTTTTGACCAAAGTCTTTTTCTTCTCATTTTCAACTATTTTCTGGTAACTCTTTGCTTCACCTATATCAGTAAACATCATATAATCATCTATAGAATATCTTCTAGAAGATTGATGTTATCTAGAAGATCTTCTCAACTAAGGTTCTACGATAAGTTACTCCCCATCTTCTTTCTACTCAACATGTCCTGTAGATAAATCAACATCGATCTCTACACCATCTTTCTGCATATCTCTCCTATCATCCTAATGTACTAGAGGAGTAATTAGATCATATTTTGATAATCCTTCTGCATAAATCTTGACTAGTGCCTCTTTCAAATCCTTAAACATTTGATTATCAAAGAAGACCACATCTTTGCTTTTAAACATCTTCTACTTTCCTGAAACTCAAAGCCTGTAATCAAATTGATCATGTGAGTAGCCAAGAAAAATATATTCTTTCGTTTACCATCCAACTTGGACCTTTCAATGTTTGGAATGTATGCAAATGCATGACAACTAAACACTCTCAAGTGCTTATAGGAGATCTTTCCCTGATCATATATGCTCTACAACATCACCATCTAACATTGTATAGGTAGACAAGTTGATTACATCAATTGCAATCCTCAAAGCCTCATCTCAAAACTTTTTGTATAGCTTGGCCTGTGAAAGTATATATCTGATTTTTTCTATGTTGGTGTGGTTCATCCTCTTTATTAGTGCAATATGCTGAGGCATACTATGAACTACCATCTTATATTGGATGTCATGTGATCTGCAATAATCATCAAACAATCATGTGTACTTACCAGCATTATATGATCTTATATATTTTAATTACCTTTTTGTCTCCTAACTCTGGTAAGAAACTCTTTAAAAACATTAATAACATGATCTTTGATCTTCAAAATATGGGTCTAAACTTTTCTTAAAAAGTCATCTATAACAAAATAAAGTGCACTACTGATACTAAGAACATTAATAGATTTACTATAAGTCTTTGTCCTCAAAGGACTACGTACATCTGTATAGACACGGTCTGAGGCATACCTTTTTCTAAATAAAGTAGGACTAGCAAAAGAAACTTTATGTTGTTTGCTAGTCAAATAATCAATATAAGAGTTCAGATATATACCTTTGGGGTATGGCAAGACTTCTCTCTTGGAAAGAACTTATAGCCCATTTTCGCTCATGTATCCCAATCGCCTATATCATAACTCCATGTTGAAGTCTTTCTACATAGCATTCAATTACTCATCAGAAGCTTTAGTCTGCAACCTGTATAAAGTGTGATATTTCTTTCTACTAGCTACAATAAGAGAACTCTTACTAAGCTTCTATTACCCTCTGTGAAATCTCTATCAAAGTATTTATCATCTAGCCCTCCAATTGAAATTAAATTCAATCTCAAGTTAACCATATGTCTTATATATTTAAGTACAAACTTGCAGTCAAGATTGGTATTTATGTAGATATCACTACGCTAATAATGTATATTGTGTCATAATTTTCTATCTTAATAACACCAAAATTTTCAGACCTATAAGTAGCTAAAAAACTCTCTTTGTAGTGTAGTAAGGTAAGAAGCACCCATATTAATCACTCACTCAAGATCCTAACACGCATAAGAAAAATATCATCAAAAGTAGATAAAATCAAATAGTCACCACCTTGCATTATAGTTGTGGTATTTTTTTTGTTTTAATTATATAGTCTCCACTTCTTTTCTCTTTTTCTTGTTCTTCTTAGGTTGCTTGCATTAATTATTATAATTCCTTTCTCACTATAATTATATTAAACAATATTGATCTTGACTTTTTCTACCCATGCCTAAACTGCTTCTAACCTTGAATTTTGACCTTCCTCTATTCTATAAACATGCAAACTGCTTCTAACCTTGAATTTGACCTTCCTCTATCTATAATATAAGTGCATGTAAATCAATATAAGATGTTACTGAATTCTTTCTCCTCAACTCATCATTCAACAAACCGCTTGTTACTTTGTTGATAGTGACAATATTATCTAGCGTAGAATTGCTGAGGGAAACCACTAGTGTCTCTCAACTTCTTGATAATGAACTAAGAAGTAACAATACTTATAACTCATCATTAAAAGATATTTTCATAGAGGATAATTAGTTAGTGATACCCTACATTTCATTCAAATACTTAATAACAGAAACATCATCTTTATATTTCAGATTCATAAGTTTTCTGATCAAGAAAGTCTTGTTACCAACTATTTGACCTTTCAACTTTTTCCAAAGAAAGTGTTTAGAACTTTCAATAGAAACATGATGAAAGACATTGTTATCGAGCCATTATCAAATAAACCTGATCATTTCTTAGTCTAACTTCTTCCGCTCATCATTTATAATAATTGTAGGCTTTGTACTATCCCCTTGTAAAAGTCCATACAAATCATTGCAATATAAGATATTTTTTATTCTTGATTTTCATATCATTCAATTATTTATATTCAAGCTAATCTTATAAGAAATACTACTGGCTTCCATGTTCGGACACAAAAATTAATTATCACCAAAATTTGCTCCAATACTAGTTAATGGGATAAAAGAAACTTATATATAAATAAATATAACAGGTCATAACACATAGTAAAAAAATTAAATGAAAATCAAAGTCACATAGAATACCAAGATTTACGTTGAAGACCCCCTCGAACGCGAAGGGAAAAAGTCACAATGTAAGCTAGAAAAGGAAACCCACTATAAAAATAATAAATATACAAATCTCGAAGTCTCCTACCCAAGACCTAAGCAACAATTACAAGAGAATAACAGGAATACAATGATTACATCACAATACACAATATTCCTTCTCTCTCCAAATGATCACAGTAAAAATCCACTATAAATCTAATCAAACTTGAGACGACAATACTATTCAAATAATTGAGAATAATCTTTATGTTACATTTCCTTTTCTTCTTCTCTTGTTCCTTTAACCTCAATCATCATTGTGATTTCTCCCTATTTTTTCGAGGGTTAAGGTAAAAAAGAAAATATTAGCTGTGTGGGTTATTAAGACCCATTCTGGCTGAATTAATGGGCCAGATGCCCAACACAGGACTCATTTGATAGAAATTGGTCTTAACACAAACAATAGAATTATGAACAGAACTCTGGCCAATACGAATGCCCACTTTCCAACAATTCACAGGCAAACATTATATGATCGTAAGAACTGTGTAGCTTTGTGAGCACCGACAGTTTGGCATTTGAGCAGGACGCAAACATCATAATCAACATTAGCGTCTCTCACACACAAATTCTAATTTGGGACGCTAAGTGCATACTTTCCTAATAATACTACCAGCTAAGGAAAACCAAGCCGACGTCTCGGATATTTTCTTGGTTGTCAATAGCATCAGACAACCGATAAAAAACAAGGTTTCGACAATTGCAGGTAGGCTTTCAAATCCCTGATTGCCTTCATGATTCGTATCTAAAGATTCTCTTCTTTTATCTTCCCACGTTATTATGCAATGATTAAGCCAAGTCGTCGCCATTACCGGTGGTCGTATTGGGCCTCAATCGTAGACCACCGGAACGGGCCGAAGGTTACTCGAAGTCGGAAAGGTGGGAGAGCTTACTGAAAGGACACGAATTCTTTCCTCCCCTCCTCCGTGATGCCAAGCTCCATTGAGATCTCCCTTCTTCGTTCCTCTCCTGCGTGTTTTATTGTTCTCGGACGACTCTCTCTGCTACGTCGAGCTGCAAGTCTTCTGCAGACTGAACCGTGGTGAACTTGTAAGCCTGTTATTAGTAGTCCTCATGCTCGTTTCGTTCAGTACACGAGAGTGCAGCCTGATTCTGACCTAAATCTCATCTTCATCACTTGTCATTTGTCAAAAGAAAAAGTTGAACGATATCGATTTCTGACGTTTGAATAGACATATAAAAAGCCTATGAAAACTGAGTACTATCTCCAGAATTTGGAATCCAAACAATCAATTTGGCCACTTTCATTGCATCCAGAGTACAACAGTATAAATCAATAGCAAGCCCTACCTACGCAACCCAGCCATGGTGATACAATACATTTGCTACCACATCATCGTTATCCTGCCCTTACTCTGCTAAGTCAGTCGGGATAGTACATGTTCTCTTTGACATGCAATGCACATCATGCCCAAGCCTTCTCCGCCTGAGTTTACAATGTTAAGCTCTGCCGTCTTCTTTGTAAAGCTACTTAACTGAAACACGGGGTGCCCGCAAAGCTTCCTCATGCCGTTCCTAAAACCTGATCTATCCATTGCACCTTCTACTTCTTTGTCTTCTACAACGTCCAAATCACAACTAAGAGGTGAAATTTTGCTGGAAATGAACTCGCGCTCCTCATCAGTTTCACCTTTCTTCTCACTATTAAAGCTCTCTTTATCTGTACCCAGAGATTGCTCAGAACTGAACAAGAATTTGCCTATAGCAACTTTGTCAAGAGCATAGAATTTTGGAGTTTTCTCACTCGTGTGCAGAGTGTATCTTTCTGAAGGATTAGTTGATTTCGCTTGATCCTTGTCACTTGGAGACTCAGAGCAGGAGTCGAGTCCCCTGGCAGCAAAAGCTGCCACTTCTCTTTCTTGTAGTGTCTTTATGATCAGTGTCTTGAGGAAGTTCATTACTTGGACCGCATGGATCAATGCAGTTAAGGGATCAGCCATCTGAAAAATAGACATGAAATGGTAATTAATTGAAATTTATTATGCATGGAAGATTTCAAGATAGCTAAGAATTATAAAATTCTCTAGTAACCTGAGTCATGTTAGGTGCAAAAACCATTGCGATATTTCGAGCATTCATCTTATTCAAATGTTCATGCTCCACAACATCTGCCATCAAATTAAGAGCCCAGTCAAGTAATGCTGCTTCAGTTGGTGGCAGCATCCTCACAAGTTCAGAGCACTCTTCTTCACTATTACAGCGCATCACCTGATCGGGTGTCAGTGAGTCAAGTACTCCTCTGGGTAGTTCTCTAAACCATGCCTGCAGCAGCAAAATTAAAGCTTCTAATCATCCAATAATAGGTACATTGTTCAAGAGCCACCATGTCCCCATGTAATAAAAAAACCAGCTAAAGAAAGACCTTGGACAAGAAACCAATGACTAAAATTTCAGTATTTGAGAAATTCTTATTAAATTTTTTGGTACAGATCTAGGATACTAGTAGCTACCAGCTACACCTATCAAAGGCAAACAACACATTTAGCCACAAAATTAAACACCTTGCTCTTTAAATGCTTGTCTACGATGGCAGCATAACATGCAAAACTTAGGCAGTCTATGACACTAGTTAACTGCCCCATGTTGTTTAAAAATTTTGTGAAATAAATAAGTCAGTTAAGGGCATTTTGTGCATTGAACTCGAATGATCTGCATCTTACAATACTAACTTGTTACTTATTTATCTTCCATACATCAGAAGATATGTGTAATTTCACAACTGCTGTAGATTCACAAGCACCAGCAACCATACTATAATTTGATACACGGAAACACATTAATTGTGTTTTTAACAACACTAATATAAATCAAATTTGATCAAACTAACAAATGGGGAAAAGAAGTGGTAACTTATTTTTGAAGTTCACCTAGACGCAGAAAACATGGAGCATATTTGACAAAAGTTATGTTTATTGTGTTCTGTTCATTGAAGCAGAAACCCAGATTCTAAAGAAACACATTTCGCAAATGTGTTCATACCATTTTGTCCTCGCGCACTTAGTTTTGAAATTTAAGAAGAAATTTTCTACCTCTGACCTAGAAAACAGAATCAATGCTGAACTGGCTGAGTGTTCATCCAGTACTTATCGGAGATTGGAGATTGGGAGTTCACCGAACCCCTGAGATTGGGTGGCCGTTCAGCCAATACCATGGACCAAAGACCTGTTTATCTGACATGATCATTAAAATACTATTAACTTGACCATTGAGATCTTCTGATCAACAGCTAAAACATGTTCTCTGATTGTGAGGCTTGGAAATAAATGTTCCATCCCATCACCAAAGGTTAAATGGAATCAATACTAAAGCAATTTGTAGATTCATGGGGACTTAACATGTGATCATTGGCACACTTTATTTGTAACAATAAGAGTAGTTCAAAAGGAACAAAGGTTATTTTACGGAGAAAGGTATGAAAACCATTTTAGGAGATATGTGATCTTGAATGGCCTAGAATATCTTCATGTCCCAGAAATAAATAATGCTGAGTAAAGTAGCTGCTTAACAAACTGAATGTAGCTTAATTAATTACAAATAACTTTAACAGTAGATAGATACATGGGGTTGGATGTTGATAATACCTTTATCAGTCCCGCAACACAATGCAAATCAATTCCATGTGGTACGATTCCTCTGTTCAGTTGGTCTCTAACAAACACTTCTTGGCTATTTTCAGCATTAATTCTAAATATGCCTTCCACCTTCACGCGGAAAAGGAAGGACTAGGTCATTATCCAACGGAAAAATATATCACAATAATTGTCAAAATTCTACAAGAATGAGCAGACCTGTAGACCTCCTTGTAAATACAAGTGCCATTGCATAGAGAGCAGAATAGTTGGCACACTGTTCCCTCTTTTATCATAAGAGCATTGCATAGATTCAGCAGAAACTCCAAACACGCTTGCACTGAAGAAAACAGAACCTCTTGTGAGACCACTTATTAGATTATAAGAATTGCAACTTGTACAGCTAGAATTAAATAAAATATATACATAAATTCAACCGAAACTCCAAATATACTTGCATTATGGAAATGACAGTTTATGGATTGGCTTGTGATAATCGATGTCACCTGGTCACTTAAATACGAAGACATCCTACAACTTTCTATCTCTATATATATTGGGAGAGATTTGAAAAAAATACATGTGTGCTTTGTTCACACTTCTGAAATTGCTTCCAGCCTTCTTTGACTTTTCAGAGTGTGTACTATATAAGGTCCTATTTGGTTGAAGTTCCAAATGTTCCAACAGAATTAACCATTTACGTGCTTGACTACCTTTAATTGTGTCTAGCAGGGGGGTTTAATGCATATGTTATACTAATCTTAAAATATTCGAAAGTCCTTACGCATGGGACTTTCAAGTTCCAAGAGGCCCCATGGTTTAGGCATCTGACCATAATTCTTGAGTTTCCCAATTTCAGGTGGTACAAGAGGATGTTTGGGTGAAATCTGCGATTTGGAGAGATGTCCCATAAATCCCCCATTCCAAACAGGGCTTAATTCCATGGTTTTATGTAGGGATTGTAGATAATTTCAGACATGGGCAATATGCCCAGTGGTGTTAATTTATCAGTAGGTCAACCAAGAATGGCCCAAATAGCTCGATTCATACAGCAAGATAAAGGAAAGGCCTAAATTCTTCCCCTACATGATAAAAGTCAGAAATAGGCTGATGCATTGATGAACAAAGATGATAGTTCTTGAGCAGCCCTATTGTAAAGTCTTGAGTTCTTTTTGACCAAAACCCAACGAAATTAGGTACCATAAAAAGAAGCAAAAAAAGTTACCAGAACTGTTTGTAAAGATCATTCTATGATTGCTAAGTACACTACCCACATCATAATTACTAAAGAAGAACCCTAAAAATCCCAAAACAAAGAAGGGCGAATTCCCACAAAAAAACCCATAAGTTTCAGAATTTTTCGCAGAGAACTCTTTAATTTTGAAAAATTCTGGCAGAGCACCTTTGATCGCATCAAAAGATGATTTTTACCCTCATCATTTTGAAAAGTTCCTATTCTACCCTTGCCGCGCCTCCGCTCCATCGACGGTTCCCCTCTGCCCCGCCCGCCGGCCCTCGCTCGCCTCCTAACCCTCACCGTCGTTGCTGGCCGCGAGGTTTGAAAAAAATCCGCTCCCCGAAAATTTTCGAACTTGAGGCGTTATTTAAAAATGCTGAAACTTAAGAAATTATTTCTGGAAATTCGCCCAACAAAGAACGAGTCCAGGAAAAAAAGAAAAGAAAGGACAGACCTGGCGCTGGGAACCCTGCTGGGAACCTCGGGCTCCAACTCGACGGGCAGCCCGAGAAAGCCGTCGAACCGATCGAAGGTGACGTGCGCGACGTGCCGCACGTCGGAGGGCCACCCGATCTCCATGGAAGCGGGGGAGGTGCGGCGGCACGTCCCATCCTCCCCGGCTCCGACGCTACACATCACCAGCGACTTCCTCAGCGCCGCCACCAGCACCGCCATTATCGAGAAGGGATGATGCTGATGATGGTTCTCCTTCCCCTCCCCCTCTTCCCCATCCGATCCGGGCACGATTAGCGGCGAAGAGATCGGGCACCCCTCCTCCATCTCCTCCTCCTCTTCTTCTTCTTCATCCTCTTCTTCCTCGTCTTCTTCTTCTTCGGAGGTGTGCTGCTGCGAGGGCGGCGAGGAGTGGAAGGCGCCAAGGTGGAGCTGGAAGCCGGCCATGGCGGCGGAGCAGAGAGGATGGTGGACTTAGTAATAGGGCTAAAATAGAGTCAACTTACCGGTATAAGAAAGGATGGTGGATGGGGTTGGGAGGGAATCAGAGTGGTGATGTGGGTGGGAGTGGGAGCGATGCTGGCGGTGGTGGTGGTGGTGAAGTGGGGGGAGTGTGGTGAGTTGATGGGGACTTTTTATCTTAATACTCACTCCTTCCAAATTGATTCGCCCTTCTCTTTTTCTGGAATATTTTTTTCTCTTTCTTTTTCCGCTCTGCAGTGGAGAGGGAGCGAGAAGAGAGCAGATAGACATCGACGGATCCACATCGACGCCGATCAGCTCGTGAGCACGAGAGGCCGACCCCATACGTCTCCGGACTCCCATAAGTACTACGTTTTCCTGCAGATAGTCTTTTTCTAACCATCGAACCCCTTACTTACCTGACTTGTGATTGGACGCAGCATCCGGGCCCACAGGTATCTGTTTGATGTCACGCATGGCGGCGTCGAAACGCGATGGGCAGTAAACGTACCACGACGCCATCAGCACAACTGTCAGTCACGTGGCAGGGACGTCGCATTTACTTGCACACGTTGGTCGTGTTGAGTTCCGCCATCTGCATCACATGAACGTCCGCGTCAGCAATAAAAAACACGTCCACCATGTTTCATAAGCCGAAGACATGCAATAGATGAGGATAACAGATTCACACTCTTTACATTCACCATGAAGCCACGAATCTAACTGCGGTGAAATGTAATGTATATAATTATATATATTACTTTGGATCAGAGAAGGCGGAATCTAAGATTAGGTGTTGGTAGAGTACCAAATCCAGATTCTTTGCTTATGTGGGTTGTCATTGATGCCCAGTCCAATCTACAACCAATCCATCTTGTTGATGAAGTTAAATGCATGTTGCTTACTTTGGAAACATGACATGTTATGATGTCATATAACGACATTATTGGACTACGTCGAGTGTGGCCGTTGCCAACCCCCAAGCGGGTAGAAATGAATTAAAGGAACCATTAAAAGATAGCAATGTAATGACATGACATCGCACGTTAATTGGTGGTACCACTCGCCACCAATTCGCCATGCATCAGTCTCTTCCAAAGTTTTGGTGGCTGGCTTTCTACTTAGTTTACTAAGATCATGTGCTGCTTGGGATTAGATATGCGAAGCTTCATCAAGACAGTTCATCTGAACATGCGCGAGGGACTTATTCCACTTATCATTCTTCAAATAGGAAACTTCGTCATAAGACTGATCCATTTCAAGAAGAATGTCACGTAGAGGCTCATTAGTCTCGAAGCAGAGCACAGCTCAATGATCGGCTCTGCTACTGTCGTTAACATGTGGAGTTTCACTCTGCTGTTTTGTCGAAGAGAAAAGAATCTGACCACCAGCAACACACAACGTGAGTGTATAATGCTTTCAGGTGGCATGGAGCGACAGAGCTGAGTCCAGAACGTAAAGGAGTATTTATGAAGGTGGGGTTGATGATGATTAGGGGGCAATATGGCTTAGTTACTTTCTCGGTACGAAAAATGAAGGACGTATTGATGACGAGAGGTTGGATATGATCTGTATCCATGTGACCATCATTGTCAAAAGGAGAGCGGAGACAACTCTGCTAATGATGGTTATCATCCACTGCAACCTTTAATTAATAGCAATGTAACCTCAAACAAGTTAAAAAGGATGGCTTGAGCACATCAACAAGAATGAGAAACATGATCCAAAATAAGAAGTGAGTGGCTTTGAAATCCTGGAGACAGAATTGCCTGACTGGATCTTATCCATTAGAGGATTTGATTTCCTGGCCCGTGGGCAGGTCGCATCTGTCTTGACCCAATGGAGAAGACGGCATCCAAGTCCTTATCGGGTTATTCCAGGCATAGTTAGACCCAGTCATTCGTACTATCCAATAAGTTGGTGACTATTCTCTCGTGACATTTCAGGCCAAGAAGTACATCTGTAAATGTTTGTGAAATCTCTTTCGTTTCATTAGCCAGTGGATGGAGATTGACGGCATGCGTGAGATCCGAGTACCAGACCTTTTTTTGTTACCGCTGTTAAGGCGTCTGTCTCGTATTTATTTCGTGTTGTACGGCGCAGCCGATACAGTTTGCCAGGGCCCGGAAACTCGAGCGTCACCGATCAACGACATGCCTCGGGCGCCGCTCCACGACGCAGCCTTGCGGCGTAGGCTGTTACCATCGTGCATGGGGCTGCCGGGGCGACCGAGGAGGAAAGGGCGGTGAGATGACAGCTTCTGACCGGCCACCGTCTGTTGTTTTGTCCGCTTCCGTCACGTGGTGTGTGTCCGATGGTGCTGTTTCTGCAGGTGCGCGAGCAGAGCAGCGCTCTGTTCCTCGTGTCGTTTACTCCATGCACCAGAGACCACTGCACCTGATGCTCTCTCGCCTCCAACGACTTCTTTTCATTACTGGTGCATATTATCCTGATTCAAGCGTACGTCATTGTGTTCGTTTGAAATGAATGTTTCCATGGCGGATCAAATTAGGATCCAGAAACAGGAGCGTATCCGTCTGCACTCGTCGTCAGGATCGGACGTCCGACGATCGCTACAAGCCAAATGGCACGACAGTGGCCTCTTCAGTGCGGATCAGCTTTAAAATACAATGCGAAGGGAGAGTAAAAAAAACGAAAAAAAGCGGTCAAAAAAGTGTTGTATTCTAAATCAAACGGTCACCTGCATGGCTTTTGTCGCGACGACCGGTCCAAGCCAGTGGCAAACCGGATTCCCAGACAATTATTGTAATTAATTTCAGGGGGGACCAACCAGGCCCCGTATTGGGATCGAGGAAACCGTTTCCCATATGTTGCAATTAAATATAAAGTAGAAAGTCCCTTAAAACCTACAGATCCAATCGATTCAGGGAAGGGACCCCTTCCCCCCCCCCCCCACCCCCCCCCGCCCCGCCATTTTCTCCTTGCCTTCATCCCGAGGCTATGCAAAACGTAAATGACCAAATAATTTGCACTTGACCAATTACGATTCCTTAGCATTGACCGTCGGATCGGGAAGAAGGGCATCAGTTCCGTACTGACACTGGCGTCCTCCCCCCGCCAAGTTGGCGAGATGTTTAAGAAGGGAATCAACGCAAGACAACAGTGCCAGCAGTTCTCCAGTTCACTAGCCACTTCCAACGGCTACGTACTCAAACGTGGCGGTTCACCATCTTTGAGAATGGTGAGGCGGGAAGGAAACCAAGGCCCTGTGGTCCCCGTGGAGGAGTCAGATTTGACCACGTTCTGGTCCCCTCTTCGGTTGCCCGCGCCAAGCCAACCCGGGAGGAGAGAGAAAATGGTTGCAGAATACTACAAAGGGACTTCGAATTAAAAAGAATAAGGGAAAGGAAAAAAAAAAAAAGAAGAAGGAAATTCAGCGGGAAAAGAAAAGAAAAAATAAGAAGAAGACAGAATTCAGGCGGGAGAGGGCTGGGAAGTGGGATCGGCGGAGGAGGGGAGGTCGGGGCCGACGCGGCAGCCTTCGAGCATGAAGACGACGTCGGCCATGGACGGCCTGTCGAGCGGGTCAGGGGCCGTGCAAAGCAGCCCCACCTTCATCCCCAGCAGGAACTCCTCCCACTCCGAGGACTCCGGGTCCAGCTCCAGCAGGCCCGGCTCCAGCAGCTCCGCCACCTGCCCCCGTTGCAGCTGCCGCTTCACCCACTTCACGATGTCTTCCTCATCCTCCCCAGCGAACGCCCCTGGCCGCCGCCCAGTCAGCAGCTCCAGCAGCACGATCCCGAAGCTGTACACGTCCCCCTCCCGCGTCGCCTGACCCGCGGCCGCCGCGTCGGGCGCCACGTATCCCAGGGATCCCACCGTCGTTGCCGACGTCGATGCCGCGGCTGCGGCGGCCGCTGCCCCCGCCGTCACCACAATTGGCTCCAGCCCGAAGTCCGAGAGGTGGGGTTCGAAGTCCGCGTCGAAGAGGATGTTCTGCGGCTTGACGTCCCCGTGGACGACCCCGGAGGAGTGGAGGAACGTCAGCCCGCGGGCCACGCCGAGGGCGATAAGGTGGCGCATGGGCCAGTTGAGCACGTGGCCGTCCTGGTGGGACGCCTCCTGCAGGAGCGTGGCGAGGTTGCCGTTGGGCATGTAATCGTAGACCAGCAGTCGAACATCTGGTGGGGGGCCAGCGTAGTAGCCGCGGAGCACGGTCAGGTTCCGGTGCTTTACCTTCCCCAGCGACTCCGCCTCCTTGCGGAACGCCGCCTCCTCGATCACGATGGCTCCGTCCGCCGACGTCGACGGCAGCCGCAGGATCGACAGCACGGTGCCATCGTTGTAGCACGCCTTGAACACCAGTCCGTGGCGACCGCGGCTGAGTACGTTCTCCTCGTCGAACTGCCGCGTCGCCTCCACCGTGTCAGCGTAGGTGTTCCTGTTGCTGAACATCACCAGCTTCGGCCCGCCATTGTTCTCACCGCCACCGCCACTCCCACCGCTCGATCCGCTGCCCCTTCCGGGGCTCCGTTTCTTCACGCCGGCCCGACTATCCAGGAAGCGCCTTCGCCAGCGCAACAGGCTGAAAGCAAAACAGCAGCAGCAGAGGACCAGAATGCAAGCCGCGGCCGCAGCGAGGCCGATCACCAGGATAAGATAAGTCCTCTTCCTCTTCTGGCACGCCGTCTCCAAGGGGTGACCGCAGAGATCTGGATTCCCAGCAAACGCCGATGGATCGCCAAAGCGGGAACTCACCACCCCTGGAATTTCTCCTCTCAGGCTATTATCGGACACATTGAGGTGCGCCAACCTGGAGATGAGAGCAAGGGAGGAGGGAATTGAGCCCGATAGCTCATTGTCCGAGAGGTCGAGCGCTTGAAGCTTAGAAAGACTGGAGAGTGAGTCGGGAATGTCGCCTGAGAGATGGTTGCCGTCCAACATAAGCGTGACCAAAGTGGAACAATTGGAGATATCCGGCGGAATTATGCCCGAGAGATTATTCCGGCCGAGGTCGAGCTCCGTGAGGTCGGAGAGACGGGAGATATCCTCCGGGATGGGGCCTGACAAGTGGTTGGACCGGAGCTGCAGAACGGTGAGGTTGGAGCAGTTAGCGAGCTCCGCAGGTACATCGCCGGTGATGTTGTTGTAGGCAAGCGAAAGAACTCTTAGCGACTGGAGGTAGCCATATGTCGCTGGGATTGAGCCGGAGAAGGAGTTGGCAGTTAGGTTCAGAATCTGCAAGCTCCATAGGCTGCTGAAACCCTCCAAAACGTGGCCGGAGAACGAGTTGTCGGCGAGAGATATCACCTGAAGGCTTGGTAATCCGAACAACTCCGCCGGGAGGTCTCCGGAAAGGTTCTTATGGCCGCTGAGGTCCAGCGACTTCAGGTTCAGCAGCCTCCCGATCGACGCCGGAATGACGCCGGATAGGCTGTTCATGCTCAGGTTTAGTGTCTGAAGCCCCGTGAGGTTTCCGATCGTTGAAGGAATCTCGCCGGAGATACCATTGCCAGCGAGGTCCAACGTGGTGAGGTTGCTCAGCAGCATCAGCTCCACTGGGATGACGCCGGAAATCTTGTTGCCATAGAGCGACAGCGTTTCGAGCTTGGAGAGCTTAACGAGACTCCCCGGAATCGAACCGGAGAAGAGGTTGCCCCCGAGGTAGAGATCCCTCAGCTGGCTGAGGCGACTAAGAGCACCCGGTATCTCACCGGAGAACCGGTTCTCCTCGAGATCAAGAACCTGAAGGGCGCTGCACTGCCCGATCTCCACTGGAACCGGCGTGGTCATCGAGTTCCTGCCAAGCCGCAGCTCTTGCAGTAATGCAAGCCGTCCGATACCTGGCGGCAAGGAGCCGGTGAAGGCGTTCCCGAAGAGATCCAAGACCGTGAGCCCCGAGGCATTGACAAGCCACGCGGGGAATGCTCCTGCAAGCCGGTTTTGCTTGAGGTCCACGACCTGGAGGGCGGCGGAGTAGCGACGCCCCTGCGGAGGCGGAGCAAGCTCGGTGAATTCGTTCTGCCCGAGCTGGACGATCCGGAGTGATGAGACGCCGGTGGTCGAAGCGTTGTAGAAGACGGAGGCGGGTACCGCGCCAGAGAGGCGGTTGCGGGCGAGGGCTAGCACCTGGAGGTTAGGCATCTCGGCGATGGCGGCAGGGACGATGCCGCGGAGGCTGTTCCCCTGGAGACTAAGGTGCACGAGGGAGGAGCAGTTTGCAAGGACAGCGGGCAGTGTACCCTCGAGGAGGTTGCCATCGAGCCAGAGGAACGCGAGCGCGGGGAGGCCACCAAGGTCCCCGGGAATGGTGCCGTTAAGGCGGTTGAAGGAGAGATCAAGGAGCTGGAGGCGGGAGGCGGTGACGGAGAGGTTGGCAGGAATCGGCCCGGAGAAGGCGTTGGAGGAGAGGTCGATGTATCGGATGTCAGGAGGTAGTGCGGTAGGGACAGGGCCTGTGAAGAGGTTTCCCGCGAGGCTGAGGACTTGGAGATTAGAGAGATTGGAAAGGAAGGCGTGGGGGAGGGGACCGGAGAGGGTGTTTGACTGGAGGTAGAGGGTGCGGAGTCGGCCGAGGGAGGCGAAGGACGGGGGAACAGGGCCGGACAGCTGGTTGGTGCGGAGGCTGAGTCGCTGGAGGAGGTGGAGGTCGGCAAGGCGTGGGGAGATAGGGCCGGAGAGGCGGAGGCGGGGGAGAGTCAGCTCGACGACGCGGGAAACGTCCGGGTCGCAGGCGACGCCGCGCCAGGAGCATGGGGCGGAGGGGGAGGAAGCATCCCACCCCGCGAGGGCAGCGAGAGGATCGCGGAGGGCGCGGCGGAATGCGATGAGGGCGTCGATCTCGGCCAGGATCTCGGAGGTACGGTTCAGATGGGGCGCTGGCGGCGGGGGCGGCTGAGGCGGCGGCGGGGTTGCCGAGATGAGAAGGGGAAACAGCAGTAGCAGGAGGAAGAGGGAGAAGGCGGAGGAAGCGGACGGCATCATGGAACAACCAAAATATAGACTTTTCGGCACCGTAGCGGAGACGAGCGTAGCAGCGGTAAGTGGGGAGTGGATGGTGGTGGGTGATCTTCTAAGTTTTGGCTCAGCGGAAGGAGGCGGAGGACTGATGAGATGAGATGAGAAGAGCAGAGGGGAGAGAGAGCGAGAGTGGTTTTTGGAGTGCTTTCGCTCTTTCCCTCCCTCTTTTCTCTCTCTCTCTCTCTCTCTCTCTCTCTCTCTCTGTGTGTCTCTCAGAGTTCGAGGCTTCGTTTTGAATAAAATAGTAAATGCGAGCAGCGAAGGAAAGTGTTGCAGCAGAATCTCTCTTTGAATTGGGATTAATTATCCCAAGATGGGCAAAATTATCCGTTAGTAAATGGTAACGGACAAAGGCTTCACTCGATAGTGGGGCCGGCGCATGTTGATGGTGTCAGTTAGAGAACGCTCCCTGTTGTTGCTGGAAGGAGCCAAAGCTTTTCTTGGTATATTAGTGAGTACAGCGAGTTTGGCTAATGAGCAACCTCACATGAAGTCTGTTGGGAGGACTATATATATATATATATATATATATATATATATATATATATATATATATATATATATATATATATATATATATATATATATATATATATATATATATATATATATATATATATATATATATATATATATATATATATATATATATATATATATATATATATATATATATATATATATATATAATTTATTTTTTTCATATATTTTTTTTTCTAAAAAAATGAAATTACTCACATGATATAGTGGCTCATGATTGTATTATTTTTTATCTTCAATATTACGTGCAATGTCTTATTCTAAATAGATCATGCTTTCTGGATGTCTTGTTGCTAGTGCCTTTAAGATGATTTTAATGGGTGATGAGGAGAGCAAACAAGAGCAAAGAGAATAAGAAGTGAGAGCAATAATAAAAAAATAAGAGGGGAGACAAGGGTGAAAGAATAGAGAAGGGGCAATGGGATCTCACCATGGTAATAAATGAGTGCATAATCACGTGAGGTTAATACAGGCACACTTGAGGAATTCAAATGTGTCATACAAGATAAAGTTGAGGCAGGCTAGCTCGTTGCATAAGTGGTCAAGTCAAACATGTCTTAGATAGTTGAGCACATGAGTCATGCCATTGTGATGAAGAGCAAGTTGATCATGTCATCAGTGCCTTTGAGATTGAAGAAAGAAAGAAAGAAAGTAGAGGGGAGGGCGACAATTGACAAGATGAATATCATAAATAATTTTATCTTTTAAAAATAAAAAGCATCGTAAGAGGTTAAATGAAAAAAAAAAGTGGTAAATAAAAAAAAAGTTTTTTTTAAAAATTTTATCCAATGATAATTATATTTATACCAATTTGCTGTCTTTTATATTGTTTTTGGGACAGTATTTGTTGGTCGACATCTTATTTACTGCATCTCAATCATGACTTACCTCTGCTGGTGGTTGCAGGCTTAAAGGTGGTGATTTGAAATGGAAGGACCCCAAACCAAAATGACATGCCATCCCAAGGAAGAGAGAGTTATGCACCCACGAGCTCTGTCACTGTAATTATGTCGATGTCTGTACTTTAAATTGGTACCATAAAAGTTCGGGACATTAATTGAATCCTCTCTGTTTCTCGTACGTTATAGTATTCCTACCCATACATAACGCTAAAATATCCACATCAATCCAAGGAAAAAGAAATGGACTCTGTTTCTTATCGTGATCGACTGACATGACCTACTCATTCAAAAAACCAAAATGTGATGGACAATGAGCAAGTCGCTTTCTTTAATCAAAATGTACAAATCAGGAGATGAATAATGTCGCATTTACATTCATAGTTTGTGTTTGAGATATTAGGGAAGTATTCAATGTAGATTAACCTCTAGCAATTATGAACAATATAACAAGAAAGAAAATACTTGCAATATTCATAAAAAAATTAATTTTTTTCTTAAAATCTCGATGACAGAGAAAATATTATTTGTCAATCACTGCCTGTTAATACACGTGACAGCCTAGTTGACATAAGTGAGATAAAATCTATCCTTTGATCTATCCACGTGGACATAAGTCCAACAATAAAGAATGTTATTAGTTATTTCCTTTAGAAATATTTCATAATACATTCAGCCCCTTTCACCTCATATAAAAGCTATTTTTGATATAATAATCATGATCATATTTTTATTATTATTTTTAGTCATTATCTTAGAATAATTTAAGTATTAGAGGGAACAAGTTAGAAAACTCATATCCGACCTGATTTTTCACAGTGGTCACTCTCCAAATATGTGAGCGCTCCTACATGGACTTTGGGATGCTCCAAAGATATTTCGGCGGCACCTCATCCTTTATACATATGCAAAAACGAACCATGTCGGATTGGTTATAAAGACACTAAATTTTATCAGACACTCGAAAATAAGAGAGATTTTTTCACGTGGAGGGTATACTCACCACCTTCTTATATCTATCAGTTTTCCATATATGATTTCTTTGCAAACAAATGCATGGAGGCTCCTATGGTTTTGCGTATAAATCATTTCGTTAAAGTGGAGCTATCTCGAGTAATTGGCCTAGTATAGCCTTGTAATAAAGTCAAACGGGATATAGTCTTGTATCTAAATATTGTTTGACCTTTCCTTAGATGTTGTCGACTTTAATATTTACAGACCAAGGAAGGAGTATGAATACGATGATTGGTATGACTATAAGAGTTTATTTTATTAATTTGGATTCGTCAACGATTTTTTTTGTTCGTCATTTTAGAGAAATTATTAAGTAGGAAAAGAGATTTTATAGAGATGTAGTGAAAAAATAAACCTCAAAATGTAAAGAGAAACATTAGAGATTAAGAACTAAATAATTAAATAAAACAGACATACCAAAAAGCTCATTGACTCATAAACCTTTTGTCTATCTTCTATCTTCATTGAAAAATTTAGATTTTCACTATATACGAATACCTTAATTCCATATGCCAACACTTTAAGGTTGCATGATCACATCTCATTATAATATAGCTTATTAGATCAAGCAATTTGATCGATACAATATTATTTCTGGAATATTACAATTGCATTCTTGATCTCACTATGCCTTTTGAATTCAACACAATATCGTAAGAAAAAGAGTCGGCACTAAGAGGGGGGGTGAATTAGTGCAGCGGTAAAAATTACGTCGGTTTAAAATTTTGTTGCGATTAAATCTATTTCCGACAAAAAATCGTTTCGTAAAGGTATTAACTTTGAAAGCATATGAAAGAGTATAGTGAATGTAAAGTAAGTAAAGTAGTTTGCAATAAAGTAGATTGCATAAGAGAAACGCAAACCAGATTTTTATAGTGGCTTAATCGTCGTGACCTACATCCACTTCGCCAATTCCTCTTCCGTCGAGGCCATTGACATCTACTATCGGTGTTCTTTCAATGGGCGAAGACCAACTACCCTTTTACACCCCTCTTCTCCTTTTCACAAGTTTAGGAGACAACATTTTACAACCCTTTTTTACAAGGTATCTCTCTCACACCTCCCTTAGAACTCTCTCTAAGCTTTGGGATGAGGGAACTCAACTTTCTAAGGTTTACAACTTTAGAATCATAGGATTTTGCTCAATATTTCTTACTTATCCACGCAGAAATAGCTAGGGTATTTATAGGCTCCAAATAGATTCAAATTTGGAACCCAAAATTTAAACCCTTGAAATTTCAAGGTACGGGCAGTACTACTGCTTGACATAGTCTCGGAGATTGTGTCACGATGGTTTCACCTGTTTGGTCACTGTTTGAGCCTTTCTCTTGGCCTAACCAGCCTAAACTTAGACTCAACTGTCCCCTAATTGGGTTTGTCCAATTCTAATCCTAATTATGTGCTAACCATGAATTTTAAGATATTTACTAAGCTAAACAAAGTCCGTAAGTCAAGTTTTCTTCCGGCGAGCTTCCAGCGATCTTTCGGCGAACTTCCGATGATCTCTCAACAATGTTCTAGCGGACTCCTGACCAGCTCTTGGACTTCACAATGATCTTCTTGGCGAGTTTTGCTGAGCTTCTTTAGCAAGCTCCAGGACTTCTCAGTTAGTTCCGGCAAAACTTTTGATGAACATCCGGACTTCCGACGAACACTCGAATTTCCAATGAAATTACATTCTTGACTCTGGGATTTTATTTTGCTTTATGCCTCGCTATCGTAGTTAATCCTGCACACATAAAAACACACTTCGATTTAGACAATTAATACTAAGCATGAATCATGTTATCCAGCATGTCATTGGTCCATCGACGCTTCGTTCGATTCTTCGACGCATCATTCTCTCTTACGGCCTATTACCCAATCGGCCAGTTGACTTCGCAACTCCAATATCCTTGGCACAATATCTACTCTTCTTAGCCCGATGCCCGAACTCATGACCCAAAGCCTTCTGTCGATACGTCGACCGATCCTCCGGCTCGACGTCCAATCTTCTGACATGTTCCACCGGCCCAACATGATTCTTCCTGCTTTAATTATCTTAACTTGATCAAAGCTTCCTACATCACACAAAATGCAGATCAAATCATAAACACTTATCAATTGGTTTCATCATCAAAATCCGAGATTCAACAATCTCCCACTTTTTGATGATGATAACCAATTGATGACGGAGTTAACCTTAACTCTCAGAGTTTAAACAAACTCCCCCTATCAATATGACATATTTATAGAACCTTGAATTCAGGTTGAATTCAAGGCATTGCAAATTTCATCATGAATATTTGTAACACATCATCATGCATAACATGATCATACTTCTCCCCCTTTGTCATCAACAAAAAGGAGAAGTGTAACTTTCAAAGTGTTTGAGATACAAGTTCATGTCATTGCATAATAAACATTAATCTATAGTTTTATCATCATGCAAGCTAGCAAAAATTTGAGTTTTGTAAGTTTGTATATTTTATTAGATGTGCAAGTTTAGTATATTTTTTTTGCAATGTTCAAGCTAGTAAGTGTTTGAAAAAGACAGCAAGTTTTGCTTGATATTTCAAGATGGCAATTTTCGGTGATGTTCAAGATAGCAATTTCTTCTCTTTTGAGAAGTGCGATTATTTTTGCTTCTCTTGAAAAAATACAAGCTAACAAAATGTTACATCATTTTACAACATGAAAACTAACAATTTGAAATGTTCAAGAAGCAAGTTCTTTCTTCTCTTTTGAGAAATGCAATTTTTGTTTTATTCTTGAATTGTGTGAGCTAACATCTTTTATCTCCCCCTTTGTTCAAAAAGAAGGGATGGCCCTTTATATCAATTTTCAAATTGTGACAAAGTTGAAGTATCAATCATTTTTTAATATGTTTGTGCATCATAATAATTTCAAATTAAAACATACACAATTTTAAAAACTTACATATCATCCTTACTCTATGCATGATACTAGAAAATAAATCATCACTATGGGCATATCATACATGATACGAAGATATTAAAATCTTTAAGCATTTATCACTTCATGCATTAAATCAATCATGTTGAACATGACACCCAACATTCATTATTTTTCTCATGCATAATACTAAAGTATTCTTGATACCAATCATTTCTTTTAAGTATGATACTAAAGCATTCATGATACCAAACATTAAATCAATATTTTTAAATCATCACATCAAGAATAACAAGAGAAATTTTGGTGATAAGATATACTTCAAGAATATAAAGTATTATACAAAAACAAAAATCATATCAAGAAAGATGAGATCATGCTAATACCAAAAGACATGATTCATTTTGACAAATCTCCTCTTAAATATTCAAAGAGAAATCTTAGGAGATCAAGTAATAAAAGATATTCAAATGAAATTTTAAGTCATGAATTTTGAAAAAGATATTCTCTTTAGTAAATCGTAAAAGTAAACGTAGGAGAACGATTAATGAAAAATTCTTGATTCATAATAAATCTTAATTTGTAAATATCAAGGAATCAAGATCATCACTTGAATAAAAATTTATTCAAATTTAAATTATCAAATCATCAAAATCACTTTCATAATCCATGAAATTCACAAAAACATAATACATATGAATTCATTAATGAAAAATCAAAATCAATTTCATGATTCACAAAATGCATAACATAGGAATTGAAAATTTTTCAAAAAATGTATTCCCTTTTTATTTCATACAAACATGCCTTTACTAAATAAGAACATACATCATCGTTTGAAACCGAAAAATCAAATTTAATCATGACAAGGTTTCAAGTTTTCATGGTATAACATGTAATTCTAAAACATATGATTTCAAATCAATACTTCAAATTCTCATACATAATATAAAATCATCAAGAATGATATAAAATCGTTTAACATTTTCATTACGTCTTACATTATTATGTCATTAACATATCATGCATTATTGCATAGAGCATTTTCAATTAAAATCAAAAATCAACAAGATACATATTATCATTAAAACATCTAGCATGATTTAAGTCTAACAATTTGTTCTTTTATCATAACACATGTAATTTTCATGATTATTTTCAAAATTACTAGATAAGTATGATTCCTAATTTTTTACATTTTCATTTATTAAACATGAAATTTTTAAGAAAAATAATTATTCTAAACTGAATTAAAAATAACTTGTGAAAAGCATTATGTAATTTCGAAATAAATTAAGGGGATTTTGGTTACCTCGTCATCGAAAATCGTTAAGGCGTAGTTTGCCACCTCGCCTTTGTTGATTTTCTTCTTGTCTTCGGAGGAGCTCGATTCATCCCAAGGTGCTTCCCTCTTCTTGCGTTCATAGCAAGTAGTTGTGTTCTTTTTGTTCTTTAATTTCTATTTCATAAACTTTTTAAATATCATAATGAGGAGTTTAAGTTCACCATCACTTGAGTTTATGCTCAAGTGGTCTTCAATTATTCTATGTCTAAAATCCTTCTTGTTCTTTGGAAGGTAGTTCTCAAGTTCTTCACTTGCATTGCACGTCATTTCATAGGTCATTAGAGACCCAATAAGTTCTTCGATAAAAAAGTATTCAAAATTTTTTATTCTTGAATAGTTGTTATTTTGGAATCCTAATTTTTAGAAAGTGATCGTAAAATCTTGTTAACGAGTTCAAAATTAGAAAAGCATTTGCCCAGAGCTTTTAAACCACTAACGACATCTATAAAACAGGTGTATATGTCAACAATGATTTTGCTTGGCTTCATTCGAAAAAGTTCAAAGTCATGCATTAAAAGATTAACTTTAGAATCTTTAACTCTAATAGTGCCTTCATGTGTGATTTAAAGAGTGTGCCAAATATCAAAAGTCGTTTCGCACATAGAAATTCAATTAAACTCAGTTTTATCCAAAGCGCAAAATAGAGCGTTAATAGCTCTAGCATTTAAGGAAAAAGTCTTCTTCTTCAAATCATTCCAATGGTTCACTGGAAGGGAAGACATTCGAAAACCATTTTCGACAATATTCCATAAATTCAAATCCAAAGAAAGTAAGAAAACTCTCATTCGAATTTTTAAATATGTGTAGTCCGTCCTATTGAACAGAATGAGAGAAAGTCCCTCTTGAAAGCCGAAAAGAACCATTTCTCTTGGGTGTTAAATCAAATGAGAAATATCGAGGCTCTAATACCAATTGTTAGGAAAAGAGTCGGCACTAAGAGGGGGGGTGAATTAGTGCAGTAGTAAAAATTACGTCCGTTCAAAACTTCGTTGCGATTAAATCCGTTTTCGACGAAAAATCGTTTTATAAAGGTATTAACTTTGAAAGCATATGGAAGAGTGTAGTGGATGTAAAGCAAGTAAAGTGGTTTGCAGTAAAGTAAATTGCATAAGAGAAATGCAAACCAGATTTTTATAGTGGTTTGATCGTCGTGACCTACATCCACTTCGCCGATTTCTCTTCTGTTAAGGCCACCGGCATCCACTATCAGTCTTCTTTTAATGGGCGAAGATCAACTACCCTTTTACACCTCTCTTCTTATTTTCATAAATTTAGGAGACAATATTTTACAACCCTCTTTTACAAGGTATCCCTCTTACACCTCTCTTAGAACTCTCCCTAAGCTTTGGGAGGAAGAAACTCAACTTTCGAATGTTTACAACTTTAGAATCACAGAATCTTGCTTAATATTTTTTACTTATCCATGCAGGAATAGCTAGGATATTTATAGGCTCCAAATAGATTCAAATTTGGAGCCCAAAATTTAAACCCCTAAAATTTCAGGGTACGGGCAGTACCATCGCTTGTAGTCTGACACTAGACGATACCACCACCTAGAAGACTGTGCTAGGTGGTACCACCACCCAGACTGGCAGTACTACCACTTGACATAGTCTCGGAGACTGTGCCACGACGGTTTCACTTGTTTGGTCATTGTTTGGGCCTTTCTCTTGACCCAACCAGCCCAAACTTGGGTCCAACTATCTTCTAATTAGGTTGGCCCAATTCTAATCCTAATTATGTGCTAACTATAAATTTTAAGATATTTACTAAGCTAAACAAAGTTCGTAAGTTAAGTTTTCTTCTAGCGATCTTTCGGTGAACTTCCGACGATCTCTCGGCAATGTTCCAACAGACTCCCGTCAAACTCCTGGACTTCACAACGATCTTCTTGGCGAGTTCTGATGAGTTTCTTTGGCAAGCTCTAGGACTTCTCGGTTGGTTCCAACAAAACTTCCGACGAACTCTCGAATTTCCAACGAAATTGTGTTATTGACTTTGGGACTTTATTTTACTTTATGCCCTGCTATTGTAGTTAATCATATACACATAAAAACACACTTAGATCTAGATAATTAATACTAAGCATGAATCATGTTGTCTGGCATGTCATTGGTCCATCGATGCTTCGTCCGATTCTTCGACGCATCGTCCTGTCTTACGGCCTATTGCCCAATCGGCCAGTTTACTCCGCAACTCCAATATCCTTGGTGTAATATCCGCTCTTCTTGGCCCGATGCCCGAACTCATGACCTGAAGCCTTCTATCGATATGTTGACCGATCCTCCGACTCGACGTCCAATCTTCTGACATGTTCCACCGACCCAATATAATTCTTCCTGTTTTAATTGTCTTAACTTGATCGAAGCTTCCTGCATCACACAAAACATAGATCAAATCATAAACACTTATCAATTAGTTTCATCATCAAAATTCAAGATTCAACAAATATTCGATGCCAATGTGTATAATTGCCCATAATATTAAGTCATGTCCTTAAGCATAATAAACCTAAAACCTAACTATAAAAAGTTCCTCAGTTACATTCCCTATTTATCATATTCTTGAGCTTCAATATATTCAACACTTAAAAGATACAATATTCAATCGATACCTTATAACTAAAACTAATTTAAACATCAGGAAAATTTTATTGGAGTATACTCTTGACATAATTTTTATATGATCCAACATATTTCAAATCGGATTAATTTAACATTTTTATACATTAAATTGAGACAAATATGAAACGGGTCCTCGATTGACTTTGAATTAACATTACAACGAAAATCTATTTTAATAACATCAAATTATGAGTGACTTTTGTTTAGTTAATTATAATTCAAAAGAATTTCTTTTGTATTTTCTCTCAAACTTCTACTAAAGCAAAGAGGTGGCGGAAAGAAAAAGGTGTGGCATATCCATGGCATGTGGCTGTGCTCACTTGATCTAATGATTGTTGGGCACTGCTTCACCTACAGACAAACACACGAGTATGTTGATGTATACATGACATCCGGTAGTGATGTGCATCTACCCATATCTAAAAACATCACACAACAAAATAGGGCCTCAATTTCATGAGTATTTGACCTATTATTTTATTAAGATGAAACAAATTGCTCGGATGGTGTTATCTTCGAAAACTTTTCCCAACAGAAATAAATTGCAAAAGTTAACCTATGCTCCAATTATAAAAGACTAGGTTTCATGAAGCTTCTATCTAATTTTTTTCCCTAAACAAGACAAAATATATAATTAATTTGAAACTTCAGCAAAATCTAAAGGATTTAATTGGCTTATTGTGCTATAAAATAAAACAAAATAAATGATTTATATGCAAATAATTTATATTAATTCTGTGATAAATTCTCTAACTCCATTCATGGATAATTGTTTTCTACTCGAGTTTTCTTCGTTATGCTTAAACATTATGTCAGCTCTAATACGAAATGTCACAAATTAATTAACTCATCAACTTCATTTAACCTAAATTACTGGTATTAATATTTAAGCTATAGTTAATAATAGTATATTCATCATATTTACCATATTTTTATAGATTAATCTTAGTTTTATTTATTTTAATATGAAATTATTAACAACAACAACACAACAACAATAATAATAATAATAACTTAAGGAATAGAACAACATGGTGTTGTCCTCGTGACGATTCCACGGAAAGTGGTCTTCCAATCCAACCAAGAACGACGCAATCCCTCACTTTGCTATCATACCTATGACAACCTTCTCGTTCACAATGGGGTCCAACTTGCCCCAAAAGAGGCCTATCTTCATGCCCATTTCCATCCCCATATGGCCTTCATCATCGCTGCCAATGGCCAGCATATTCTTTTGGTCAAGGCATCAATGTCAGTTAACAATGGTTTCTCCGCCACATTCTTGCTTTTAGTAAAGGAAATGAGTCGATTACCGGTTCCTTTGATGCGGCTGTCACCCCAAAGTCCCCAAAAATGAGTGTGTCTCTTTCAATCATCACGCAAAGCAACGTTGCATTTTAGTTGACGAATTGGATTTGAAAAAGAAGATCATCAAAGAACAAGGAAGAGGTTACAATTGATTGGACTCTAAGATTGGTTCTTCGATGGTTATCGTTATGGTTCCGATCGTGAGTCAAGTAGAGGTTATGATCATTTTTTTCCTTAGTATAAAATTTGATTGTTCAAGTGAAAAACTAATTCAGAGTCTCGATTGACTTTTTATGTTAATCTAAGCTTAAATGATATTCGTTCGACTCTAAAAATGTCGAACATACAAAACTAAGTCGAGAGATATATTCATATAATTTTTTTCTAAATTATTTGAATCTTAATCAAATTTAAATATCGAAGAGGTAATTGATTGAAAATGTATTATGAGTTAATTTTGTAGGTTTCGCATTTTATGATAAAGCAAACTTTCATTTCGATTAATATTGAAATACGAAAATGAATCTCAACTGATTTCAAATTTCTATTCAAATAATAAAATTAAACTAATAGATAAAAAATTAAACAAAAAATAATCGATATTTTGAATCTAAAACGATATAATTAATAAAATTAAATGTGATTTTTTTTTTCACAATTTATTATAAACATTATTGATAAATGATAATTTGAATACCATTTGAGAAATAAATAAAACAATTACATTTCTTTTTCATAATGATAACTGATAATTTGGATTCAATTAATTCAAAATTATAATATTTTCGTAAGGTAATGAAATACTAACGTCAAATAAAAATAAATAACAAAACTACATTTAATGAGATTCGAACTCAAAACCTCTCACAGATTTGAAGATTGTTTTAACCAACTGAACTACGAAATCCTGATTTTAATTTGCAAACATATAAATTATATTACTAGATAATTAATAGGTTCGGATCCTTTCACTGTCCGCTTAAATTGATAAACCGGACCGACAATTTTTGGTTTTTGGCCCGGTTTACTGGTCGAATGACTACCATATAGTGGGGTTTGGCTTGTTTAGTTTGATATTTAAAGAAAATAAACCACAAACCACTTCGGTCCAATTTGTCAGGCTTATTTCGGTCGGTTCGAAAGGTTTACCAGTAATCAAACCGGAAGTCTAATACGTTGTTGGATTCTTATATTTGTATAGTCCCTCCAGAGAATTTAGCTTAATCGGCATCAATCCTGATTAGTATTAACCTGATCAGATCCGGCTCGAGTCAAATGGTTTGATCAAATCGTGTTTCGGGGCACTTGGTTTGATCAAGTCGAATAAAGACGCAAAGCAAACCCTTAACCGCATCCCTCCTCCCGGCCGGCGGTACATCCCCTTCTCGTCCGCTCTCTGCTTCCCACATCCCCGTACGAGATAGTCCGTGATGGAGGTGACAAGAGAGACGGCGGCGGCGGCCCCATCACGCCTCCGTCCCCCAATAACTTCAGGTAATCCTCCGGTCCAATGATCAGGTCGCCCCTGGCGATTGCCACCGGCCCTTACTCATTCCGTGGTGCTGTTTGCAGAGATTGCGGGCGGAATTGGACCTGACGGGCGATTTCGCTCGTAAGATGGATTAGTTTTCCTTTTCTTGGTTTTGATGGATTCTCAGATTGATCGATGAATCAATCACATGCCCCATGTTGTTAGGGTTGACGAATCACATTTCCTTTCTTTGTATTGCCGATTAAGGGTGATGGCGCGTCGGCTATTCGCCACGGCTTTTAAGAGTACTCCGATGACCGGTAAGTTCTTTTCCTTGTGAAAAAGAACGAGACAGGAGTACATATGCTTTAAAGTTTCTGCTATGATGATAAATCCATAAGCTGTACTACAATTCTTGTACGAGAGATTCTACGTTTTGCTTTTCCTGAGAGCTCTTCAAAGCCCCCCTTGAATTTGCATTTATGGCGTGCGTGCTTTGTACTTTGACATTGTTTTATTATTATTATTATTTGGCTTAGCGTTTGTATGATTCATTCCTCTGTCCAATTTTCATAATTCATGTAAATATTTTTCATAATACTTATCAATATCTTTTCAGATCCTCATGCACAAGACAAAAGGTATAGATAAACAAGGCAAGGAGCTTCATTTAAATCTTTATACAAGGAAAGCTCAGTGATAGCCAATCCAAATCTTACATATTAAGAAGAAGAAGAAGAAGAAGAAGAAATGGCAGGGGTTGGATCAAACGCCTTATGCTGCTCCTTATACATCAGCAGATTCATTGCTCAAATATACAGATGCCTTTGTCGCAGTCAGGTTCGCCTGAGCCGATGAACTCGTTGAAGCCTTCCCTCTCGCTTTGAAGCAACAGCAGTGCCATCTCCGAGTCATTATCTACACCAAAATCCGAGACCACCTGTTCGCTCACGAAACTGCCACCCTCGTGGCTCAACTGCGACGCCACGAACTTGTCGAGCGCCCTCCAGTCTGTCACACTCCCCATGCCGCTCGACATCCCCGCTTGCTGCTGTTGCTGCTCGTCCTCTTTCTCCAACACAGTCATCTTCGAGCTGGGTTGACTCACCAGAGGCAGGGATGGGCTCTCCAGCTGGGGCAGCTGCACGAACTGGGAGGGGTGTAAGAGATGCAGCTCCTCGAATTCAGTCTCTTGTTTGCACTGCAAACTCATGGGTTGCTTCTGTAGGCACATCATCGGATTAACCATGGAGTTCATCCTGTCGAGCTCATCGTAGCAGTAGCCGGAGTTCCAAATGGCGGCTACGCTCCTCGCAGGGCAAGTGGCTCGTTTCTTGAATGCGCGACACACGACCCATCCTTCTTCCTGTGAATGCGAAATCACCTGTGTCATTCGTATATCAGAGCAGTATATCAATAACTTGTCAAAAGAAGAAACGAAGCTGAGAGGAATACAAGCAGCTGAGTCTATAGATGAGACGATTCCTTTGATACACAGTGACCAAGAAAAGTTTTCTGTTTTGTGCTTAAAGGTGCGTTCTTTTAGAGTCGGAAAAAGAACGTCTTTCCTGCGGTGGAAAAGGTTTAGGTGCTTTCTGTATGCTGCCAAAGTTAGAGACAAAGTGATGATTGCTTTTCGGCATTGTTTGCGAAACTATATGACAATTCTTTCACCATTCGTTTCTTTTCTTTTCTTTTCTTTTCTTTTCTTCTTGGCGACTTCAAGAAAACAGATGAAGTTTCAGCTTGCCTGCGTGAGCTAAATGAACATAAAGGAGGAGGAGAAGGTGTGGGTGATGTTTCAGCTTGCCTGTGGCGCTCCGTTCTCCTCGGATTCGAGCCTGTACTCATGCATGATCCAATCGGTCTTCTGCCCGTTTGGCGCCCGTCCTTTGTAGAAGACGAGGGTCTTTCTCATGCCGATGAGCTTGTTCTTGTCGTGGACCGCCTTGTCTCTCCCGGTCGCCTTCCAAAAGCCGGCCATGGTGGCCCTGTTCGTCCTCGTACCTGTTGGATACTTCTTGTCCTTGTGGCTGAAGAAGTACCATTCACTCTGCTCTTCGTATCCGATCCGACACCGTTCTTCAAACAGTGAGCACGCAGAAAACATACAGAACATCGCAATCTGTTAATTTCTACATGTAAAGTAGATTAAAAGAAGGCTATTTGCTGAGCACGAGACATAAACACAGTGAAAGCTGCTAACCTTGGAGATCCCATGGCTCGATTCTGTAGAGATCGATATCTCTGATAACATCCAGGTCTATCTTTTGAGAAGCCACCTTCTTCTTAAGATAGTAGCCAACGAGCTCCTCATCCGTCGGATGAAACCTGAATCCAGGAGGAACACACGATTCCATGGGTTCCTTTGTCTGCATCAAATTCGTTGCCACTACGTTCAAGACCCTTGGAGGAAGAACATGCAGCAAGACATGTACCAGGACAACACTATTAAAAGGACGCTCTTCGAAGTCACAGAGAGAGAGAGAGAAGGCCTGGATTTATCTCTCTCTCTCTCTCTCTCTCTCTCTTATATACTATAGGATGCATATAGGCAACACATCTGTTCCGGCCATGATGCTGTTCCTCGAATGAGAATGGTGGCAATCATTCGTCCAGAACATGTGCTCTATTAGTCCACAAAAAATCATTGCTGCAGTATATAATAACACAAGGGTAAAAAAAGGAAAGTGTGTTGCAGAGACAAGTGAGGAGTCCTTAGCAAATGACATGGTGGTAAGCTGGACCATCTAAGAGTAGAAGGCAGATGTACCACTGCAAGGAAAAGAAAAAAAAGAGTACCAATTGTTGTCCTTTTATTCAAGCAATCATTAAGACCCCTAACACACTTGTTAAGTTTGTATTTTTCTTGGATTTGCCAAGCCAAGGAGAATGTTTCCAGTGGTTTTAGATAAAAGGTAAGCTAAAATGTCATTGGAGTGGCTAAATTAGATGGAAGCATACAGACAAATCTATAAGAAATCATTGGCCACTCCATCATTTGGCTCTAAATACAATATCATTCAACTCATCTTCCTTTATTAGAAGGATGATTACATGTTTTGTGACTCCATATAAGATTAGAGAAATACAAGAGCAGCTAGAGGTTCACATCTACTATCTTAATGTGCTGACGGCATTGAGTTATAATTACTAAAGCAATGGTGTTTGGTTGCTGCAGATAAGCTTTGCCAAAAACGGGGTAAGAAGCACAGGAGTGCAGCTCGAGGTCCCATGAGCATGGGGACAAGTGGCTGACGTTTGCGAGGAGAGACAGCATGCGCCTCTTGTCTGAGGGCGATCTAAAAGGAAAAGAAGGAAAAGTTGGTCTGGGAGCCAAAAAGAATGGAGTAGGGGGGAGCGAGGAAGACCTTTCTTAGGTCAGGCCTGCCATGGAGTGACTAAAAGAGAAGGAACCTTCTCTCTCCGAGGACTGACTCCTTTGTCCCCTTGTCTTGGAATTCCATGGCAGACCTTTGGCCTCTTTGCAGCATAACGAACTCCGAACACCGTCGTCGACAACAATTCAGCGCAGCATCGCGAGGAAGAAAGCCTCTGATGGTCCTTCATCCTTTCGGACTCTGCAGTGGCGTAGTCTCTTCGGGTGTGAGAGGCACTCATTTTCCAAGTACAGACGATGGGAGATTTCACCACAGAGAAGAGAGAAGAATAATGCATACCGCTGACTGGATCAGTAAGAGAAGCTAATTATGACAAGAATTATGTGTGCCTATGATACACACACACACACACAAAAGAACAAATCTATGGCTTCTACAGGAAGATATGAAGTACCAGAGATCAGAAAAAACAAAGAAATGATAACCACGAGAATATATAACTTTGGAGGAATGTAGAGATCAGCATTGATTTTTTACTTGCATTAATATTGTAAATACAAGTTCTTCTTCTTGTTGTAGGTTTTGATTCTTAGACAAGGTCTAAGTGTTTCTTGAGAGAGATACCATGATGAGATCCTCACTAATTATAGGCATCAACAGCAGCTACAAGGACAATAGAAATCATAAAAGGAAAACTCTAAAGCCGAACAAAACCTAGATCTCAGTGGAAGCATCATGGCATCAGTATTTCTAGTTCCATAATTCCATTGTTCTGTTGTCAGATAGCTCATTTATCTGGCACATGTGTTAGTCTCAAAATCTATCTATAACTGTAGGAGTTTATTGTCAACATGAGTGCAATCTCATGCTTAAAAGTGAATTGCTTGTTCATACGATTCTTGATCCCATAATAAGGTCTAAATTGACGGATGCTTTAGCCTGATGAAGATCGTCACTGGATAGAGACCCATCGATAAGATGCTTAATGCTACATCTGAAACCCTAAGATGGAAGTATTTTACCTGCTAGTTCTAATTATACTGTGCCGAGGAACATAAACAGCTCCACACAAAACATAACACAACGCAAGATGATCCATCTAGCCTAACCGGTTAAGGACCTACGATCTCAAGCTACGCAGGTGAAACCCTAGCAATGGAAAAGATGTGTTCTTGAGACACAGAACCACAGATCGATCTTAACAATCTGACACGGAGAAGACCATTGTTCTGAAGGCGATTGAGGTCAAAATGGCATCTGGGAAGAGAAAGAGAAAAAGGAGAAGCATCCAAAAGATGATACACCGATGGATATATCGTATCAAGGGATTCAGACCGAGGACAATAACTCACCTTCGGAACACTGTCACCGGCGAGGGATGTTCTTCTGCACTGAATCAGAAGGATGAAGAGGAGAGAGGGAGGGAGCTCTTGGAAGGCACTGCGCTGCGGAAAGGGATGGGAGTTGTGTGTTAAGAAGAGAAAGAGGCGGAAGGAGAGGGTGGAGGGTATAAAAAAGCGAGGACCCCTCTACCTCTCGATTGCGCGTGGGTTGATGGAATGAAGGACCTGCCCCCAGTGGTTGACGTCACTCTCTCTCTCTCTCTCTCTCTCCACCTTCCCAGCCCTCTGAGTTTGAGCCTTTCTCTCTTAATTCCTCTGTACAGCATCACTCTCTCTCTCTCTCTCTCTTTCTTCGTCTCAGGTACTTTTCAGCTATCTTATCATACAAGACTCTTCTTCGCTCCCTCCCCCTGGGGTGCCATTTCCATCCCATCTCGAGGTGGTAATCGCTCGACATCAACGCAGATAATTGCCTGCAGATTGTAAAGTTGTGGGGGGGAACCGTACACAGAGATGGGCACAAGCTTCGATATGAGAGCAGAACAGATGTGAGTTTCCATCAATTCCATGGTGCACACCTCTGTATAGCTTGGTTGGTTCACGTTGTGCACCTCATGTTTTGGCTTCTCCCCCTCATTGGCTGTACTAATCTGATAATGCCTAGCTTTACTCGGTGGTAGAAGAAATGAATGCTCAAAGCAAAGCATGATTAACCATTTTGACAACGAATGAGAGCTTTGTCAGTGTTGTGCATACACATTAACAATGGGGAACACTTTGTCACCTGTTATGATAATTAAGTCACCTTTTTCTCTTTGGTGAATCCACATTTTACTCATCCATGGATCTTAATGGGGTCAAACTTTCTTTGTCTTGATTCTTAGTCAACGCTAAGATTGGTCTGGTTGAGAATAGCCTCAACCAAGTCAATTCCATCGGTAGGTAAATTATTTTATTATTATTATTATAGAAGACTAAAGATTAGTAGAATTGATCTTATGACTACAGAGGTAAGTCTACATATATTGATTATATACCAATTAAAGTTTTGTGTCCTGTATTCATCCTTTCTAATAAAGATTAAAATATACTGATCAAAGCTTTCTATTCTACTTAATCACAGGTTCATTTTTTTTAATCCAATTATGGTAAGAACCAATTCAACCTATTTATGATAAAATTGATGTCCCTTGATTTATATATATATATATATATATATATATATATATATATATATATATATATATATATATATATATATATATATATATATATATATATATATATATATATATATATATATATATATATATATATATATATATATATATATATATATATATATATATATATATATATATATATATATATATATATATATATATATATATATATATATATATATATATATATATATATATAAGTAGTAAAGTGAGGTGACTATTTTGTGAGCTTGGAGGCAGGAATTGAGTCTAGTCTAAATTTAAGATGAGATTATTTGAGGAAACAGTGACAAATTGTCAGTCTTAAATTTGAAAGTTGTTTGGGAGGAAGAGAGACTTTCAAAAATGAAAAGAAAACTCAGAGATCAATCATCTAAGAACATATCAAAATGTCGATTTGATATATAACGTGGTTTAGTAACTTTCATCTACGTCTATGGATAAATCAAATTCTTTTATGAGATCAATTACAACACTCTTGTATTATCCCCTCTCAAGCATGACTCTTATTGCATATTCTCTCATAAATCCTAAAGAATTTACATCTTTTTCTTACTCTTTTTAGAAATACTAGATAGCATCGTCTCTAGAGAGAAATTCTAGAACATCGAAAATATCCCTCACATCTTGTTCTCCCCCCACTAAGATCTAAATATACATGAGATATCTATAAAAGAACCAAACTATAATTTCGAGGATTTTTTTTTGCTTTCGAGAATGTTTTTCATACTATAATCTCAAAAATACTTATCAATCCTAACGAAATAGGATCAAGAATTGAAATTTTAAATAATTGATATTTAAGAGTAGCAAGGATTTAAAGACATTGTAGAAATTTAATTAACTAGTATCTACTAAATCTTTAATGACTTGCATATTGTGGAAATATAATCCTCAATGTTTGCTACCTATAAAACATAGGTTGCCCATTAAGATTTGTCATGAGGGCATCATTTGACTAGCACGAAGAAGACACTAACGTGCCCAATGTTGAATATGCCCCCTTAACCCTACAACAGTCAACTTTTCATGTAGCTCTATATATTTCATATGTGTTATTATATCATTCTCTTTTTGGCTCACCCACAAACTTTTCATGGTAACCTTTTGTTTTGCTTGAAGTGTAATAAAAGCAAGAAAGAAAAGAGAATTGTGGTGTTCTAATTGTTTTATATATATATATATATATATATATATATATATATATATATATATATATATATATATATATATATATATATATATATATATATATATATATATATATATATATATAAGTCCCATTAGCCTAAAACTTGTGATTTTGTTACATTAAATCTAGAGAATTATCTTAGCACCATCGCCATGAACAAAAGACCAACATCAAGATAGGAAACTAAGGCCAAAAGAGTGGTTATCAACAATAATCTTATTGCGTGATATTAAAGTATAACAAATATTATGTGACTCTTGAAATTAAAGACTAATAAAGTATAACATACGTTATGATGGCTTCCCTAGAAGGAACCCATAATCCTCCTATCAAGAACAAATCCCACTCTAATGAATCATCAATTATTTTGTTCTTTCTTCACCATGGGATGGCATTCCCATAATGTAAACAAAACAATGTATGTTTGACCATGCTCTTACACTCAAAGCCTACGAAGCTTGAGTGGCCTCAAACCTTGGGGAATGATGGTGAAGGGCACCGAAGGCCCCCCACTTGTCCCTCCGTTAACTTGTTATTCTCACCGAAGTACATACCCCACGTTCTCTCTCTCTCTCTCTCTCTCTCTCTCTCTCTCTCTCTCTCTCTCTCTCTCTCTCTCTCTATATATATATATATATAATGAATTTATCTTTGTTGAGACATTTGATTTAGTTAGTATATTATTGGATTCTGAGCGTTATGTTTCTAACTTTATCTTTATGATAGTAACATAAAAAGATAATCGAAGTGTTAACGTTACTTCTTCCTACCCAATATGATTTAGATGATTAGTTAGCAATAACGACTTTAAATGTGCTTAACAAAATATCCCAAACTTAATATATAATTAAATATTAGCTTTTGGGTGAAATATACTGAAAATTTTGACTAATACGTAAAAAAACACTCTTTCTTATTAGTAAATAACACAAATATGTGCAACCCCAAGTATTAATTGCATTATGCTTGAGATGGCGATTTGACTTAACTAGAGTAGCATTTCCTCCCAAATATCCTTAAGTGTCATCAAAATTATGGTCAAATGTCACAATCATCCTTAAATAATAGTTATTAGAAAATTCAAAAAGATAGATTGACCAAATGAAAAGTTAGTTCTTTCATATTTAAAATGATATACATTTCTTGACATAGAGGTTGACCATTTCTTTGCTTTTGGGACAACTATTAGTCAACAAAGATTATGAGAGGGAATGATTATGAAGTTATAGTCATACTTATCCTCATCGAATTTTATATTTCAGCTTTATTATGAGGTTAAAGCCAATAATTTCAGTCTCTAAAATAATTGATTTCCATCCCAACATGATCATAATGGCCACGAGCAAAAGCTTGTTCTCACCCATAACTATCATTTTCTATATCTTGTAGTAGCAACATAGTTTTAATTAGATTAGACAGGATGATGTCCATGAGATCCAACGTTGTAGCCTCACAGTAAGTATCTTCGACTCTATCTCGATATCATAAATTATTTATTAAAAATATTCAAGTTTAAATTAATAATAATAAATAATTCTATTCGATGTAGGACTAAATTTGATAATGGACATCATTTCGACTAATTTTATATTATCCTCTATAATTAACTATCTTTAATATCCAATCTTCATATTTTTAAAAGTTATATTAGGATCCCTATACTTATAAAACTGAAACATTTAACCTCATTTCTATTTAGATCGTCGATTTTGTTGACGAAAATATTACATGTTTTCTCTCAATACATACTGACTTTATCTCGATTTATTATTAAGTACAAATATTAATATAATTTTCAAAAATATAAAAATAAAAATATTAAGAATAGTTACTTATAGAATAATATATAATTAACCTGCACTGTTTTCATATCGACTAATTAATGTGTTCATATATTACTGAATCATCAACTCCAGATTAGTGGTAGGGCAGCAGAATGCAGAGAGCAGTGAGCGATGTTGGCGGCACTGCCGACCGAGATGGTGTCATGTTTATTAGACAGCAATGCAGCTTTCAGCAAGAACACGGCGTGAGCCATTTGATGTCAGTCTTGTCACAACTTATCAGCAGAGTTTTGTCATTGTCGTTCAGTGTAAGCTGGCCACTGGTCACCTTATAATATCTAAAAGCTTTCAGATAAAAGGAATGGCACAGGTAAAGCGTCCTAAAAGCCCTAAAGCTAAGCATACATCATCACCCAATGGATTAAAGAAAACCCAAAGAAATGGTTTTATTCTGTGTGAGACATGTCCCTTGAGGAAGGGTTCATCCAATGGTGACAAAACTAATACCCAGACATCACATTATATATATATATGTGGTGGGTCATACCATTGGTTGAGGACTTCACGTACAAGAAAAACAAGAGATACATTACTTGATGACAAGTTTGAAGTATCTCTCTACCTAGCCTTCTCATAGATAATATAATGTCCAATTTAAGGAGCTCTTTGAATTGTGATTGGATGGTGGTGTAGTGGAGGAATCCAGCAAATTAATTGGAGTTTCCAAGGATTACTTGGAAGCCAAATCAGACAATGTGGAGTACTATAAATTTTCATCAAAAAAATGGTCTCTTGCCTTCCATTGGTTTACTATGCCTTTACATGGGACATGAGCTATGTATATCTCCTCCAAATTATATTATTATGAGATGAGGGAGTGAGATCTAAGGGTTTTGTTTTTGTTGTTCAAAGGATCCATCTCATTATTGCTGAGACTTCTTTTACACACTCACCTACATATCACTTTAGAGTCAAAAGCTGCACCACTTTCAAACATCATATGTCAGTATCAAATAGAGATTTTAATTTCATTTTCAAATTTATTTCCTATTAATTTGGTAGTGTGCAGCTTTATCTAACTATTTTAATTGCTATTGAAACGTGAAGATTATCTTCTAAAACTACTATAAATCAGAAAATGTTCAATCAAGAAAATAAATGATCGATTTAAGATATTACGATATTATGTGGTTTGTGTTCGGTGTCACAATAAATATATATATATATATATTAGCACAACAAAAGTTTAGTATAAATATTAATGTATTATCCACCTATTCATTTTAAGATTTCTCGTTCAAAGAAAGAAGTAGTTTAGATTATAATTGGGTATTAAATCACAATTTTATATTAGAAACAAAAGGGAGTAGAATTGGGAAGGAGTAGTGATCTCGACACTTCAACTTATCGATGAAAAGATGTATGAAGGCGTACATATTATTTTCTCTACCTTTCCATCAAAAATTCATTGCCTATCATTTCCCGGCCAATCTCTCTCTTCACCTTTGGCTTCACTAACCAGCATGTGTCCCACAGCATTATCCATGTTCTCCTCCTCCCTTTTCCTTTTTCTTCTCTGGGTAGATCACACATCATGATGCCGAGAGCCTGCGCGGGTGCAAAAGCTGGTGCAATCAACCATCCTTTCCTGGCCAAGCCAGAGAGCGAAAGCGATAGTGAGGCGCCCGAAGGCCGCGGAAGTGGGGCGGCGCCGGAGCGTCGCTGGCATCTCCTCCACGTCGGACGGCCAGCTCCCGATCCGATCATGAGCCGGACCTCATCATTACGGCGTGGCCCCGCCACCACCCTTCCTTCCGCTACGCGTCCGACCCAGGATAGGAGGGACGGCGACCTGACCCCGGTCCGCAGAGGGGCACCGGCCAGAATTATCTATTCATAGTATTCTACTGCACTACCCACATCGAAGACACACACCTACGTGAAAAGATAAGCTCACCAAACCAAATAAAGCATTGCGTAAGCCTCTCAAAAGATTAGATCCCCGTGGACACCACCTTATCACTGTTCCACTCTCCCTAAGGGGACACATGGGGGCTCAAGTTGTGCTAGGAGTCACCAACACCTGTTCTTCTTTATGTTCCTTGATGATGGTTGGTGAAATGGCCAAAAGGAAATGGATGGTTCGAGTCTCACACTTCGTCTCTACTCCTCCCCACCTTTCCTCCTTTTGGCTTGTGACCCTCAAGCTTCTTTCTCTCTTTAGGGCATGGCTTATCATTGCTGCCCTGCGTGGACTGTGGTTCACATATTATTGAGATGTTTGAAAGGCAGCGCTCACTGGATGTAAACTGGAAGCGATGATGTGTTCAAATGACAAGTCCGTCATCCGACCGAGCTGTCATTAATGGCTTGCCCAGAGTAATCACCGTGCACTTTGGTTTGGATTCTGCAATCGATCGGTAAGGTGGGAGAGGATGATGCGGTGCACAGCTTTACCTTGCTATCAGTGGGATGGATGTGAACGGCTACGGGAGGTATAAGAGGCTTGAATGATAAGTAGAGGAATGCGTGTGCAGTCCACTTCGGCCACTGAGTTGATGACGAGAAAGAACGGAAGAGGGCCGCCATGATGGGCGCAGGTTGGCGAGCTAGCAGCCACTGCATGCATGCTGGCGAATGCGCAACGAATTGATGGCTGATAGTGTGGGCTCATGTTGGAGAGAAATGGCTATCCTTTTGTGCTTTCACTGCCTCGCTCGACCTTCTTTCTTGTATTTTTCGCATGGCTTCTCATTTGCCATTTGGAAAAGCTCATGGGTTCGGTGATCTTCTCATGCGTGCATTCTCTGAATTGGTTGACGAGTGTGAAACGGGAAACCTTCAAAATCTTAGCGCTTTTTGTAAGAATAAATCACCTCATAATCAATATATTTCAGAATCCAAATATATTAATAAATAATAATAATAATAATTTCCTCCCATCAATATTATTTCCTAAGATTTCTTAAGATATAGACTCTCTTTAATCAGAATTCAATTAAATATTTAAAATATCTTATTCTAATTTAATCGAGTCATAAAAAATTACCACTTTTTGTCTCAAACACTGGTTGAAGTAGTTGAGTTATAACAATTCAGCTTAAATTACTCCCCCATATAGGTTGACTTGAATCAAGTCCTCATCGATTTCTGTATGGGTGTCTGGATCAAGTCTCATCGGGTCTCGGCCCAGTGCGAGACTAAACAATGGGTCGAGACCTGCGAACAGTGAGGCCTAAGGCTTGACCTAAAGACCCATTAATGGCTCAATTGAGTCAGGCCACGGTCACATATCAAGAAGGGCCTAAGAATTGGAATGTATCCTCATTTTGGATCCATTATCTTTGTCGGATCCGATCCGAATGACTTGAGATTGCGAACGCGTACACCGATGTGCCACGCCGCAGGCCTGTCGGCATCTCCGAAGATCCCGTGCTCGAGAACGCGTGTGGACTAATGAAAACCCTTACTGACCGTCCGATAGCGAACCAACGTTCAGGATCGGGTAACTATCTACCCACAACACGGCCAGCGCGTTCTCTTCGTCTCGGTCACGGCAGGAAACACCGAGTTTTCGACTCGCAAAAGCTTCGTATGTGCAAGGGTTATATCGTATGCTTTGCATTGATATGTTATCAAAGGGCATCATTGGTTTGGGTGTTATGTTTGAACTGGCACTGTAAAAAGCAAATGGAACATTTCAGAGAGTTGTGTTGATTAAGTTTATAGTATGACTTGCAAATATGAAAGTAAATCTTAGCAACATTTTCTTTCTTTTGACATCTTTTATTTTTGAATGTGTTCTAGTTTGGTTGAATGTCGTTGGTCTTGATTATGTATCACAATATTCTTTTGTTATCCTGGTGATAAATATTTATTTCTTTTCTTGCAATTTTTATTTTTTGCCTTCATTTTTCAGGTGATGTTCCATCATGCTGCAATAACTATCGGTGGATCAAATGGTCATTTTGAGCTCGACGCCTTCAACCCAATGATTGCAAGTGGTCTTCTTCGAGTAAGATCAGTTTCATGCTGCCATTATCATATTTATTCTGGATGATCCGCCTTACTGACTATGAGGCAATATATTTAACCTTGTTTTAAATTGGATAGTTTTATATATTTTGGTTATTTGTATACCAAATGAAACATTAAATTATTTCATGTTTGTTTATAAAAAATGTAGCATATAAATTTTTCATATCAAATTTGAGTTAACAGATGTTAAAGTCTACTTACGTGGTATATTGACTCATAATAAATTATTAATATAATATATATAATTTATGTTTAAAAAAAGATCTATTTTAGTTTGGTTTTGATCATGAACAACTTAAACTCTTATGATTTTATTTGTAATAGTCTTTATATTTTTAAAAACATAGCATATAAGTTCCTTATATCAAGTTTGAATTAACAAACATTAGAATCTGTTTACGTCACATGCTAACTCATAATAAATTATTAATATAAAAAAATATATAATTTAAATTAAAAAATTTGAGACCACCATCAATAACGAGAGGAAGCATCGTTATGAAAGTGACCATTAGCCATTGTTGCCTACCACGACGTCATATGCACGCAATCTCTCCCGTATTAATGATAAGCTCATGAGTTTCTGGTTCCGTCTCAAGTAGATGTGCATTGACTAGTTTGACATTAGGCATACAATGGTCTCATAGTCTCTTTTCCTCCTCTTAGACATTTTCATCCCCATCATTTTCTACTTCATCCTCTTTTGTGCCCTCACTCGTCACGCATACGACATGGTAGTCCAGCTTTTCCTCACTTCTGCCTCCGACCTTTCCTATTTTTGCCTATCTGCCTGCCACTACGGTCTCCATCGTTTCCTCTTCCACGATAAGATAGATATATTTTTTAATTTAAATTATATGTATCATTATATTAATGATTTATTGTGAGTTAGCATGTTACGTAGACATACTCTAACGTTTATCAACTCATACTTGATAGGAGTAGCTTATATGTTATGTTTTTTTTAAATGTATGAGTTATTTTAAATACAAACCAAACCATAAGGACTTAAGTAGTTCATTACTAAAACCACATGAGCTAAAATGAATATATTTTTTAAAAATTAAATTATATATATTATTATATTAATAATTTATTATGAGTTAGCATGTCACATAAATAGATACTAACGTCCGTTAACTTAATTGAAGAAACTTATATACTATGTTTTTTAAAATATAAGGATTCTTTTATATACGAGTAAAACATAACTATTTAATTGATCCATGGCCAAAATTACATGGCTAAAATGAACTTTAATTTTATTTTTTAATTAAATAATAATAAAGATAAACTTACTGTCGATACTTAGATTCCAAGGGTGTTCTAATTGAACTGCTGCTTTTTAAATCATTAAATTGACACTTATATATTTCTCGATGCTATCGTTGGATTTTGTCACGAGTTAAACGTAGTTGACTTTGTCTTGATGGGCCACATGCAGGTGTACAGATTTTGAGATAATAATCAAGATGACGTGTTAGAGTCGGAAAGATATTCTCACTTCCATGGATATGTTTTCAGCTGACTGCTTACCACAAGCAAGAATGGTAAGCTTTGACTGATCTACCAATTTTTCTTACCAGCGATAGTTAGTTAAGCATATGTGACAAAATTGCCAACTACAGTCAGCATTAATTATAGGTGAATTTTTCAGTTTTGCAATTTTAAGATTTTGTTTTTTCCATAAAGGTTTATAATATGTAATATTCTTTGAAGTATTATCAGAGGTTTGGGCTTAGAGCACCAAATATGGGCTTATTTAAAGAGTTTTACTTCCCAGAGGTGTTCATCCCGCAGCAACTCTAGCGAATGAATCAAACCACCGTTCAAAGACAGAATAATGCAAGCGGCAAACAGTTACGCCAAAGAAGAAGAGGGTCGGCGACGATGATGAACGGCTAATCGAAGTATCATGTCTCTCTCGAGGAGCACAACTCTTAGCCAAATGACTAAGTCACTAAATCATCCCCAGATTAGTTTGGCTGCTATCACTGTTTCTATTTGTTAAATCAATTGCAAATTTGATGGTGATAAGGGTATTAATTATGATAAGACCCTCGTGACAGCAGCTGACGCCCCGCGCCTCTGACGGGCTGACAACGCCTGGCCAGCATGGGCCGGAACGCCAACCGAGGCCCATCAACGATCGGTCAGACTCGCCTCCTCACGACACGCCAGCGGCAATGTCAGACGTCATCAGGGGTACGATCCTGCTCTCAGCGGACAGGTGCATCCGGTAACACTCAAGCTCCTTATAAATACCCTCGCGTTCTAAGACGCTGGGGGGGGGGGAAAGAGACTGAGAAAAATCATTCATCTCCACATCACTGACTTGATCGTCGGAGGGGTCGGGCCGAGCTTCCAACCCGACATGTGTGCAGGGACGAGGACGAGGAGCGTCGCCGGACTTACAGGCGTGGAGCCCTCTCCCGGAGGAAACGACGTCCAATCTCCCCGGCCGAATCCACCAGCGGGTCGACGACCTCTACTGCCCCAAGGAACCCCCCGGAAGATTCCCTCCATTCGGACCCAGAACAAGCCGCGTCGGTCCCGAGGCCACGGCAGAAAGTTGTTTACCCCAACATTTTGGCGCTAGAGGAAGGGCCCGAGTGTCGAGGGATCACCAAGCCGACTTGGTTGAACCCGCAACCGAAATGTCATACCCGGTTGTGGGTCCGGGAGAACATTCCCCACAGACCGACCTTCGTGACGAACCCCTGGCCGCGACCTCGGAGCGTTACTGGCGGATATTCAACGACCCGGGTCTAGCGCCCCTTGACGCCCCCTCGGTCGCACCCTCGCAAGTTTCGTCCGAGGCCTTCCTCGACCTCACCCATCAGGTTCAAGCTCTGGTCGGTATGGTGCAGGCTATCATTCCGCTCGTCACTCGGACGCTGCACTCGCCGACTGCCCAACCGGCTCAGCAACAGGAGCCACACGTCCGAGCTCACGCTCAGCCCATGGAGCCTCCTGCTTCCCCTCGGCCCCCGACGTCTCCTCTCGGGGATCGAGTGACGGCGAACCAAGGAGGCCATGCGGAACCCGAGGCCCTCTCTTCGGCCTCGACCGACTCTTTGCGAGCCCAGTTGCTCCTCGTCTGTCAGCGGTTAGACGAGGTACAGAAGGAGATCCGCAGGTCGAGGGGAGAGCTCGGGGTAGACTCGCGACAGGGATCCCCATTCATCCCCGAAATCCGGGACTAGGCGGTCCCACAGAACTTCCGTCTTCCCTCTTTGGAAGCATATGATGGCTCTTCCGACCCGACGGACCATGTAGCAGCCTTCCGCACCCAAATGGCGCTATATGGAACCTCTGACGCTCTGATGTGTTGGGCGTTCCCCACGACCCTGAGAGGATCCGCTCGCATGTGGTACAACGGCCTCACGACCGGGACGGTGGCCTCGTTCAACCAGCTCGCCAGGGACTTCGAGCTCAACTTCCTGGCCAGCGCACGACCGAAGCCGTCCATCGCCCTGCTCCTCGGACTACGTCAGAGGGAGGACGAGCCCCTCTCCCACTTCGTAAACCGCTTCGCGACACAGATCCGGGGATTATCTGACGCTCATCCCTCTCTCTTAATGCAAGCATTCATGGCAGGATTACGACCCTCCCGCTTCTTCTGGTCCCTCGTGGAAAGACCCCCCACCGCGTTACCCGAAATGTTTCAGCGGCGAATCAGTTCGTCGCCGCCGAGGCATGGATGGTTGAGAAGCGGGAAGAACGCACGAGGGTCAGACCAGAGCCGGCTCGCGGGCAACAGCCTGCCGCGACCAGGCGCCGGCTGTACCGATCCGACACGCCCACTCGGGCGCCTCCCCTGCCTCCTCTGGGCGCGTCCCGAACGGAGACATTCCTACAGATAAGGGAGAAAGGGTTGCTTAAGCCCCCCGTCCCGATGAGGAACCCACGAGAGCTCGCCGATCAGTCCAAATATTGTCGCTTTCACAGGTAGAATGGACACGACACCGAAGACTGTCGCGAACTGAAGCGGCAGATTGAAGAGCTTGTCAGCAGGGGTCACCTTAGCTGATACGTCCGCCAGGACAGGGAGCCCTCGCCACACTCGGTGGGTCCGGTGGAACGACACATCGACATCATCACCGGAGGGCCGGCGGCCGGGGGAACTAGCATGTCGGGAAGGAAGGCCTACGCCCGTTCCGCCACATCCGACACCCCCTGACACGGCCCCGACCCTGAGGTTATCTTCCCTTCCGAAAACTCTCGGCGGCTGGAACACGATGACGCATTGGTAATAACGGCTCGGATCGCCAACGCCCTAGTAAGGAGAATCATGGTTGATACGGGGAGCTCAGCCGATATGCTCTACTTGGACGCCTTCCGGAGGATGGGGCTAGCCGAAGAATCCATGAAGCCCATCTGCTCAGCACTCACGGGATTCACCAGCGATTCAAATTCGCCGGTAGGAACTGTCACTTTGCCCCTGACTTTGGGGACGCCACCCAGAACCAGGACGGTGATGGCCACCTTCTTGGTAGTAGACCTCCCCACCGCCTACAATGTCATCCTTGGTCGCCCCACTCTTAACAAAGTTAGAGCAGTGGTCTCTACCTACCATCAGACGGTGAAGTTCCCTACCGACTCCGGGACAAGGGAAGTTCGTGGCAGCCCCCAGGAGTCCAGACAGTGCTACTTGGCGGCCGTCTCGACCCGCAAAAGGGTTAACACAGGCCAATCTCTGGAAGACCCGAGGGAAAGAAAGCGGTCGACCCCGCGCCCGGAGCCGACGGCGCCCGCTTGTGATATTCCGTTGACAAAGGATCGGCTGGATCGAACGGTCCAGGTCGGGTCGGATCTCCCCGAGCAGGAGCGGGAACAACTTGTCGGTTTCCTTCAAGAGAATGACGACGTCTTCGCCTGGTCACCATCCGACCTGACGGGCGTCAACCCAAGCACCGCCCAGCACCACCTGAATATTTCGCCCGAAGCCCGACCGATAAGGCAGAAACCACGGCGCCAAGCCCCTGATAGGCAACTCGTCGTCCGCGAAGAGGTGGAACGACTCTTAGCAGCTGGCTTCATTGAGGAAGCCCAGTACCCGCAGTGGCTGTCTAATGTGGTGCTGGTGAAGAAATATAATGGGAACTGGAGGATGTGCGTTGACTATACCAGCCTCAATCATGCATGCCCAAAAGACTATTATCCCCTCCCAAGGATCGATTAGCTAGTCGACGCAACCGCCGGGCATGCCCGCCTGTCATTCATGGATGCCTTTTCCGGCTACAACCAGATCAGATTGGCGCCCGAGGACCAAGAGCACACGGCTTTCATCACCGACCTGGGGACGTATTTCTATAAGGTCATGCCGTTCAGACTCAAAAACGCAGGCGCCACCTATCAGAGAGCCGACAACAAAATGTTCGTCGCGCAGATCGGGCGAAACGTCGAGGTCTATGTCGACGACATGATCGTAAAAAGTCGCAGGATGGTTGACCATCTTGCTGACCTGGCTGAGGTATTCTCCATGCTCCGGAAGCACGGCCTACGCCTGAACCCAGCAAAGTGCATTTTCAGCGTGGACTCGGGGAAGTTCCTCGGATTCATCGTGCACGAAAGAGGAATTAGCGTGAACCCTGAGAAGGTGCAGGCGTTCATCGATATGCAGGCCCCCCGGACAATCAAGGACTTGCAACGACTGAACGGAAGGTTGGCTGCCCTATCCCGATTCCTATCTCGATCAGGAGATCACTGCCTTCCCTTGTTCCGAGCGTTGAAGAACCCGAAGAACTTCCAATGGACGGCGCAGTGCGAGGAGGCTTTCGGGCAGGTCAAGCAGCATTTAGCTCACCTCCCTCGCCTAGCCTCGGTCCTTCCCGGTGAAAGACTCAGCGTCTACTCGCCGCTTCTCAACATGCGATCAGTTCCGTCCTTATCAAAGAGGCCTATGGGAAACAACAGCCGGTCTACTACGTCAGCCATGTCCTGAACGAACCCGAGGAGCGTTATCCGCCTATCGAGAGGCTCGCTTTGGCGCTCGTACTGGCGTCTCGGAAACTGCGCCCTTACTTCCAGGCTCACCCAATCGAGGTAGTCACTGATCAACCACTCCGACAGATTCTATCTAAGTTTGACGTTGCAGGTTGGCTCCTCAAATGGTCGGTGGAACTCGGAGAATTCGACGTACGCTACGTACCAAGAACAGCAATCAAGGCCCAGTCCGTGGCGGACTTCATTGCCGAGTTGGTCTAAGACGGAAACGAAAGCTTCGACTGGCCAGACGAGGCCTGGGATCTACACGTGGATGGCTCGGCAACCTCGAACGGTGCGGGCGCGGGCAACCCAACAACGAGCCGATACGAGGCGCTCCTGGCAGGGCTCGAGCTGGCCCTGGAATGCAGGTGGATTGCCATCCGCGTCTTCACCGACTCGCAGCGCGTGGCCGAGCAACTCGGCGACGGATACGAAGCCAGGGAGACAACCATGATCAAATACCTAGCGGAGGTAAAAAACTTAACCTCAAAATTCTCCCGCTTTACGATGACCAGGGTGCCGAAGAGCTAAAATCAGAAAAGCCGACAAGTGGCAAAACTGGCCTCGGGACGACCACGGGAATCACCCCGAGATTAAGAGCTCCCGTCCCGCGCCATCTCAATCGCGGCTATAACCTCCACCCAGCCGAACCCCCACGTGGGTGCAGGAGATGCTGCTTTTCAAACGCAGCGGCATTCTGCCCGAGGACGAGGCCGCGGCCGACGCATACGCCGAACCCAGGCGTGGTACTCCGAGATGAACAGACTGCTATACAAGCGATCCTTCTCCCGACCTCTACTGCGATGCCTCGAGACCAGAGGAAACGCGAGCCAGTCCTGGCGAGGTCATGAGGGGATCTGCGGGGAGCACATCGCTGTCGGACGCTGGCATATAAAGTCCTGCGTCAAGGGTACTACTGGCCCACCATGTCCCGAGACGCAAGATCCTATATGCAGCAGTGCGATCTATGCCAGAGGCACGCTCGAATGCCACGGCAGCCGACGGTCCCTCTGTCCCCCATCGACAGCGCATGGCCGTTTGCACAGTGGGGGTTGGACCTTCTCGGCCCCTTCCCACCGACCTCCGGCCAACGATACATCATCGTGGGCGTAGACTATTTCACCAAATAGGTAGAAGCCGAGCCGCTGGCCACGATCACGGAGCGACAAGTGGAGAAATTCGTTTGGAAAAGCATCGTAACGCGGTTCGGCTTACCCAAGGCCATCATCACCGACAATGGAACTCAGTTTACCAGTACTCGGTTCCGCGAGTTCTGTGCGAACCACGGGATTCAGCTAAGGTTCAGCTCGGTGGCCCACCCCCAGACGAACAGGTTGGCCGAGTTAACTAACCGGTCTATCCTGAGCGGACTTAGGAGACCGGTGTCGGCGGCCCAAACGGCCTGGGTGGAGGAGCCGAGATTAAGGAGCTCCCGTCCCGCGCCATCTCAATCGCGGCTATAACCTCCACCCAGCCGAACCCCACGTGGGTGCAGGAGATGCTGCTTTTCAAACGCAGCGGCATTCTGCCCGAGGACGAGGCCGCGGCCCGACGCATACGCCGAACCCAGGCGTGGTACTCCGAGATGAACAGACTGCTATACAAGCGATCCTTCTCCCGACCTCTACTGCGATGCCTCGAGCCAGAGGAAACGCGAGCAGTCCTGGCCGAGGTCCATGAGGGGATCTGCGGGGAGCACATCGCTGGTCGGACGCTGGCCTATAAAGTCCTGCGTCAAGGGTACTACTGGCCCACCATGTCCCGAGACGCAAGATCCTATATGCAGCAGTGCGATCTATGCCAGAGGCACGCTCGAATGCCACGGCAGCCGACGGTCCCTCTGTCCCCCATCGACAGCGCATGGCCGTTTGCACAGTGGGGGTTGGACCTTCTCGGCCCCTTCCCACCGACCTCCGGCCAACGATACATCATCGTGGGCGTAGACTATTTCACCAAATAGGTAGAAGCCGAGCCGCTGGCCACGATCACGGAGCGACAAGTGGAGAAATTCGTTTGGAAAAGCATCGTAACGCGGTTCGGCTTACCCAAGGCCATCATCACCGACAATGGAACTCAGTTTACCAGTACTCGGTTCCGCGAGTTCTGTGCGAACCACGGGATTCAGCTAAGGTTCAGCTCGGTGGCCCACCCCCAGACGAACAGGTTGGCCGAGTTAACTAACCGGTCTATCCTGAGCGGACTTAGGAGACCGGTGTCGGCGGCCCAAACGGCCTGGGTGGAGGAGCTTCCCAGTATCCTGTGGTCCTTACGGACCACCCCCAAGATTGCAACCGGGGAGTCTCCCTACAGCCTCTCGTTCGGGACAAAGGCCGTCTTGCCCCCCGAGATAGCTCTGCCGCCCTCAAGGACGGCAAACTACGACGAAGGGGTATCGACCCAGGGGTTGCGAGCAGGCCTCGACCTGCTTGAGGAGCAACGCACCGACGCGCACCTGAAGGACCTCTCGTACAAAAGGGTCGTCGCTAGAATTCACAATCGAAGGGTACGGCCCCGACCCATTAAACTAGGCGACCTAGTCCTGCGCAAGGCCGAAGTTAGCGATCCCACCCGATCGCGGGGCAAGTTGGCCCCCAATTGGGAAGGACCCTACCGGGTGATCGAAGTCGTTAGGACCGGAGCCTACAGGCTCGCAACAATAACGGGTCGCCCACTGCCGAGGACTTGGAACGTACAAAACCTCAAAAAATTCTTTCCATAAGCCGAGACTTGGCCAAAATTGTATCAAGACATCAGGAGGCACAAGACAACAAGCTCAGAAGAAGGAAAAAATTCTATTTATTAGAAAAGCTCATTACATCTGTGGACAAACACAAAACAAAAGTTATAAAAAGCTCTTATTCCTCGGGGGCGTCCGGGGAGTCATCAAAAGGGACCTCGGCCGGCATATCGACCCCCATGTCCTCGAAAAAGGAGTCGAAGGGGTCCTCGGCGACCACGGAGTCCGAATTGCGTGCCTTGAAACGTGCGAGGGTGATCCGGTACCCGTACTCATACGAGACCCGCCCGGTCCGAACAAGGCCCAGCTGAAAGCCCAAGGAACCCTTGTAGTCCTCGATCAACTTCTTGTCCTTCTCCGATCTCAGGCAGATCTCGGCTTCAAGGTCTTCGGAGGCCCTCCGCGCCTCAGCGCGCAACTCCTCCAAGCGGCGGATAAGCTCCAGCGAATCCGCCCTCGCCGAGCGAGCCTCGGCCACGGACGCCCTCAAGCGCGTGGAGCTCGTATTATTTCCTTCAGACGCCTCCAACCGCGTCTGGAGCTCAACGCCCCGCTCCGTTGACGCCTGGAGCTCGGTCCGAAGGCGCTCCACCTCCGCCTCCAGACCTAAGGCACGCTGCTCGACCGCCGCGATCGCCTCAGGACCCGCCCCAGCACATACCTCACCTCGTCCATCTGCCTCCGGAGCTCAGCGTTGCGGGCGCCCAGGGCAGTAATGACTCGCCCCGCATCACAAACGCGGTCCATCAGCGTCGCGGCATAGTGGTGGCCCTACAAATAAACAAGTCAGGACAAAGCCTATCCGGACGCATACAAAAGGACAAAACGTCACTTACCCACAGCAGTGACTTAGCAGACTTGCTAAGCAGGGTCTCGGAGGCCATAACATACAGGTCCCGAGCTATGTCGGGATGGAGGCCTCCGCAGATAAACCCCGCCGCACAGTCCCCGTCAGCCCACACCCGGCTGCCCCGGGTGAGGCCCTCCCAGCGGCCCACTAGCGGGTCGGCGGCCTCGCCGCGCGGGATTGCGCCTACCACCAGCGCAAGGTAGGGCTCGTCCTCTCCCCCGGCCGGGAAGCGGCAGAGCTCGCGGATGGTAGGCTGACGAGGGGCCTCGGCCGTCGCCCCCTCGCTCGGGCCGGCTCGCCCTCCCTTTGGCTCCCCGTGAAGCGATCTGTCAGAACACTCGCGGCTTCCACCGCCTCGGTCGCGACCGCCTCGGGTTCCTTCCCTGGGCGCCCCCGCACCCTCTTCCGAGGACGATTGGCCTCGACAACCACCGGGGCCTCCCGCGAACCAGTCCCCGCCGCGGGCAATGAACGAGCTGACGAGGCGGACGAAACCTTCCCCCCGCGCAGGGCTTGAAGAACCACCATCTCTGCATAGAAAAGCCGAACAACGGTCAGCTAACTGGGTAAGTCCATGGAAAGAAACCCTAAGACTACCCCTTAGAGCATACCTCGAGGCACCGGGCTTAGACCCGCCTCGACCAACCATTGCGCGGACATGTTCCAGATGGCTCTGGAGGCTGGAAGAATCTCTCTAAGCCTCCGGAGCCCTCGGCGCTCCTCGTCGTCCAAGACCGGAGCGGTGTTGCCTATCGCGTACGCCCCCCAACGGACCTCGAACCCCCAGTCTCCCGAGCGACTGACAAAAAAGAAGCGCCCCTTCCACCCCTTATTACTTGAAGGGGCCCCGCTCACTCGGAAGCCCACTCGGGCGGATAGATAATAGCCGCCCGACCCCTTGGAAAGGCGAAAATAAGAAAGGAAGAGGGGCCGGGTCGGGGTTATACTAGCGTAATGGCATTCCCCCAGGAACGCCACCAAGTAACGCCATGAGTTCGGCGCCATCTAGGATGTGGAGATTCGCCACCAAGAAAGGCAGGAAGTTATGACGGGGTGCAGGGGGAGGCGTAGCTCGGCCTCGAAGGCATCGATAGTAAGGGCAAAGCCCCCGGGAATCGGGTCATACGCCTGCTGGTCGGGCTCAGGGATAAGAAGGACGAATTCCTCCGGGATGCTATAGCGATCCCGGAGACGACTCAAAGTTGACTCGCTCACGATAGAGTCAAGGTCATGCAGACGCATTAGGGCCTCAAGGGCCAGGGCCTCAAGGGCCCGGGCCGCCTTTTCGCCGGGGGACGAAGTGGGATTCGACACATCCGCCATGTCCCCGACTTTTGCCAAAGGAGAAGAAGAGGGGGAGGAGGAAGAGGACGCCATTCTTACTAACCTCTAGTAAGAAAAGAAGGAACGATCGACGCAAGCGAAACGATGGAGGCCGAAGCAGCACAACAAAGGCAGGTGAGGAGACCCCCCAGGGGCTACCCATACGATATTTATATCCCGCCAAAAGCGTCGGCTCTTCCCCTCCCAAGATGCGTCGCATCGGAATGACCAAACGTCACTCAACCATAAATGCAGCTTGACAGGACGGCCAACAGGCACATTACACGTGGCGAGAGACAGGCGCGCGACGTCGGTCTTCTTGAAAACTGGCGATTCATGAAAACGGCTCGCCCCCTAGGCTACCGGGCAGGCCAAAGGCTACCTCGTCGCCCGCGCCGCCGCCCACATCACAGCTCCTTGGCCGCAGTCGGTCTGACACCTTAACGCGGCCTGTCTGCCTAAGTAGCTCTTCGGCCTGCCCGCCTGCGTCATGCCCCTCGGCCTCATGTCGCCCGAGGCCACACCAGCGCGGCCTACCCGCCTGCGTCGTGCCCCTCGGCCTCATGTCGCCCGAGGCCACACCAGCGCGGCCTACCCGCCTGCGTCGTGCCCCTCGGCCTCATGTCGCCCGAGGCCACACCAGCGCGGCCCGCCCGCCTGCGTCGTGCCCCTCGGCCTCATGTCGCCCGAGGCCACACCAGCGCGGCTCGCCCGCTTGCGTCGTGCCCCTCGGCCTCATGTCGCCGAGGCCACACCAGCGCGGCCTACCCGCCTGCGTCGTGCCCCTCGGCCTCATGTCGCCCGAGGCCACACCAGCGCGGCCCGCCCGCCTGCGTCGTGCCCCTCGGCCTCATGTCGCCGAGGCCACACCTGCGCGGCCACCGCATTCTCACCACATCACCTCAGATTTGCAATTTCTGCGATCCTCGCGGCGAACCAGCTCCGCTCAGCTATCATAGCCCCATAAACCCTAGGCCATGCTTCGTGCCTCGCCGAGGCCACACCAGCGCGGCCCGCCCGCCTGCGTCGTGCCCTCGGCCTCATGTCGCCCGAGGCCACACCTGCGCGGCCACCGCATTCTCACCACATCACCTCAGATTGCAATGCAATTTCTGCGATCCTCGCGGCGAACCAGCTCCGCTCAGCTATCATAGCCCCATAAACCCTAGGCCATGCTTCGTGCCTCCCCATGGTGACCAACGCATAGCCTCCTTTGGGGGGGGAGTATGATAAGGGTATTAATTATGATAAGACCCCCGTGACAGCAGCTGACGCCCCGCGCCTCTAACGGGCTGACAACGCCTGGCCTGCATGGGCCGGAACGCCAACCGAGGCCCATCAACGATCGGTCAGACTCGCCTCCTCACGACACGCCAGCGGCAATGTCAGACATCATCAGGGGTACGATCCTGCTCCCAGCGGACAGGTGCATCCGGTAACATTCAAGCTCCTTATAAATACCCTCGCGTTCTAAGACGCTGGGGAAAAAAGAGACTGAGAAAAACCATTCATCTCCACATCACTGACTTGATCGTCGGAGGGGTCGAGCCGAGCTTCCGACCCGACCTGTGTGCAGGGACGAGGACGAGGAGCGTCGCCGGACTTATAGGCGTGGAGCCCTTTCCCAGAGGAAACGACGTCCCATCTCCCCGGCCGAATCCACCAGCGGGTCGACGACCTCTACTGCCCCAAGGAACCCCCCAGAAGATTTCCTCCATTCGAACTCAGAACAAGCCGCGTCAGCCCCGAGGTCACGACAGAAAGTTGTTTACCCCAACAGATGGGATTCAAATTATCATTGTTACCGTGGTTTACATTCCCGCAGTGTAATGTTGAACGGTTGCTAACTCGGCCCATATTTGTGTTGTGTAACTGCATGCTCTCAAAAATGTTCTAATGGTTACATTTACGGTTAACGAAGCGGTAATTGATCTTAGTGAGTTTCCAGTAGCTGATGGCATGCTTGGATCTTTCTTACACTTCCTCGATACGTTTCCCGTGTTTTACTCGGTGCCGTTCGTTGCATTTCACGACATCGATCACGCTCGAGTGGGATTCACAGTTTTCGTGTCGTCTCACTCGTGACGCATTGGTCATGGTTGCTTGTAATGAATATTAGGACTTTATTGGTAGGTTTCATAAATAGCTTCTACGATGAGTATCCTTAATATCATCACATCTCTTAATTGGTACTCGTGCAGTAAAAGGTCGGTGGTTGAGCGCTTAATGATCCGAGAACAGGAGAATAATGACGAGATTGCGGTGCTTTTGCATGGTTATGCGTTGGCCAACTTTACGAGTCTCACGGCGTCAAGCTAAAAAGGAGGCGCGTAACTGTGGGTTGGCCAACTTTAATAACTTGCATGATTCTTGTTCTGAATTCTTGATCAGCGACGGAGATGAGCATGCTTGGCAACTTGGAGGCGGCCCTGACCCGTTAAGCAGGCGGAGGCTCGGCGGATGTCTTGTCGAAGCTGGTGGCCCCGAGCAGTGCACATGTTCCTGACGCTGCTCTCGCCGGACGAGACGCTGCAGACACGCGTCGCCGCCACTTTGGAACAAAGCATCGGTCGCTCAGTACGGGAAAAGCAAACCCGGGCACAGCCACGTGAGGCGCTTGACGAAGGCGGTCCCACCCCACCGTCCGCCTCGTGGTCTCGAAACCGTCGCTGCGGCCTTTTGTCGAGGTCAACCCACGTTGCATTGACTCACCGACTCAGTAATTACAGCAACCCCGACCCCCAGTGTGTCAAGTAAGGCACCAATTCGTTGAGTCATTCGTGGAACCACGTCTCCGTAGGCGTATGTTGATGGCCAGAAATGGAGTGTCGAACCCACGTCGAGCAATGTGAGAGCCACTCCACAAACCGTATCAGATCGAATCCTAATACATGCACCCTTACACCGCCTCTCTCGGGAGACTCAAATCTCCGTCTTCTTTCTTTTTGCCCTTTTGAATGGATCCATTCACCACCGCCAGTGGAGTGCAGGCACGACACGACGACGCCTTCAGTCATAGGCGACATGCCGTCCCGGGCCCACACGGTCACGGGGTGTGCTGGCATTTGCGAGCTTCTAAAAGCGCCTCTCTCTCTCTCTCTCTCTCTCTCTCTCTCTCTCTCTCTCTCGTCTTCCGCTCTGATCAAAAAGTGACGGAAGAAGCGTAGAAGCGGCGTGTCGCATCACCGGGCCAGTCTGCCACCATTCCGCGGCATTTAACGGGCCGCCCTCTTCAGACGGCCACATCGCCGTCTCCTTCGAGCTCCTCACGTTTCTCCCCTTCCGCTCCTCTTTTTTAAGCTTCGAAAGGCATGGATGAAACCGGCATTAGACCGATGAAGCAGTCGCCGGGCAACCCATTCTTGTCCGTCTCCAAACAACAGCAGCAGTACCATGCAAAACCCAGTGCTCCGCAAGCTATTGGGCCGTACTCCAACATTGGCGCCGAGTGTGGGAAGCGCCCAGGCGTCCCTCCCGCTTCCCCTTGCTCCCAGTTGCCGTCCCTCCCCCCTCGCTCGCCGCCCTTGGCGGTGGCCGCGCAGCAGCTGCCACCTGTCGCCCGCCACCGCTCCCGTTCCCGCTCCCAACCGACCTTCTTCTCCCTCGACTCACTGCCGACCCTGATCTGCCGCGGCGACTCCTCGTCGACCACCTCCCTCTCCGACTCAGTATCCGCGGATGTCTCCATGGACGACCACGACGTTCCCAGCTCCCACTCCCCGCCGCTCCCGCCCAATAACGTCGCCGCCGCCGCCTCCCAGGAAAGGGATGACCTTCCACCTCGCAAGACGCACCGGCGCTCCCAGAGCGACGTCCCGCCCGCCTTCTTCCCTCCGTCTCTGCCCGTGCAGGCCGCGGCTGCCGCCCCTTTCGCCGGGGGTTTTCTGGACTCTGCTAAGCTGACGGTGGCGGGAGTGAAGCTGGAGAACCACTGGGACGTCGGATTGGACGCCGATGCCGTCTCGGGCGACGACTTGTTCAACGCTTACATGAATTTGGATGGCTTCGATGCGCTAAATTCCTCCGAGGACAACCGCGAGGATCTGAACAGCAGAGACAGCGGATCCAAGACGAATGCCGCTGACAGTAGCGAGAACGAAGCAGATAGCAAAGCGAAAGAACATATGAAGGGCGGGCTGAAGCGAAATGCTGCAGGTGATCCTGCTCAGGTCATGGCGACCTCTAGGCACTGTAGGAGTCTCTCGATGGACAGTTTCATGGGCAAGTTCAACCTCGAGGAGGAGCCGCAAAAGCCGCTGCCTTCCCCCGGATTACGAGCGAGGCAGAGCTCTAAATCCAATTCATTTGACGTGGCGCCCAACACCTTCAGCTTAGAGTTTGGCAATGGCCTGTTTACTGCTACAGAGATGAAGAAGATCATGGAGAATGAGAAGCTCGTCGAGATGGCAATGACCGATCCTAAACGCGTCAAGAGGTTTTCTACACTCAAAAGAAAACATTTTGCGCATGAATTCTCTCCCATCATCTCCGGCTAACTTGATCTCTCTGTCTCAGGATATTAGCCAACCGACAGTCTGCTGCGCGTTCCAAAGAGCGTAAGATGAGGTACATCGCAGAGTTGGAACACAAGGTGCAGACATTGCAGACGGAAACCACCAATTTGTCAACGCAGCTGACTTTTCTGCAAGTGAGATTTGTTCTCTGTTTGTCCTCCATGTCCCCAAAACAGAGTTGTAGCAAATATGGATTCCTCCTGCTTTAGGTAGTCTAAAAGTTGATGTACACATCCGTTCTCTTCCTCTTTGCAGAGAGACTCAGCTGGGCTCACAAATCAGAACCACGAGCTGAGGTTTCGTCTTCAAGCTATGGAACAGCAGGCGCAACTGAGAGATGGTAAAGCCTATCGCTTGCAAAATTGGTGTCTGGGAGCTGATGTTAACCAATCCGTTGTTGTCGTCATTATGCAGCTCTGAACGAGGCTCTGACCGCAGAAGTGCAACGTCTGAAGCTTGCTGCTACAGGGCTTGCTGATGCTCATCCTTCCAAGAGCTTGAATCAACAAGCATCCATGGATCCTCAGAGGTATCAACTGCAGTCAAAGCTGCAACGTGCACATGTGCCTCCCTACCAACTACAGAAACAACAGGATGACACGGTAATGGATTCCAGATCTGAGCAGTAATTTGACCAACGAGGGAGAATTGCTGCATATATAGAAGAAAGTAATTGGTGGCTTGTTTAATTGGTTCTTCCAGCAATTGTGTAAATGAAGATTTGCTGTGTTTGGTGTAGGAGATTTGGTTTATTTGGGAGGACTAGTACATGAATTTTATGGAAATTGACCTATTCTTTAAATCATAACCATGCTTAAAAGTTTCGAATTGTATAGGTTGTCCTAAATCTATGTATTTTTGTCGAAGTTTGTGAAAGCTAGAACGAGATTGTGGTCCGACAAAAGATGCACGTTTCGCATTGTGATTTTGGATTATATCCATCTTATTTATTAATTGACTTTATAAACTCCGAATTAATTCTAAGAGTAGAGTTCCGGAGGTAATTCTTTATGATTAAAGGTCTTCGAAAAAATAGGACTAAATTAAATTTTTAGTAGTATTAGAAATAGATAACATGATATAATTAAGTTGAATAGGTAATAAATTTTTTTAAGTAAAAGTTTTAGTTATATTGGATCAATTATTTAACTGGATGAAAAGATTTAATATCTGAAATGATAAAAGTTGTCATAGTCCTCTATAATCATAATTGTTGAGAGAAAATGGTATTGACGTCTTGATCAACCCAACGTGGTTCGGATTCGTATGTGGAGGGTTGTCCGAGGTACCTCCAAGGTAGAAACATAGAAATCCTGAGATGCAATCTACATAAGATCGAAGTCGGAAGAGGTTTCTCGACTCGATCCTTTTAACACCTAAGTTAGTCACCCAAGACATATGAATACGGACATGAATGATTAAAAAAAGGTAAGCCCATTCATTGTGTTTAAGATGAGCTTTTATACTATAGGGAGACAATATCTAAGCAATATCTAATCTATGTGGGTGACAGAGGGGTAGCCCATAATCATCTAAGCACGCCGGGAGGGTAGCCCATAACCGTCTATCTTAAACCCTTGCACATGTAGGCAGATGAGTCAAGGGTGACCTTCATCATCTTCTTCTTCTACCCTGGACATCACGTGACGATTATTGTCGAATAACGATTAGTTGACAATGTACTTAATGTCATTTGTACTCTCCTGGTGTGCTTTTGGGTTCTTACTAAAAGGGTTTAATGTGCGACGTCTAATTTATCTAACATGTTAAGCTTATACCTTTTTGATCTATTGTCAACCTGATGACATGTTTAATTCGTATGGTACGTTTGTCTAAGATCGCCTCCCTTAGCGTTGCTGGTGACGATCCATTGCTAACCTAGCCCTTGTATCATCAAGGGATGTACATTGGTTGGACAGGGTTGAGTTTTCTGACCTCCCCATCTCTTCCCGACCTCCACATCTCAGGTGGAGGCGAAGGTCAGACTTCCCAACCTCCATTCCTTGGTGGAGGTGGGGGTTGGGCTTCCCAACCTCCATATCTTGATGGAGGCGAGGGTAAAGCTTCCCGATCTCCTCGCCTCAACGGAGGCAAGGGTTAGACTTCTTGAGGCTTGGAGGTTGGGATGAGATGATAAGGTTGGAAAACTCGACCTAGTTTGACCAATGTGCGTCCTTTGACAATACAAGGGGCAAGTTGGCAATGGATCGCCACCAATAACGTTGGGGGAGGTGGTCTCGAATGAACGTGTCAGACGATATAAGGGGCACGATGGACTTGTGTTAAATGAACTAAACATATCACCAAGTTGACAATTGATCAAAGATGTATAAGTTTGATGTTCTTAGTGAATTAGACACTGCGCTTCAAACCCCTTTGGCAAGAGCCCTAAAGTATACCTTTAGGAGAGGGGGACAAACGATAAAGAGTACATCATCAACTAATCATCAACTAATCATAATTTGACATGTAATTGTCATATGGTATCCAGGATAGAAGGAGAAGACGAAGTTCAAGACACGATTATGAGTTGCACCCCCTCCCCCCTTTCCCCAATGTGAATAAGAGGCCAAGGGAAGACTATTGGAGGCATTTAGAGGTTGCATCTCCACATAATATTCAATAGAATATTATATTCCTTTATGACTAGATATAAAAGCTCATATTTAATATAATGAGATGGGGGTTTACCTTTTTTGATAATTTGCCTTTGTATTCATATACTTTGGGTTACTAACTTAGGTACTGAAAGGATTGGGTGGAGAAATATCTCTAGACCTCGATCGTCAAACAAGTTGTACCATAGGAGCTTAACGTTTTTACCTCGTAAACACCTCAAACAACATAGTGTATAGGGGTCCGCACCACATCGGGTTGAGCAGGATGTTAACGACATCTTCCCTCAATAATTAATATATTTGAGATTAATATATAATCATTATATATTTTAAATTAAAAAAAATATAAAATAATTATTAGACCATTAGTGCTTTAAATACTCTTAACCTAATGGCAATAAAAGATTCTAAATAGTTGAGATTTATTATATGAAAGAAGGAAAAGTTGATAGAATCTATTAATATACATCAAACTCTTTTTTAATCAACTCGAGTTAAGCTTTTGGGACTTGTAGTAATATAATCAAAATTGCACATTTGGGTTTGGTTCGTGTGTCAAGATTAATCGAACTTATGTATATTTAAGGCCCTTTCTAAGAGCTTATGTTCTTGACATTGTCGGTAATACGATTAAATATTTATCAAAAGGAAACTAATTCCCCTTCTGCTTAATTTGTGAAGTCATTTGTAGAACGCTTCATCTTATCAAAAGGTAAAATGAAATGAAATGGGAATCTCTGAAATTTGAGAACACTTCTGCAAGAGGACAGCCAATTTCCATGCAAAACTGAGTTGGCATCTCAATGGTCTTTTCCAAAATGCTTCCATTCCAACAGAAAACAGTGTTTCTAAAAGCAAAACAAAGAGCACACATCCACATGATTACGGGCCGCGCTGTCATGTCAACCTTTTTGGGCTTTTCTAAGCCCAGTCTATCCCCGCCGCTCCCATCCGCCAGGTCAAGCAGGAAACGAGTAAGAAACGGCCGCTTCCCATTTTTAAAAGCCCTAATAAAATGACTCGAGGAAGGAGGGCACCTTTCACAACCTTTGTGCCGTCTCCGAGCCCGCGTTCTCCTTTGCGCCGCTCCGCGCGGCGTCCATCGCCGCCACCTCCCGTTTCTTCCAGAGCCACTATTGCTACCATCGTCCACTGAATCGTTCGACCTCTCCTCATCGAGTCGGGTCAACAAAGCCGATCTTTTCTTGTCTTGGCGTTGTTGTTTGTTTGTTCTCCCTCCAGTTGATAAGAAGGCGATAAATAGAACGGAGCATGGCGGCATTGCTGACGACGAACCCCAGCTTGTCGTCGACCGATGTGGTTGCGCCTCTTAGATCTCCGCTGAAGCCGTTTCGCTCGGCACCTGACTCCTGCCTAAGGTTTATCTCATGTTGCCCTGGCTTGGATGATAGATCAATGTGTTGTAATGTACTTTTTGTTCCGTTCTCCTCCCAAGCTTCATGTTGACTAACGGGAAAATTGCACTTTGTGGCCGTAGCATTGGGTATTTCCACATAGGGTCTGCCATAGTTTTAAATCACTTCAGTACTTGATGCTAATTGATAGCTACTCAGGATTGTGCTGTTTTCATGGGCGCATTACGATTTTGAAAAGTCCAGCGTTCTTGAAAAGATGTTCCTTGTTGCGTGTAAGATGTGTATCAAATTTGCAATTTCTCTTTAAGAATTGGAATCTGGTGCTCATCACATGTCTATGATCTTCCAAGTAAGAAATTAACAAGCAGAGAATGTACTAAACTTCCTCAGATAATATAGAATCTTGGCCTTCCAAATTTTACTTGGACGTGGTAAATAGAACATAGGTTCAGATCGCCCACCCTTCTTACAAAAAATGTCTCACTATTTTAGGTTGTTAATTCTTATTTTGTCTCAAGATTGAACAGTATATTAATATAGCCTGTGGGCAAGCTTCAAAAGTGAATATCATTATCCATGTAGAAGAATCTGGTAGGATAATCACTTGCGAAATTTATTACACGTTTATGTCACTGGAAAATATTTTTTATGTATGTACATAACTTTATACCAATTGACACATTGGCATGGGTTAATACATATGATGCCAGAAAGGTATTTGCATGCCTGACATCAACTCATGTCAAAGGTATACCCAACACAAACTCATGCCAAGGGTGGCAACATATAGTTAGCTGTTTGTAATATTTTGCTATTATGTAGTGGCAACAAGAAATGCAAACTTGTCACTTTCTTGGCATGTTGTTTTACCAATATCATTAATTTCATAATTTATAAGTGGCATTTCTCTGATGAACTGAATGTATATTTCTTCCTACTTTCAAGCTTTGTAGACCGATGGTTAACAGTGTACGACATTTTGCATGAGACTGTTATATCTGCAATTGGTGGTCAAACTTCTTGCTAGCTCGAGCCACATATAAATTTTGATTGATAATTTGCGTGTCTGCTCTGTGCTAATACTTATCTTGTACTTGCACATCTAGGACTACAAGATGGAGATCTCCAAAAGCTGCTGTCATTCCCAATTTTCACCTTCCAATGCGCAGCCTAGAAGTTAAGAATAGGTTGGTTTTACAGAAAGAAAGAATGGTTTATCCACACATGGCAGTTGATATTAATTCTCCTAAATTACTTTTGCCTGTTGATTTGGATGACATTGATGTGTGGTCAACAAATTGTTCTTTTAAAGTTTGACTGCAGGGGGGTGATATATTTGGGTGTTAAAAAGAACGGTATCGTGAAACACTTCTGTTTACTCTGGAGGGGCTTTTCTTGCTCAATTTTTATACTAAAAGAAAATTGAAATTTATTGGCTACTATTGTTTACAATAGTTTTTCTCTGTGCTTTTTATTAATCTAACTGGTTTTTACATATTGAAGAAATTTTCTGGTCATATTTGTTCTTATGATGGGATCTCATAATTGTTGATCACTAGTTTTCATGGTTTCAACTAATTTAAATGTGGTGCAGATTCAGTTACTGATTATTTTATTCTGAACTGTGTTGGATTTAATGGATTGAAATTATGGAACCTGTTTCGTCAACATCCTCATAATTTTTGTGGTAGTATCATGGCTCTTGGACTTGTCGTGTTGACTGTACAAGCTATTTTTTATGGAATTTTTATATTGGAAAAAAGTATCTTTCTGTTCATTTTGTGTAAACCAAGTAATTATTTAGTATTATAAATAATAGAGAATTCTCGTTTCAGGTTGAAACTTTTGATGATAACTCTGTTCTTATTCTGCTTCAGGACATCAGTTGATGATATTAAAGGCTTAAGATTAATCACAGCCATTAAGACCCCATATCTACCTGATGGGAGATTTGACCTTGAAGCTTATGATTCCTTAATGCACATGCAGATTGTCAATGGTGCTGAAGGTGTAATAGTGGGAGGTACAACGGGAGAAGGCCAACTCATGAGCTGGGATGAACACATTATGCTCATTGGACACACTGTTAACTGTTTTGGTGCATCGGTCAAAGTTATAGGGAATACTGGAAGCAACTCGACGAGAGAGGCAATCCATGCAACAGAACAAGGCTTTGCTGTAGGAATGCATGCTGCATTACACATCAATCCTTATTATGGGAAGACATCCATGCAAGGAATGGTGTCACATTTTGAGACTATCCTTTCCATGGGCCCGACAATCATATACAATGTGCCATCAAGGACTGGACAGGATATTCCTCCTCCGGTGATACATACAGTCTCAGGAAATCCTAACATGGCAGGTGTTAAGGAGTGCATGGGAAATGATCGTATCAAAGATTATGTAAATAAAGGGGTTATAATATGGAGTGGAAATGATGATGAGTGTCACGATGCTAGGTGGGCATCTGGAGCAACAGGGGTTATATCTGTTGCTAGCAACCTTGTTCCAGGTCTGATGCATGAGATCATGTTTCAAGGCAAGAATCCTTTATTGAACTCAAAGTTGATGCCTCTTATTAAATGGTTGTTCCAGGAGCCAAACCCTATAGGTCTCAATACAGCTCTTGCGCAGCTTGGCGTGATTCGGCCAGTATTCAGGTTGCCATATGTTCCTCTTCCTCTTGCGAGGAGACTTGAATTTGTTGGTATCGTGGAAGCACTTGGGCGTGAGAATTTTGTGGGAGAAAAAGATGTAGAGGTTCTTGATGACGACGACTTTGTTTTGGTAGGTAGGTACTAGTTCACGGTTTATGCCAAGCTTGGAACATTGATTTTTTTTCTTTCTGATAACCTGTAATGGGGTTCTAAGTTCTACGTGTGATTGTGGTCGGTGCTTGAACACGCTAGAGGTGGAGCAGTAGTTATTGATGTTGATATTTCCTTCAGAACAAGAGTTATCTACTTTAATGAGATATGTTTTTCACCATCTGAGATATTTCAGCATCATTTTCTAGTCTTTGCAAGCTATTCGAAAAGAATTCACAAGTCGTTGAGACTTCATCATCCACATGACAATCTCGCAAGTATGTTTAGAATGTTTAAGTTGTTTGGTATCTGGTTTTAGATGAAATACATGTGCTCTTTGGCATTAAATTGCCTTTTATTCTGGCAGACTAATGTTCTTTCAGAAACTGTATAGTAATGGTTTCCTGTCTTTCACTGCTTTCAGTTGCCTAGGACTTGAGAAGACAAGGATGGAAGATCAGGAGTTTGCAAGCATCTTTCACACGGTAATTCTTTTCCTTACAATTCGTGATTTCTGTTTTATGTTGGGCCTAATGATGCAGATCCTAGAATCCGATGGCTTTTTAGCTTAAATGTATTATATTAATTATAAAGTGAGTTATTTAAAAAAGCCTTTCTTGTATTATCATTTAAATGATAGTTCGATGTTTTAGCCAAGTAGAGTTATCTCTGTGCAAGATCTGTAGTTTCATGTATTGCTACTGCACTGGTCAGGGTTCCGATCGGTAAATGTTCGTGTGTCAAGTATATGATTCAAAGAAAATCCTAGAATGGTTGGGTTCAAAGCATGTACCTAACACTGGGTGATACCGGCCTTTGTAGTAGGTGTATCGGGTGGTGCATGGGCTATGTTGCTCGATACAGGTCTTCGGGTGTACCATTTGATTTACACTAGTTTGCATACCCAAAGTTTGTCGGACCATTGGTATCGCAAATCTATCTCGGGTCATCTTTTTTTTTTTTCTGCATAAAAAAATTGAGACTTATATGATATATGGAGAGAGGGTAATGCGGTTGAGATTTTAGGATGGTAGACTATATTTTTAGAATATTTTAGGATTGGATTCCATCATCGCCCACCTTCATACAAGTAATAATCAGAGGTGTTTGTAAGGCGATAGACTCAGTGGACGACCTTGCAAGAATTGCAACGGCTATTGGTGAAGGGGAAGGATGTTTTCGTTTAATTGATAAGAAAAAAGGATTAAAAAAAGAGTATTTTGAGGTGAAAACTAATTAGGGGGTGTCATTTGATAAAAATCAAATGGATTTTTTAAAGTTACAATGGTAAAAATTGAATTAGAAACCCGAGTTATGATTCCGGAATCATGAATCCCTTTATTTCCTTCCAAGGGAATCCATCGAGGACTCCCATCTCTCGAGAGTTGCCATTTGTAGCGGAGGATCCAAGAGGGGACTGCTACGCCCAGCGCTTGGGGTCGTATCTCCTTTGGGCCGCCGCCGCCGCCGCCTTCTCCGTTCCCCGCATTCTCGTGCCGCCGTTGCCGTCGTTAGCGATGGCAATGGCGACGTCATTCGGGAACAAGGATCGCCAAACCAATGCGTGGAGGAGGGTGGACAAGACCAACAGAAACACCATGGTCGAGGATATGACCGAAAGGCTCACCGCCAGGCCCTTGGTGAAGAAGCATGGAACCTCTTCCGCGTACTTGATGGTGGCGACGGAAGCCGTCGTCATCGGGAATGTGTACGACCACCACGCCACCGAGAACCTGCGCTTCAAAAACTGCCGATTATGAGCTTAGGAGAGAAGCGCATGGATAGAAGGATTCTAGTGTTCGCTTGGGGAGTTGTTTACTTGAATCCTCTGAAGAAGTTGATGCGCACGATGAGGGAGCAGTAGAGGAAGAGGGCGATGAAGTAGAAGGTCCTGGCCACGGCGTCGAACTTCCCGTAAATGGCACTCCACGCGACGCTTGCCGCCGCCGGCGTCGCAATAAACATGGAGTACACGGGGTGCAGCTCCTTGGGCAACGCCTGGGTGGTCGGCAGCCGCTGATACAGGGTAACGAACAAGCAGAGGTAGTGCGCTAGCCCGACCGCCCATAGGAGCTTGCCGGCCTCCTCCCACCCTACCTTGGCCGCCAGGATCGCGCCGACGAAGTTGCCGACCACCGAGAGGTGGCACGATGGATTGGCCACCTTGCACAGCCGGCGCTTCCCCCCCGACAGCCATTGCCCGTAGATCTTGAGCTCCAGGACGAAGACGGGTGCGATTAAGGTGCACCAGATGGCCGGGTGGGGCTGTTTCGGCGCAAGCCTGACCGGAGCACCGATGGCCAGGAACATGCAGGCGATCCACGGCGCGAAGAAGAAGTTGACTCGGACGGGGTGGTAGTACTCACGGCATATGGCCTCGAAGTAGAAGACGCACTTGAGGATGTAGGTGATGGAGACGAAGACGAAGACTACAAGCGCGAGAAGCCAGAGGACGAGGTTGATGTCAGGGGTCACATGGAGGAACGCCATGGCCGGGCTCGACGCGAGGGCTCTCCACAGGATTGCCTGGCTACCGAGGCCGAGACACATACCGAAGCACCCGATCGGGAAGCGGAGGAGGAACGGCCACACTTCGCCCTTGGGAAGGAGGATGTCCTCGCAATCCTGTGCGAGGTAGAAACGATCTCGAATTGCGCCGATAACTGCAAGTACATGATGGCCTTTAGGATTTGTTCTTACTTACCCTGACTTGGTCGAGCTCCGGCCCTCGAAGCGCGGCGAAGTACCTTCCGGCGGAGACGCTCTTGTTAACTCTGTCGTCAGTCCCGGCTGACCCAGGGACGCCATCGGCGTGGTTGAGATCGGGTCCGCTCTCCTTCCGCGACGACAAGAAGGAATTCTGTCTCGAAGCGAGCGCCGACTTTGTCCGGAACATGCTGAAATCTCCCTTTCTCTGGCCGGCATCCCCCGCGGTGGCACCGGGAGCTCCACAGCTCCGGCTGTTCCGCGATAGAACCACCCGTGGCTCCTCTTTGGCGTCGCTGCTTCTTCTTCCCTGGACTTCTTTCTCCTCTGTTTCGACCCAGGCGATGCCGCTTTCCAGCGAGATCTGCCGGCTAAGAATCGCCATTGGCGCCCCCGCCTCACCTCCGCTGTCACCTCCCGCGCCTCCTCGGAGGTTGATGGATTCGTGGGTAGGCTGACGATGCCTGAGCTTTGTCAGGGTCTCGTTCTCGCTGATGAGCAACATGTGGATGTGCACGAAGAGGTAAACGGCCGGAAGCCGAAGGCGCGGAGGCCATTGTTGTTGGCGAGGCTGGAGAGTTGGCCTTTGCCAAGGTCCATGACAGTCTGGTGCAACAAACTAGCTCGCAACAAACTAGCTATTAGAAGACTCTCTCTTGTGCGGATCAAAAGATTAAAAGGAAGGATTAAAAGATTAAAGGCTACAAGTGTCCGGAGCGAAACTGGGTGATCCGAGATTAACTTACGGGATGGAAGTTGATAGGAAAATAAGGGCATGATTAACACCTCAACAACATTATACTCAACATCGGTACTAGGCGATCACACCTAGGTGCAAGATAGCTTATACTCAACAGTACTTTCATTATATATACAGTACTTTCATTATGTATGACAGACACAGTGATGGTCTCTAGATGTTATCGATTATGCCGTGTTTATCACATGTTCCTTATATTCAACACAATTACACTTGAGTCCAGGAATATGTGAAGTTGTCCTCAATATTAATACACATTGGCATAATTGTCCTAAAGTCATACTATAAAAGTCGCATATTAAAACATGAAAAATTCTTACACAGTTAGTGTTTTCAATTTTACCACTCTTGATTTTCTGTTGACATATAGCTCCAGAGTTTACTTAAGTATTAGAAGAGTTATATGGGATATATTATTAACACAGTTTTATAAGATCCAATATCTACTAGATTCGATTATTCTTGATACCTAGCAAGATACAAACATGAAATGAAACATCGAGTAGAACAACTATAATTCAACTTAATAGAAGGAAAAGATGGATTCAGGACCTCATAAATATGCTTAGATGCTTCCGTTCATTTCTTTGATGTCTTCTTAAAATATATAAAAATATTAAGTAATTATAAAGATTTGGTTTGTTTTTTGTCTGTAAGGTTATTGATGAGTAAATGAAGAATATTTTAATTGATAGGATGGTTTTTGCTAATCATATGTGCCCTACAAGCTAATCACGTGAGTGATGATACGTGTAACTTGACATGCAGTCTTTTTACTTATTATATTTTGATATTTATTATTTTATATTAATTATATATATATATATATATATATATATATATATATATATATATATATATAGTGATGTTTTTGAATCTGTGCAATGAGAATCGGATCGTGATGAGATCACGATAATGAGATCGATTTGCTTTTAAACACAAATCATAAATAATCCCGGTCATAGGTTACTCGAGAGAGACATTGAGATAACTGGATATACTGATGTGTTGTATACTCGTCCATATGATGGATACAACTGGTCTCATAGCTGCTTGTGTGGGATACAGTACATATGTTCATTCCAGAATAAGTTCACTGATTGATCCGTTTACGAAATGTTGAATGGTTAACGATTCCTTATTATTAGACAACGATTCCGTAGTTTCAATGGTGTATCTGGTCTTTAGACTTGAGATACCAATGATGTCCTGTATGAGTGCTCCACTCTTTGATATCGGACTTATAGGTTTATATGTCCTAGATCTAGTACAACCGGTCATCAGGAGTGACAGTCAACCTTACGATGACTATTAAGTGTCGATAGATGATCATCCACTCTCGGTATTATGAGAGGAATATCTTATGCGTTCTTGCTCAGGCAAATCCCTGGCTAGGGTCATTTGGATTGAGAGAGAAAGAGTTCTCTGGGAGAATCCAATTAGAGCGAGACTCGAGTAGAAACCGTATGAGTCTTGACAACACCATATCCAATATATGGTCTCTGGGATATTAGATGGATGAGGGATTATAGGTACACGGTAAATGAGGACAGACATATCTAATGGATTGGATTCCCTTGTATCATATGGGGACTGCGGCGTAGTGACCTAGTTTGTCTGTAGTCGATAAGTCGAGTTAATTATTATGGAGATAATAATTCACTGAGCCAGAAGAAGTTTTGATATGTATGACTCACGGCCAGCTCGATATTAGGTCTAGAGGGGCACACACATATGGTAGGTATTGTGATGAGTAGAGGTTCGGATATGAGATATCCGTCGGAGCTCCTATCTTATTGGATATCCAATAAGCCCCTGAATTATTAGATCCTATGGATGAGATCCAATAAAAGCCCATGATAGATTATTGGATAGAGATTCACTAATCTAAGAGGCTTGGGTAATTGGATGCAGATCCAATACCCAATAGGGGAGGATCTATTAGGGTTTGACAGGGGACTTATATAAATAGGAGGGATTTAGTAGTTCATAGGCTAGAGCCTTTGCTTGCCTCTCTTATTCTCCTCCCCCTCTCCACCTTTGACTTCCTTCATCCTCTCCTAGAGATCTGCAGGGGTTCAGGGATATACAATCTCCCTAGGTAACACAATTTATCTTATACGCAGTTTTAAGTTTCGCGAATTTTTGCACACCAATCTTCGCACGACGACGAACAAACTGTTGGGTAATTGATTTATTTTCTATTCTTTCGCTGCGCATGGAGAGATGTCGCTCCTAAGATTTCCCAACAGTGGTATAAGAGCCAGGTTGTTCGTGCGAAAGATTAGTTTTAAACTGCGTGTGTTGTATTTTGGAGAAGTTTTTAACGTCAAAACCGTTGACGCAATAGCAAGAAAGGGCAACAATTATTGCTGCCCTCGCAGATGGCAGCACTGCCATCTATGCAGGTAGGCCGCCTACAGCGGCGGTCGCAAGGCCGACTGCGTGCAAGCAGGCCCTATACAGCAGTGGCCACAAGGTCGACTGCCGCCTGTAGTGGTGCCCGCAAAAGGGGTCGTCGCTCGCAAGTACAGGTGCCACCGCCTGCGTTGCAGGCAGCCCGCAGGGGTGATCGCCGCCTGCAGTGGCGCCCACAGCGGCGCTTGCCAGCAAAAGGGGGCGTCGCCCAAAGGCACGGTGCTTGCGGGCACAACGCCTGCGGGGGCAACGCTACTCGCAGGGGTGCTCGCACGAGGGTGGCAGTGGCGACTGCAATAGTAGGGGAGAAAGGGATTAGGGCATTCTTGGGCAAAAAGATAGTTTTGCCTCTGTGAATTTCAGAAGTTTCAGTCCTTTTGTCCAAATTATGAAAATACCCCTTAGAATTCAAAAAATTTCATACATGCCCCTGATTTCAAAAATATGAATTAATTAAAAGATTTAATTGATTATTATTTTATTATTATCTAGTAGTCCTACATGATGATAATTTATACATGTGATGTATAATGTGTGGACGGATGATCATGGACCGTGTGATGTGTGTACTTGTGATTATTATTATTGGGGCCTACAAGCCTCCATTATATTTCTCATTTATTGTAGGGCCTGCGTGCCTATGATTAAGTTGTAATCATACGAGGAGGCGTAACGGGAGCATGGAAGCGATAGCGGGACCCACGAGATGGACGATCGCGATGCATGGAGATGCGTCGAAATGTCAATGGAATTGACGAGGACGAGATGGATGATCACAGGGCATGGAGATGTACCGCTGCATACATAGATCTTGATGTGAGTGATTAGGCCTACTGGCCCGGGCCTGATCACATTAGGTTGTGGTCCATGATCATCCGGTGTGATTGCTTATACACCTATTAGATATGTATATATATTTGCATACGATATAGATATATATTAAATATGTATATATGTGACATGTCATATTAGGAGACCAAATCATAAAAACCCCTCGCTCGATAATATTAAGTCGTTAAACGTGAGGCAATTAGATTGATCCACGTGGCCTTCCATTGTTATAGGTAGGGACTGATTCCCGATGTAGGTTGAGTTAGTCGAGTACCTCGAGGCTCACCTATATCGTGATTCGCTATCTTGTCTACGACATAGAAATGTCATCGGTTACCGGAGGATATGGTATGCTTGGTTAAGTCCCTCTATGGTATATCATCGAATCAGACTCATCTTGTAACGATGGTGTTGACTTAACCGAGCATCATGGTTGGTCGAGTCCCTCGAGACCATGGTGATTCGGAGGTCGAATAGGACGAGAATTACAAGGAGTTGTGATCGACAAGAGTTGCATACCTTTTGGGCTTAGTGTGATTGGTCGAGTCCCTCGAGGTTACACTAAGACGTTGATTGGATCCTGATCCCCACTAGTAGTCTGTCGGAGACTTCTGTTTCACGTGCTGAGGGTGTCGTGTGACACAAGTAAAATAGTGGGAGCATATTAAGATAGAAGTCCATATCTTGATTGTTTATTTTTTGTAAAATCTGCATGTTATTCATTTTTGCTGCATCTTTATTTTCAGAAAAATATCGTTATCAAATCCCTTACGTGGCATACTTGATGTCAACCGCCTTTATATGAATTGACTTTGTAACTTGTGAATTGTTTTCACGGCGGAGAAAATCACGTACGTTCTTGATACAATGATGCTTATGCCTGAGGAAAGGGCAAGCGAGGATGAGATTGCTCGCTACATGAAGTATATTGATGACTCTACTCTTGTTTAGTGTTACATGTTGGGTTCTGTGACTCTTGAGTTACAGAGATAACATAAAAAGATGGATGTCAAATCCATTCTCCTATATGTCCGTAAACTGTTTGAGGAACAGGGAAGGACTCAGCGATATGAGATATCCAAGAGCCTCTTCCGTGCTAGGATGATTGAGGGGACACCGATTCAGAACCATATCTTAAAGATGATTGAGTGGATAGAGAAACTCACAGGTCTAGAAATGGTCCTAGAGGATTACTTGTGTGTGGACATTGTGCTTCAGTCCCTACCAGATTCATTTTCAAAGTTCATAATGAATTTTAATATGAACAAGCTTGAGGTGACTCTCCCGGAGCTCCTCAATATATTAAGGTAGGCAGAGAGTACTATTAAAAAGGAGAAGCCAATTCTCTACATTAATGAGATCAGAAAGAAAAGGAAAGCAGAAAAGTCCCTTAAGAAGGGCAAGGGCAAGGGCAAACCAGGTAAAGCAAAGGTTGCTAAGAAAGACCCGACAAAGGACAAAGGCCAGTGCTTCTACTACGGTAAAGATGGGCATTAAAAGAGGAACTGTAAATAGTACTTTGCAGTGAAGGCAAAAAAAGAAGCTTGGAGAAGCTTCAGGTACATTCATGATTAATCTTCAATTATCATATTTTTTGTGATAGTGCATGGGTATTGGATATCGATAGTGCACATCACATCTATAATTTGTTACTGATTCTGGCAAAGCCTTGGAGATTGGTGAGAGGAATATTGCATAATGGTTTGTTTATGCTAGACACTACTCAACATATTATGAATGTAGATGTGTCTAAGACGAAATGAGATGAGGTGAACAGTCCATATCTGTGGCACTATAAGCTAAGTCATATCCATGAGAGAATGATCCAAAAGTTGCTAAAGGATGACTATATAGATTCGACTATGAGTCATATGCAACTTGCGAGCCTTGCCTTCTTGGAAAACTGACCAACTCTCCATTTAGTGGAACTGAAGAGAGAGCTAGTGAGTTGTTGGAACTCATACATAGTGATGTATGTGGACTCATGTCAACTTATGCTATTGGTGGTTACTTCTACTTCATTACCTTTACTGATGATTTCTTAAGGTATGGATATGTGTACTTAATGAAGTATAAGTCCGAGGCCTTTAAGAAATTTAAAGACTCTAAGAATGAATTGGAGAACCAGACTGGAAAGAGTACCAAGATTCTTTGATCAGATCGAGGAGGTGAGTACTTAAGTACAGAGTTTACCCAATTCCTCAAGGACCATGAGATTCTATTCCAATTGACACCTCCTTATACACCTCAGCTCAATGGTGTATCTGAAAGAAGGAATCGTACGTTATTAGACATGATACGGTCTATGATGAGTTTCGTTGACCTACCCATCTCATTTTGGGGATATGCCCTAGAGACCGCAGCTTACCTTCTGAACAGAGTTTCAACTAAGTCGGTAGTGTCTACATTATATGAGATATGGAAAGGGAGAAAGCCCGATCTTAAGGTTGTTAAGATTTGGGGCTGCCCTGCCTATGTTAAAAGACACAATCTCGATAAATTGGAATCAAGGACAGAGCGATATAAGTTCGTGGCATACCCCAAGGAAACTTATGGGTATTATTTCTATCATCTCGAGGACCAAAATGTCTTTATAGTTAAGAGAGCAATGCTCCTTGAGAAAGAACACATTCTTGGCAGAGACAATGGGAGCATGATAGAGTTGAGCGAAGTTGAAGAATCTAGCTCAAGCATCACTCTACAGTCTGAGTTTGTTCAGATACTTAACACACAAGTTCCAACTTTACGTAGGTCCGATAGAATATCTCATTCTTCTGAGAGATATGTGGGACATATTAGAGGAGATGATATTGAGATATTGATCCTCAGACCTATGAGGAGGTTATTATGAGTATAGACTCTATGAAGTAATAAGAAGCTATAAATTTTGATATGGATTCCATGTACTTCAACAATGTTTAGAATCTAGTTGATGCGCCTAAGGGTATTGTACCCATCGGTTGCAAGTGGATCTTTAAGAAAAAGTTCGGAGTAGATGGAAAGGTAGAGACCTATAGAGCAAGGCTAGTAGCTATGGGGTATCGTTAAAGGCAAGGTGTTGACTATGACGAAACCTTCTCACCCGTAGAAATGTTAAAATCTATCTGAATTCTATTGGCTATTACAATACACTATGATGATGAGATCTAGCAGATGGATGTGAAAATTACATTCCTCGATGGGAACCTCAAGAAGAAGGTGTAATGATTAAACACAAGGGATTTGTATCCAAGGACTACCCAGATAAGGTGTGTAGGTTGCTTAAATCCATTTATGGACTAAAGCAAGCTTCTTAAAGTTGGAACATAAGATTTGATGAGGTAATCAGATCTTATGACTTCGTTAAGAACGAAGATGATCCTTGTGTGTACAGGAAGGTAAGTAGGAGCGTTATTACATTTTTGGTGTTTTATTTGGATGACATCCTGATCATTAGGAATGATGTAAGAATTGAATCCATAGTAAAGACTTAGTTATTTAGATACTTCTCCATGAAGGACTTAGGGGAAGCATCCTATATCTTGGGGATTCATATCTATAGAGATAGATCCAAGAGGATACTTGATTTGTCCCAATCCAAGTATTTAGACACCATTGTCAAAAGGTTTGGCATGAAAAATTCTAAGAGATGTCTCAAACCGATGAAATATGGGATATCACTTTCTAGGAGTATGTCTCCAAAGACTCCTGAAGAAAGGACGAACATGGATAGGATACCCTATACCTCAGCAATAGGATATATCATGTATGTCATGCTATGTACCAAGCTTGATATAGCACATGCTCTAAGTTTCACGAGTAGGTATCAGGCGGATCCAAGCTTGGATAATTGGAAAGCAGTAAAGTGTATCATTAAGTATTTGAGAAGGACTAAGGATCTTTTACTAGTATATGGAGGTATTAGACTTAGGGTTGAAGGCTACACGGACTTGAATTTTCAGTCTAATGTTGATGATAGTAAGTCGAATTTGGGGTATGTGTATATCCTGAATGGAGGAGCAGTGTACTGGAAGAGTTTCGAGCAAGATACTACTGGTGACTTGACCATAGAGGTGAAGTACATTACTGCAGCAAAGGCAGCAAAGGAGGGAGTCTCGATGAAGAAGTTCATCACAGATCTGGGAGTCGTGCCAAGCAGCGAGGAGCAGATTCCCTTATATTGCGACAACTACAAGGCGATTGCTCAAATAAGGAAACCTAGGTCTCATCAGAAGTGTTCTGAGGAGGTTCCAACTTATTAGAGAGATCATGACCCGAGGAGATGTAGCAGTGGAAAGAGTTTCATCCGAAGATAACATTGCAGATCCACTAATAAAATCATTGTTTCATATTGTCTTATAGTGTCACAGAAGTCTGATGGGGATCAGACACATAGGTGATTGACTTTAAGTCAAGTGAGAGATTGTTAATCTTATGTGTCCTGTAAGCCAATCACGTGAGTGATGACACGTGTGACTTGACACGCAATCATTTTGCTTATTATATGTTGACATTTATAACTTTATATTGACTATTGCATATATATATATATATATATATATATATATATATATATATATATATATAGTGATGTCCTTGGATCTATGCAATGAGAATCGGATCATGATGAGATCACGATAATGAGACCGATTCGCTTTTAAATACAAATCCTAAATAATCCCGGTTATAGGTTACTCGAGAGGGACATCAAGATAACTGGACAGACTAGTGTGTTGTATACCCGTCCATATGATGAATGTATCTGGCCTCATAGCTGCTCGTGTGGGGATACTAGGGATATAGTATAGGTGCTCATTGAAGAATAAGTTTACTGATTGATCCGCTTACGGAATGCTGAATGATTAATGATGCCTTATTGTTAGACAGCGATTCCGTAATCCCAATGGTATATCTAGTACTTAGACTTGAGATACCATGGATGTCCTGTATGAGTGCTCCACTCTTTGATACCAGACTTATAGGTTTGGATATTGCAGATCTAGTACAGCCAATCATCGGGAGTGACAATTAACCTTACAAGGGCTATTGAGTGTCGATAGAGGATCATCTACTCTCAGTGTCATGAGAGGAACATCTCATGTGTTCTTGCTCAAATAAATCCTTGGCCAGGGTCATTCGGATTGAGAGAGAAAGAGTTTTTTGAGAGAATCTAATTAGATCGAGACTCGAGTAGAAACCGTATAGATCTGACAACACCATACTTGGTATACAGTCTCTGGGATATTAGATGGATGAGGGACTATAGGTACATGGTAACTGAGGATAGACATGTTCAATGGATTGGATTCTCCTGCATTGTCTGGGGACTACGACGTAGTGGCATAGTATGTCCGCAGTCAATTAGTCGAGTGAATTATTATGAAGTTAATAATTCACTAAGCAAGAAGGAGTTCTGACAGGTATGACTCACGGCCAGCTCAATATTGGGCCTAGAGGGTCACACACATATGGTAGGCATTGCGATGAGTAGAGGTTCGGATATGAGATATCCGTCGAAGCCCCTATCTTATTGGATATCTAATAAGCCCCTAAATTATTGGATCATATGAATGAGATCTAATAAAAGCCCATGATAGATTATTGGATAAAGATCCACTAATCTAAGAGGCTTGGGTAATTGGATGTAGATCCAATATATAATAGGAGAGAGTCCATTAGGGTTTGATAGGGGACCTCTATAAATAGGAGGGATTCAGTGGTTCATAGGCTAGAGCCTTTACTTGTCTCTCCTATTCTTCTCCCCCCCTCTGCCTCAAAGGAGGCTTGGAGTTTTGAGGAGTGTCATCGTAGCCCTGCTATGTGGATTACCGCTAGAGAGGAGGGCTTTGATCTCCTTCACCCTCTCCTAGAGATCTATAGAGATTCAGGGATATACGATCTCCCTAGGTAACACAATTTATCTTATACGTAGTTTTATATTTTGTAAATTTTTACACACCAATCTTCGCAGATGACGAATAAATCGTTGGGAAATTGGGGATTTTGTTTTTTGTTCTTCCGCTGTGCATGAAGAGATGTCACCCCTAAGATTTCCCAATAGTTTTGTATATAATAATTTAGGATTGTATACTACTAATAATGCCAAGGAAATATTTGCTTGATGTTACTTATGAAATTCTATGATTCGTTGCTTGACCTCTCAAACCTTCCTATTCACATATACTTTCCAAGAATGCCTATGTTACCTTTGATAATGATAAATAATTCAGGGATATATGATCTCCCTAGGTAACACAATTTATCTTATACGTAGTTTTATGTTTTGCGAATTTTTACATACTAATCTTCGCAGGTGACAAATAAATCGTTAGGGAATTGGGGATTTTGTTTTCTGTTCTTCCGTTGCGCATGGAGAGATATCGCCTCTAAGATTTTCCAATAGTTTTGTATATAATAATTTAAGATTGTATACTACTAATAATGCCAAAAAAATATTTGCTTGATGTTACTTATGAAATTCTATGATTCCGTTGCTTGACCTCTCAAACCTTCCTATTCACATATATTTTATTTGCATATACTTTCCAAGAATGCCTATGTTACCTTTGATAATGATAAATAATTGAGATATGAGACGAAAAAAGATAGATAATAAGTTAGATTTTATTTATTTGACATATGATGTGGATTCAAAACTAACCTATAATCACTTTTGAACTTGCATAGATAGTAACATAATAAGAATATTTGATCCCACATTGATGAATAAAGAAATCAAAAATTTATAAATTCGTCCAATACCATTCTTATCCTCAAAAATATTTTTTAAGATTCAGAGTCTCGCAAAAGAACAAAATCAATGATGACCAACTATAGATTTATCTATATCTTGATGCAAGAAGGATAGTCCCTTGGCTTCCCAACAAAAAAACCTTCCTAGTTTGCTTAAGTTAAGGTTCGATAGGTTATATAAACTAAGATTCTCAAATAGATCCCATTGATGCATTGATGAACTTTTTATAATTATATAAAATATAAAAATATTAATCATCTTAATTAATAATTAAAGACTGTAATAATCAATCGTAAGATTCTATACTTAAAACTCATTTTTATCATTTTTCATGTCTCCCCTGGGCCCTTTGAACTTTCTTTCATCAACAATCAAATCAGAACCGGTCGCGGAAAGAGGACAAATCAGTTTGTTCATATTTCACTTGAGTACATAAGCATGCACCTGAGGAGACCACGAACTACTAGGTTTACGAAACAAGATCAATCCAGGAGAGGCATCTCCCCCCACTACCATGAACAGTGAAGCATGCAACACCAACAACACCAAATCAGAGCACATGTACATCCCTTTTCTCTTTACATATGCCATCTCAGGTGGCGTAGTCCATTTATTATACGAGCTTCTCAGCGCGGAGCGATTCAAATACCAAAAGAAAAGCTGCTGCACCGCTCTGACAAGACATGTCAGAGAGATTGGAATTGATTCACCGTGGCAGACCACGGCATGAGCTGTCTCTCACTCACCGTGGCGACCAGGACAGAGACGAGCAGAGTTCTACCACTCACACCATGGAACCTATGCTTACCCACAGAGGGAAAACGGAGGAGGAAAAAGACCATCTATCGTAATGGGAGCTCCGGGCGTGCTGGATCATGAGACCTGGGTTGGGTTCCTCTGTCACCCCCGCACTGCGCACCAGCTACAGACTTGCCTTGTGCCTACGGTGTATTCCCTCTCCGACAGGCAGATCAAGCTGAGACCAGACAGAAATCTCAAAAGAAAAGATTCTGCTTAAAGGAGCTTAGGAAGCCACGGTTTTACCAGCAGCGTCGTTTTGAAGGACGCGAGCGTGCGATAGGCCCTGCCCTGGCGGAGACACGCGGCTGCCACCGCTAATGCCGGTGTCGGCGTCGGTAGTCAGCTGGCGCCCAACAGCCGGAACCGTAATGAACAGCTGTGTAGAAGTGGCGGTGATCGGGGTCGTAGCTCCCGCTTCCACGGGCTTTCTTGGACGGTTGCGGCCCCGGTGCATGTGGCGCTCGCAGTACTTCTGGTTGGGGACGACGTCTCTGGAGCACCGCCACTTTTTGCCGTCGGTCCTCCTGCACCGCCCGGGCTCCGGCTCCATGATGTTTCGATAGTCCAGGCACAAGCTCCCGTAGCCCATCACTGCCTCGCGCCGACACCGCAAACTGGTTATTTGGACCCCAAAGCCCCAAAGAAGAGACAAAACTATAGTTCATCGAACAAAACGCGAGGTTAGGGATGGAGATGGGGTACAACAGGAAGGGTAGCTGTAGTGGCCGAAGGAGGAAGCAGCGACGCTCTTCCAGATGGGGAGGACGAGGTGAACTGGGACGGGGAGGCCAGCGGCCATGTACTTGTAGATGAGCGCCTGGTGCTCCAGCTCCTGCAGCTGCATGAAGGTGAACACCGGTTTGGATGCTCCTACTCCTCTCCCGAGCCCGAGCCCCAACCCCAGCATCAAAGGCGACGGCGCCGCCATCGTCACGATCCCTTCCGTACAAAGGAACCACCGCCACCCACGACGATAAGAACGTCACAAGCAATTCCAGAGAGCAAACGGATTTACGAGGTAGTAGAAAAGGTTCGAAGCAGCACCAGCTTCATCGGACAAGAAGCGGGCTAGTTTGCGACGCGTCGACTCTCCCCCTTCTTCTTCGCGTTGCAGCGGCTGTGATCTCCGTTCGCCCGCCATCGGGAACACCCTGCGACGTAAGCGGCGAAGCGCTAGGACATGGGCGGATGCAAGAATCACGCCGCGTCAGAACCCGTAACGATCGGTGGAAAAGTTTTCCCTGGGGCGAACGACTTACTACTACTTGTGATCCTGCAAGCTGAAGCTTCACGTTCTGCTTCTCCCGCACACCATTTCTGGACTTGTCGTGGAGGACGGCGCGTGGGTCTGCGAGGCGAGGAGGGTCGTCTGACATGTGTCAGGCCTTCTGCAGAACCAAACATTACATGTCTCCCGTCGGCGTTTCGAACGCGGTCACCCACGACAGAACTACGCGTCGGCATGCGAGCGAGTACAGGGGCCGAAGGCCTATCACAATCCGAATCCGATTGGTAGATCGATCCCGTATTCATCAGAAATCATCTAACAACAGACGTGTTATAAGTGATTTGGAGTAATCTCTATAGAGCCAACTTATCGGGTCGGAGTCGGATCATGTAAAGGGGTTATCGGAGTCCGTGACGTGTTACCGTCCATCATCAAATAAATTATAGTAAATGTTTGTATATCATGATCCAACGTCCGATATAAAAGCACGATTTTTAAGAGTGACGTGTGTAAGTTATTATAATATATTTAATTTGAATATGAAAGGAGTATTACACGTTAAGCTCTCTCAAGAGCTAGTCGTCACGAAGTGCTTGAGGATTCCCACGGTTTGAGGTTGTCGTAGGCAGCGAGGAGGTCGGCGTCGAAGGTGATAGCAGATAAGATTTTCTACAGGAATGCTAATATGTATAAATAGTTATTAAATTTAATATCTGAAACCTCGTTGGCGGAGGTGCTCCTTCGACGATAGAGGAGAAGGTTTTCTATTGTATTTTTCCACCGACCTCGATGGATCTCTCTTCTTCGCTACTCATGTCATCTTTTACTGTTTCATCCTTGCTATCATCCTCGCTAGCAACAGCAAACCATCTCCTTGTCACTCATTGGAGTCGATTGCTAACCAAAGTTGGCTTCCTCCTCCAGTCGATCTCTGCTAATCAAAGTTGGCTTCTTCGTCTAGTCGATCTCTCACAAATCTGCGACAAGAACTGTAGATTAGTAAGAACTACAAATCTCTCATAGAATGCAGTGATCGCTATGGCAAACTACAGCCAAACACTTCCACTACCGAAGACTCCTCTCCTCTTCTCGCTCAGAGCAAAGATACGCAAGGAACAATGCTGCCGTCATCTCTTACGAGACGAATGAGTGTAGCAGCCCAGATATCTAGTGCAAAGAAGACGAGCTACTCCTGAAATCGTTCCCTATGAACTATACTGCAGCGGAGCAACAGTGGTTCCCTACCTAGCATTGTAGTGGAGTGACTCATCCAATCCCGATCGCTGTCACAAGCATCACTTGCAACATAACAGACCTGCTCCCTCAGGTCATCGTTGACGACGTCCTCGCTGTCCAACCTCCCGAAAGCATATCAAGTCACAAACTCTTAATCTCCTTGCTGCCTATCACTGTCGTCGCTGTTAAGCAAGAAACAACAGTTCTTCCTCATTGGTGCACCACCAGCGTTGCCCTCAAGCAGAGTTCTGCGCTATAGCTCTCTCCAGCATTACTACAACTATCTCCAACACTGCAAACCTGCAAACATTGTTGCAACTCTCTCCAGCATCGCTGTAGCTTTCTCTAGCGTTGTTGTAGCTCTCTCCATCACTGCTGCAACTCTCTCAAACATTGTTGCAAATCTCTCTAGCATTGCAAACAATATTGTAGTCCTCCAGTAGATCTATAAAACTATAGCAACTTAGCCTCCAGCTATAGCAACTGTACCTTTAGAAGAAGCACTGCTCCTCACCAGTGGTGCCCTCCAGCAGAGTTCTACATTGCAGCTCTCTCCAGCATTGCTGCAACTCTCTCCAGCATTGCAAACAATATTGCAGTACTCCAGTAGATCTATAAAACCATAGCAACTTAGCCTCCGACTATAGCAACCCTTCTACAGCCGATAACTCTCTCAGATACGTATCCTCAAGTGTCTTCATCATCTACCTCTGACACTCTAGTTATTGTCCCTGTAGGGAATCACAGCATTTCTCAATCTACAGGCCTTATCACCATCAATGCTGCAGTACTCATTCCCTTCAAATTATCCAAAGGTGACAATTATGTATCTTAGTGGGCATAACTTTCTAATTTTCTATTTGAATATAATTTCCTAAGTTACGTTGATGGCTCTCTCTGGTGTCTACTTGCAATGGTCAACATCCCAAGAGAACCAAGTCTAGTACCAAATCCAAACCACAAACTATGGTTACGTTAAGATCGTCTCATCCTCCAAGCTATTCAAGCCTCTATCGTTGGGTTTGTCGCCCCACCGATATCTTCATGTACGACTGCTACAGAAACATGGTAAAAGTTGCAAACCACCATGGTAAATCGCTCCCGTACTTGCATGCTCGAACTTCTATCAAATCTGATGACAACAAAACAAAAGGGAAGTACCATTGTTGACTATCTACAAAATATCAAAGTTATCATCGATGACTTGATTTTGATATGTCATTCCTTTAGTGATGAAGAAGTCCTACTTTATACCCTTAATGACCTAGGAAGCGATACAAAGAATTGGTAGCAATAATTCAGGCACGCGACTCACCAATATCATTGGAAGAACTCTATGACAAATTAATTGACTATGATACATATTTGAAGCGCAATGACATGTTGCTCGGACCAACTATCACATTTCAGGTTAGTCAAAAATATATGACGAAGAGCAACCAGTACAATAAGCACATCAACAAAGATTTGGCTATATTGCCTCTTGACCCTATTGGTCCCAAACCAAACCCCTCTCATCCACATCATCAACACTATCAAGGTGACAATTTCCATAATTATCAGCCACAGAGTCTTGACCTCACTAGCCAACAAAGAGTCGTTTGTCAACTATGTGATAAAGTTGGACACTCTACGAAGGTTTGTCGGTCTCGACCCAAACTTCTTGCTCCATCATGGTGGCCTTAGGAAAATCTCATGAATACTCTAACTACTCGCCAACGTAACTAGATTGTGGACTCTGACGCCTCTCATTACATCACATATGATCTCTAGAACTTGTCCATCTACAACAATTATGGTGGAAATGAAAATATCATCATCGGTGATGGTAAAGGAATTCCTATTGCTCATATTGGTTCTACATCGCTTAGTTCACAAAACACAACATTTACACTCGATGATGTTTTGTGTGCACCTCACATCAAACGCATTCTCATTTTTGTTTCTCAATTCTGCAACTAAAATAATACCTCAACCGAATTCTTTCCAGACTCCTTTCTTGTTAAAAATTTGAGCACGGGGGCATCCTTAGTACGAGACCAAAGTAAGAACAATATTTACGAGTGACCGTCAGTTACACAAATCACCAAGTCCACTACCTACTCTTCCGTCACAGCTCCAATTGATGTGTGGCATCGTCGTCTTGGTCATCCCTCACCCTCTATCTAGCAAAAATTACTTTCTTATTTTTCTCTTCTTACTCTTAAAACCAGTAGCATTATATCCCATTTTGATGCTTGTTTAAGCAATAAAAGTCAGACTCTCTTTTGGAAACTCCTTCATATCATGCTCTAAACCTTTTGAAATTATTTATACTGATGTTTGGGATCCTGCCCCAATCACTTCTTTTGACAAGTTTAGATTTTATGTTATTTTCGTAGACTACTTTACCAAGTATATATGGTTATACCCTCTCCATCATAAATATGAAGTTTTAATAATTTTTTCCAACTTTAGAAGATTGGTCGAGAACTTCTTTTAGTCTACAATAAAAACAGTTTACTTTGATGGTGGCGATGAATATCAAGCCCTCGCATCCTGTCTCTTAGCTTGTGATGTACAACACCTTAAGTCACCCTCACATCCTCATCAACTAGTTGGTTCTGCTGAACACAGACATCGACATATAGTTGAAACCGATCTCACACTCCTTCATCAAGCCTCCATACCAACAATCTTTTGGTCTGCAACATTTCAAACTGTCATCTACTTCATCAATCATATGCTCACTCCAATCCTTCAGTACCAATCACTATTTGAAAAACTATTTTACAAATCTCCAAACATTCAAAAACTTAAAGTATTTGGTTGTTTATGTTATGTATGGCTACGTCTCTATGCTTCACATAAGATAACATCAAGATCTAAACCTTGTATTTTTATTGGATACTCTCTTGAACATAATGTCTTTCGATGCTACGAACCTCAAACTCAAAAAGTCTTTATATTATATCATGTTATTTTTGTGGAGTCTATCTTTTCATTTCAAAACCGTGAGTCTCATGTTGTGCGCCCTACTCCAACAACTATACATCACTGGAGTACACCACTGATCAAGTCAAACGAGTCTCCCATAACACCACCTGGTCATTCTCCCCAAGATCTACACTCTCTTCTTCTCCCGGTTCAGTAGGTTCTTACTCCCTCCATTGCTCCTCTCCCTTCTTTACGAGGTTCCCCTACTACTGAAGTAATGCCTCGATAACATAACCACTACCTTTATCCTCTTCTGGGACCAATGACATTGAAGTACCTCCAACTATGTCAGTACATCTCCACCGCCCATACCTACAACACAACCTATAGCCCGTGGACATCCAATGACAACACACTGCAAAAGTGGTATCTTTAAACCACGACAAATCCTTGACCTACATACTATCACAAAATCCTCGTCAAAGACAAATGAACCTACCACAATTACTCAAGCCCAAAAATCTCTACACTGGCGTAAAGCTATGTCTGAAGAATATGATGTCATTATCCATAATTCTACATGGACTCTTGTACCCTTTCATCACATACAAAATATCATTGGGTGTAATTGGGTCTTTCGAATTAAGCAGAACTCAGATGGATTTATTACCAGATATAAAGCGCGTCTAGTGGCTAAAGGATTTCGTCAACGCCCTGGTGTTGACTTCACAAAGACATTTAGTTCCATTTTTATACCCATAATAATTCGACTTATTCTTAATTTGGCCACCTCAAAAGGTTGGCATTTACGACAACTCGATGTTAATAATGCCTTTTTATGGGGGACTCTAACTGAAAATATCTTTATACGGTAACCTCTTGGCTTCATTCACCCTCAATATCTAAAGCAAGTTTGTAAACTACAAAAACCTATTTATGGACTTTATTAAGCTCCAAGAGTTTGGCATACTGAACTTGGCTCATTTTTTACATCATTTGGCTTCATCAATTCCAAGTCTGATATTTCATTATTCCTATGACAATAAAATGGAGACATAATATATCTTTTGATGTATGTGGATGATATTATTGTCACGAGTAATGATCCCTTAGAGGCTCAGGCTTTTCTAAAGCAATTGACCAATTGATTCTCCATAAAAGATTTAGGAACCTTAAACTACTTTTTGGGAATGGAAGCAATATTTACTTCCTCAGGTCTCTTCTTATCCCAAAGAAAATATATTCAAGATTTATTATTAAAGACAAACATGTAGGATGTAAAAGAGGTTACAACTCCCCTCTCTACTAGTGAATCACTAAAGCTATGTGATGGAAACCCTTATACGGATTCTACTCAATACCGACAAGTTCTTGGCTCCTTACAGTACTTGTCTCTCACCCGCCCAGATATCTCATTTATAGTTAATAAATTATCATAATTCATGTATCAACCATCTGTTATGCATTGGTTTATAATCAAACGAATTTTGTGGTATCTTAAAGGGATCCTCAATCATGACCTTTTTCTCTGCAAAAATGCTTCACTTCATCTCTATGCCTTTGCTGATGTTGATTGGGCAAGAAATTTTGATGATAGAATACTTCAATTAGTTGAAATTCTAAAAAATAAAAGATAGTTGCATTGTCTACAATTGAAACTGAATACTGTGCCTTTGCCACTGTCGTTGCTGAACTCAATTGAATCACAAATCTGCTCAAGGAACTCAATGTCAACTCCACCGTTACTCATACAATATTTTGTGATAATGTTGAAGCTATCTACTTATGTGCTAATCCAGTGTTTCACTCCCACATGAAACATATTGTCATCGATTTTCACTTCATGTGAGATTAAGTTGTCAGATATCAACTATGTATTTCTCACGTGCATACGACTGATCAACTAACATACTCACTCACAAAGCCTTTTGCTCACAAACAATTTTCACTACATCAATCCAAGATCGATATTTTTTATAGAAGCTCAATCTTGTGGAGGCATGATAATAGATAAGATTTTCTCAACATGAAAAAATTTCTGAACAATTGAGAAAAATTCTCTCTGTTAATATTTATAAATAGTCATCCAATTTACTATCTCAAATATACTTTATAATTACATTTCATATTTTATTAGAAGGTTGTCAGGCGATCGTAGATTAAGATGAGGTCGGAGGAACACGAGCCCTGGAGCTGGTGGCGAAAGGAGAAAGAGTCGGGCAAGGAGAGTTAGAACAGTAGGGGCACGGGAAGGAAGCACCGAACGGTCCGGAGTTGACAGCAGGGGACTTGAGAGGAGGATGCTGTGCTGAATAGGCGGCGCCGGCAGGCGGTGGCAGTAGTTTTCTTTTTGTTTCGATAATGTTGGACTCCTCCGGCCGAGATTCCACTATGATAGTAGAAGGATTGAACTCGCAGGAGTCCCGACAAGGAGAGAGAGAGAGAGAGAGAGAGAGAGAGAGAGAGAGAGAGAAGGGGTATCATGCATCTTGTTGACACTTTGATATTAAAGGCAGGAACGTAGTGAAAAATTAGTAGTAGTTGAAGTTGGATTGGGGCTGTCTTGCCATCAAATTGGACGAATTGCTAAGTAAAGATTGGTTTTACATACGCATTAAGCTTGATGATTCCTGATTAGATAATATACAAAGGTGACTTATGTTTCCTTTTTTACATTAAGGTTGAGCTAATGCCGAGATATGATATTAATAGTGATAGAGGGATAATTCACCCCCAATTCACCGTCCGCTCATCTAGGTCAAGCCTATTATAAAGCTCATTAATTTATTATTATCAAAAAATATTTTTATCTCTATTCTAAATTGAGTGTCGAAGGAACTAAGTCAGGTACCCTCACCCATCACCCCCACTCATCCTTGGTCTTCTTCCCATCACCCCAACTCATCCTTGGTCTTCTTATAGATAGATTCTCGATGCATGAATCATCTTAATTGTTATTTTTTAGCTCTTCCGTACGTGATCCAAAATGGAGTTGGAGTGACAACAATCAAATAGAACTGCTTCAATATGAATAACTTTATGTAATAGCTTTGTAGTTACGTAAACCTATCTCTCTTTATTTGTATGATCTTATTTCTTTCCCTGAGTCTAATAAAATTTGAACATTCTCTTCCCTAACTTGAAAATTATATTGATCTGAGCTTCGCAAAAGAATGTTATGTACACACTCTCGATTATCTCTTTTTTTTTAACTATCTGTTTAGATAGTTTAAAATGGTACGAAGGACAAAAGAGAAATCGAGAATATCTTGATGTAGTTTGACAATAGTTTTTTTGATATATTATATTTTATAGCCAAAAAAAAACTTTTGATACTATTTTTGAAGACAATCTAGTAAAAACATTAAGAATTTTTTTACATCTTTCTTTTAAATATACTTTTAAACTCAAGCAAACTATTGTGAACTATATATTATTTTGTTTAATTTAGTTTTCAATATGAATAATGTTTTAAAATTTAAAATATTTTTATTATATTAAATGGTATATATGATGCTCATACATGAAATTAGACTTAGAGACCAATAACTTATACAATAATATAATGAATATTAAAGCTAAATATCGTTGATGTCCTTGTCAGCATGACATGGTCCTAATCTGTATGCACTAAGTCGTCCAAGGTGAAAAGCACCTCCTCTTGAGGTGTCACTTGCACAAAGACTGATGTCAGGGGAAGATTTCTAAGCTGATCCATTTGACGCTTAAGTTAATTTCGAGGTCAACCTTCATGAGTCTATTATTGAATCTCAAATTTTAACGATGAAATCAATTGATAAATTAATGATCTAATCCACGTGTTGAGATAAGTGTTGCAGGATTAACTATGATAATGAATAAGGCATAAAACAAATGTTGGGTCGGAGTCAAATATCGGATGATACGTCGAAGATTAGGACGATGTGCTGGAAGCTCGTTGAGAGTTCATCGGGAGCTTATCGAGAGTTCGCCGAGAGTTCATCTGGAGCTCGTCGAGAGTTTGTTGGGAGCTCGCCGAGAGTTTGTTAGGAGTTCTCCAAGAATTCGTCAGGAGTTCACTAAGAATTCATCGAGAGTTCACTAGAACCTCGCCGAGAGTTCATTAAAAGTTTGTCAGGAGCTCACTGAGAGTTCATTGGGAGTTTTACAAGAATTCATCGGGAGTTCACTAAAAGCTTGCTGAGAGTTCACCAGAAGTTCATCGAGACTTCGCTAGAAGAACAATTGATATATCGGACAAAGATTGCTTAGTTAATGATTTAATTATCGTAGTTAGAACGTAGATTAAGTTAAGATTGGGAGGTAATCTCATTAACTCAGTTAGGGGCCAATTGGGCTCAAAATAAGGCTAAGTTGGGCCGAATGGAAGGCCCACTCGGCCACTTGGAGCCTTACCAAGTGGTGGTACCGTTGAGGGTGGGCGGTGAAATTGAGGCTCAACCTCCCAAGTGGTCTAGGCGGTGGTATCGTCAGAGCCCAGTCTTCGAGGCTCTGTCAAGTGGTAGTACCGTCTAGTGTCAGAGTGTCAAGTGATGGTATCATCCAGTACTAGCGGTGGTACCGCCAATACTTGGGAAATCTGGGATGAGACACTTTTTGACTCCAATTTTGAAGCCATTAGGACCTATAAATACCCTATTCTTTTCTGCATGAAAGAACAACAAAGTGTGAATAAAATCTTGAAGTATTGGGATGTGAAAGTATTATAAAAGTGCTATGTGTTCTCCTCCTCCCTTTCTAAGTCTTGTGATCATTCAAGTGAGGTGTAAGATTTGAAATGGTTGCCTCCTAAACCCGAAAAAGGAGAAAGTGTTGTAAGAAGGTAGTTGGTCTTCATCTATTGAAAAAAGACCATTAGTGGATGCCGGTGACCTAGACGGAAAAGGAATCGGAAGTGGACGTAGGTCACAACGACCGAACCACTATAAATCTGGTGTGTTCTTTTCTTACTACTTTCTTTCATTACTTAGCTGCAATCTGCATTGATCATTTACTTCAAGTCGACATCTTCTTGATACGATTTCTTCGTTATGTTTTTTATCAACTCGAAAATATTTGGAATCGCAACTGTAATTTTTATCGTTGCACTAATTCACACCACCCCCGGGTGCCCCCATCTTAGTGCCGTATTGATCATAACAATTGGTATTATAACAAAGTTACTCTTGATTTAATTTGAAACCCAAGAGAGATGACTTTTGTCGGCAATCATGAGGGTTATTTTATCACACATCCTCCCATGTTCAATGGAATAGATTACACATATTGAAAAATTAGAATGAGGATTTTCTTGATTTCTATAGATTTTGAGTTATGGAATATCATTGAAAATGAATTTTAAAAGTCTTCTCTTCCAATGAATGATTAGAATGATTTGAAGAAGAAGACTTTCTCTTTGAATACCAAAGCTATGAATTCTTTATTTTGTGCTTTGGATAAAAATAAATTCAATCGAGTTTTTATTTGCGAAACGGCTTATGACATATGACATACACTTAAAATCACAGATAAAGGCACGAGTAGAGTTAAGGAGTCAAAAATCAATCATTTAGTTCATAGTTATGAATTATTTCGTATGAAACCAAGTGAGACCATTGGAGACATATACACTCAGTTTATGGATGTCGTCAATGGTCTAAAAGCACTTAGTAAAAGTTTTCTAATTTTGAACTAGTTAACAAGATATTAAAATCCCTTCCAAAGAGTTAGAATCCTAAAGTAATCGCAATTCAAGAAGTCAAGGACTTGAACAACTTTTCACTCGAAGAACTTATCGGGTCTTTGATGACCTATGAAATGACATGCAATATATATGAAAAACTTGAGAATAACCTTCCAAAGAATAGGAAGGATTTGACACTTAGAACTCAAGAAGATCGCTTGAGAGAAAATTCAAGTGATGATGATGATGACTTGACACTTCCAACAAAAAAAAATTAAAAAATTTATAAAAAGAAACAAAACTAAATATGACATTAAATGACTCAATGCAAGAAGTCAAGATACTTCAAAGATGAATATCCCCAAGTGAAGAAAAAACAATCGAAGAAGAAGAAAACGCTAAAAGCTACTTAAGACGATTCAAGCGCATCCGAAGACAAGGAGCTAACCAACAAAGAAATTGCTAATCATACTTTAATGATGCTTGCTAATGAGATAAGTAACTCAATCGAAACTCATTTGTCCTTTTGATGAATTGTTGAATGCTTTTCATAATTTATTTGATGAATGTAAAATAGTTAGTAAAAAGTATAAATTATTAAAAAAGGAGCATGTCTCTCCTGTTGGTGAATTCAATAGATTAAATATTAATTATGATAATGAAATATTACCTATTTGTACAAAATGTGAAGAATTAGATATCCTTAAAAAGAAAAAAATTACTACTATACGAAACCTTAGAAAAATTTGAAATATGAAGCAAATCCTTAAACATGATCCTTACAAAAAGGGATCATGTTTATAGAAGAGATGGAATCGGCTTTATAAGTAACACTCACCAAAAGCCAACCATCTTTGTTAAAGGCCCAACTTTGCATGTTTCACTCTAAAATAAATGTAACTTTTATTACAAATTTGGACATTATACTTATAAATGTCTATTTAAGAGGTATAGTCCACATAAGTTTATTTGGGTCCTTAAAGGAACTTTAAATGACTCAATGCAAAATAATAAGGTAGGTAAATCTATTTATGAGGAACCCAAAATTAAATGAGTACCAAAAAGAAAAACCTCTTTCTTGTAGATATGTCTACAATCACAAGCTAGGAGCAAGAGATAGTACCTTGATAGTGGATACTAAAGGCACATGATCGGAGATCCAACTCAATTCTATAAGCTTACTAGCCAAGACGAAGGGTTTGTCACCTTCGAAGACAATAACAAAGGTAAAATCATTGACAAAGGAACCATATGTAACAAATCAAACCTCTTAATTGAAGATGTGTTATTAGTAGATGGTTTAAAGTAAGGTATGCAATATCGTACCGTACCGGTGTTTCGAGGTTGGCTCGGTACGGTACAGTACCGGTGTATCGAATGATACACTAGGGCGTACCGAGCGGTACACTAGGGTATACCGAACAATTTTATATATTTTCTTCCTTACTGTAGCACGGTAGCACTGTACTGATACCAAGTAGTCCGCATACCGATATGCCATCGGACCGGTACGTATGGGCGGTACCATTCAGTATTGCATACCATGATTTAAAGTATAATCTTCTAAGTATTAGTCAATTGTGTGATAGAGGATATATTATGAGATTTGAATCTAATGCTTGCATTATTGAAAGACCACACAAAAATACATCTATAATTGTCTTAAAACATAATAATGTGTATACTATTAATATTGATGATCTTTGTAGTAAAATATGATTTTTGGCTTTAAGTGATGATGCTTGGCTTTGGCATAGGATGTTAGGTTCTTCTAGCATGAAACTAATCTCCCAAATTTTATCTAGAGAACTAGTAAGAAGAATCCCTAGCATCAAGTTTGTCAAAGATAAAGTGTGTGATGCATGTCAACTAAGAAAGTAAATAAAAGTTAGTTTCAAGTCAAAAAATCAAATAAGTACCTCTAGACCATTATAATTGATTCATATGGATTTATTTGGACTAATTGATACAACAAGCTTAGGAGGTTACAAATACACCTTTGTAATTATTGATGATTATAGTAGATACACTTGGACATATTTTTTGACACACAAAAGTGATTATTTTAAGTATTTTTTAAAATTTTATAAACTTGTTCAAAATGAAAATAGCTTTATGATTGTATATATATACACGTAATGATCACGATGGTGAGTTTAAAAATTATGATTTTTAAACTTTTGTGAATCAAATAGATATAATCATAATTTCTCTACTCTAAGAAACCCACAACAAAATGAAGAAGTTGAAAGAAAAAATAGGAGCTTACAAGAAATGGCAAGAACACATTTTTCTTGGATATTCTTCGACTTCTAAAGCATTTCGTGTGTTTAATAAAAGAACTTTAGTTATAGAAGAATATATTCATGTTGTTTTCAATGAGGTTTCCAAATTAAAAAAAAAAATGATTTTGATGGTTTAAATTTTGAATGAAACCTCTCCTCCAACTAGCAACTTGGATGCATCTTCTTCCAAAGAATCCTTATTAAGGATTGAAAATATATAGATGCTCATCCTAAGGAGCTAATAATTGGAGACATATCAAAAGGTGTTCAAACTCATTCTTTTTTTAAAATTTTTTGTTCAAATGCAACATTTTTATCTCAAATTGAACCTAAAAATATTGACGAATCCCTAAAAGATGATTCATGGGTTATTGTATGAGAAATTAAATCAATTTGACAGAAATAAGGTGTGGAAGCTTGTTCCTAGATATAGTGATCATTTGGTAATTGGTACTAAATGGGTCTTTAGAAACAAGCAAGATAAACTTGGTATCATGGTTAGAAACAATGCTAGATTAGTAGCCAAAGGTTTCAACTAAGAAGAATGTATCGATTATGAAAAAACCTTCACTCCTGTGGCTAGACTTGAAGCCATAAGGATTCTTCTTACCTATACTAGTTGTAATAATTTTAAGTTATTTTAAATGAATATTAAAAGTGCTTTTCTTAATGATTTTCGAAGAAGTTTATGTTGAACAACCTTTCATATTTGAGAATGCTAACTTTCCAAATCATGTGTTTACGTTGACTAAGGCTCTTTATGGATTAAAATAAGCCCCTAGGGCTTGGTATGAGAGGCTTAGTTTTTTCCTTATTCAAAATAATTTTATGAAAGACAAGGTCGATATTATATTATTTATTAAATATTTTAAAAATAATTTTTTCATTGTCTGAATTTATATTGATGATATCATTTTCGATTTTTCAAATGAATCTTTGTGTGAATCGTTTGCCAAAAGTATGAGTCAAGAGTTTGAAATGAGTTTAATGAGCGGATTAACTTTTTTTCTTAGGATTGTAAATTAAACAACTAAGTGATGAAATTTTTATTAGTATGTTTTAGATTTATTGAAATGATTTAATATGGATAGTGCTAAAGCTATTAATACACCAATGAGCACTTTTATAAAACTATATATCAACATTAATGGAGAATATTTTGATTAAAGACTTATATGGATATGATAGATAGTTTATTATACCTCACAACGACTAGACCCAATATCATGTTTAGTGTTGGACTATGCACTATATTTCAATTTAATCCCAAGTAATCTTATTTAAAAGGATTTTCAGATATCTAAAAGGAACTCCTAATCTAGGACTATAATATCCAAATTCTAAAAACTTTGAGTTACTTGCTTATGTCAATGCTGATTTTGTTGATTATCAAATAGATAGAAAAAACACATCAGGAATATGTCAACTCTAAGGTCATACACTTGTCTCTTTGTCTTCCAAGAAATAAAACTCAATTGTATTATCTACAATCGAAGCTGAGTATATAGCAGTAAGTGCATATTGTGCATAAGTTATATGGATAAAAAACACTTTAAAAGATTATGAAATTTATTTGAAAAATATCCTTATAAAATACGATAACACTAGTCCAATATGTTTAACTAAGAATCTCATTCAACACTCTAAAACTAAATATATTGACATTATGTATCATTTTATTAGAGATCATGTTAATAATAATGATATATCTTTAGAATTTATTGATACAAATCATCAATTAGTAAATATTTTTACAAAATCATTGAATAAAAAATAATTTGATTTTATTAGAAGAGAATTAGACATGTTAAATATTCCATATACATGAGTTCCTCATGTATAATTTTTAGATTTCTCGATTTTTCGTAAGTTGAATTTTCCTTTTAAAATGAGATTATTTCCTTATGAATCCTTCCCCTTGCTATTTACAAAAAAAAAAGATTCAATTCATGGAAATTTGGTATCCACAACTTGATTCTTTATTCTTCATGATCATGAGTCCTTCCTCGTTCTATTTGCAAAGGAAGAGCCTTGATTCATGGATTTGTGGATTAATGACTTGATCTTCTATGCGATAATCAATTTCTATGAATCATTCTTTCTTCTATTTACAAGAAAAGAGATTTGATTCATGAATCTTTACTATACACATTTTGATTCTTTTTAATGAATCCTTCCTCTTCGCGATAGTAGAAGCTTGATTCAATGAAACTTATTCATTTGATTTGGTTCAAATCCTTTCATGAATTTGGTTCTTAATTTTTCTTATGAAGAATGATTTCCTCTTTTACTCTTCTTCCTCTTCTCTTTATTCTTATGATAAAAGGAAGAAAAAAACTTACGCTAAAAAGTGCTTGCACATCTAAAGCAATAATACTAGCTTGCCCATTTCAAAAAGCAAAAGGATCTTGCAAAGGTTTTTTGCTTAACTTCTCATTTCACAAATTTGCTAGCTTAGATAAATTAGTATAAAACTTAAATAGTTTAAAACACTTGCATTGTTGAATGATTCTCCTTTTTGTTAATGACAAAGGGGGAGAAATGATGAATATTTGGTATCATGAAATGATGAATGATATCATGATCAAAATGTTCATGCATAAAGTGATAAATGCTTAAAATTTTAATGTCTTAGCATCATATATATTATGCCCAAAATGATGTATCATGAATGCTTTGGTATTTTGATGTATCATGTATGTTATGCCCAAAGTGATGTTGATTTATCTTTGGTATCATGTATGAAGTGAGAATGAAATATAATAATTTGAAATTATACATGTTACATTTTGATAATGATGTACAACATATTAAATTTTGATTTGATATATTGCATTCGATCGTAGAGATCAAAATTGTTTCACTTGAATTCAAAGGTCGTGATTTCTTTTGAATTGAAGTTTGTTTTATCTCAATATGTCATATAGATTGGGAGAGTTAAGGTTAACTTCGTCATCAATTGGTTATCATCATCAAAAAAGGGGAGATTGTTGAATCTCGAATTTTGATGATGAAATCAATTGATAAATTAATAATATAATCTATGTGTTGAGATAAGTGTTGCAGGATTAACTATGATAATGAATAAGGCATAAAGTAGATGTTGAGTCGGAGTCAAAGATCGGATGATACATCGAAGATTCGGATGATATGTCGGAAGCTCGCCAAGAGTTCATCGGGAGATCACCGAGAGTTCACCAAGAATTCATCGGGAGTTCGCCAAGTATTCGTTGGGAGTTCACTAGAAACTCGTTGAGAGTTCGTCGAGAATTCATCGAGAGTTCGTTGGGAGCTCGCCGAGAGTTCATTGGGAGTTCACCAAGAATTCATTGGCTAAGAATTCATCGTGAGTTTGCCAAAAGCTTGCCGAGAGTTCACTGAAAGTTCATCGAGACTTCATCGAAAGAACAATTGACATATCGGACAAAGATTACTTAGTTAATATCTTAATTATCATAGTTAGAACTTAGATTGAGTTAAGATTGGGAGGTAATCTCACTAACTCAATTAGGGGCCAATTGGGCCCAAAATAGGGTTGAGTTGGGCCAGATGGAAGACCTACTTGGCCACTTGAAGCCTTGGCAAGTGGTAGCACCGCCAAGGGTGGGTGGTGGAATCACTTGAGACTCAGCCTCCCAAGTAGTGGTCTGGGTTGTGGTACCGCCCTATCAAGCGATAGTACCATTGGAGCCCAGTCCCCGAGGATCTATCAGACGATAGTGATACCAGACTGGGCAGTGGTACCACCTAGTAGTGGCAAATGGTACCACCAGTACCTTGGAAATCCAGGATGATATTTTTTTTTGCTCCAATTTTGAAGCCATTTGGGCATATAAATATCTCACTCCTTTCTGCATGAAAAAGTAATAAAATGTGAACAAAATCTTAAAGTGTTAGGATGTAAAAGTGTTGTAAAAGTGCTTAGGGTTCTCATTCTCTCTTTCTAAGTCTTGTGATCATTCAAGTGAGGTGTGAGGTTTATAAGAGTTGCTTCCAAAACCCGAAAAAAGAGAAAGTATTGTAAAAAGGTAGTTTGTTTTCGCTTATTGAAGGAACACCACTAGCAGATGCCGGTGACCTTGACGGAGGAGGAATCGGAAGTGGACGTAGGTCACAACGACCGAACCACTATAAATTTAGTATGTTCTTTCCTTACCGCTTTCTTTCATTACTTAGCTGCACTCTGCATTGTTCATTTATTTTAAGTCGACATCTTGTCGATACAATTTCTTCATTACATTTTTTATCAACTCAGAAAGATTTGAAATCATAATCTTAGTGTCATATTGATCCTAACATCTATGTTCTTGATTTTCACTTTCTTACTGGAGTTGAGAGTGTGTTTTTATACCTGACTCGAAAAAATAACATATTCCGTGAAGATTCAAAGAGGGGTTTGTAACCGACTCGAGCTGCCTCTTGGACTCTTGTAGAATATTCAATGAATATTTAGCATGAAAGATGATTTTTAACTCTTATTCTTGCATCGACTCAAAGTTCTCCATTTTTGGCTATCTTGATGAGAAGCTCGTTGACACCGGTCTTACGAAATTCCTTAGCCTCTGCCCTTCAACATTGTCTCAGTACTTGGAGCTTGTCTTTGCATTCTCCACCTCATCAGCCCCTTTCATGACTAAGCGCTCTCCCTCCATGAGAGCAAGTGATCGATGACTTCACAGAAGTCCCGCCTCTACGTACCATGGCACTGCCATGCCCATGACCCTACTTTCTGTTACCTCGCATCTACATCCCTTTCTTCGCGATCGGTAGATTTGTTTCTATGGCACTCCTCTGAGTCCACCTTTATTCTAACCGATGCTTGGTTTTGGGTAGCTAAGTCCCTCTGGACTCGTTGTCGTTTCCTCGCTCCTTTCGACCCCCTACTTCAACACCTTTGTGTTTTCCAAATAGTTCCCCTTGGTTGATAGAAAGATAGACTGCAACTCCCACGTATGACCTCTACCATAATATTGTAGGGTTTGCATCGATTCTGTTTTTCTTAGCTTCCTTGGTAGCAACATTCGTTTACTCGGTCTTGTCCTCTGATTTGCCGAGCTCCTTTAAGCGAATATGGGCTCGAGCAATCTAACTCTCTAACAGCTCTGATCATACCTCTGCATGATCAAGTTCCTCCCATGGGACTCATTTGTACTTACATTCGGTATACTCCCTTGGTGGTACACAACCTCATATGTTGATGACCAAGACTTTTATCAGATGTAAAATTCGATTAGACTCTTACAAAATATTCATAGGAATATTCCATAATGAGACAATTTATAACGAACTCGAGTCGTCCCTCGAAATTCTACGAAATATTCTTGTGAATATTTCAGGGAGATAATTTATAATCGCAACCGCTTTGACTCTTATCCATGCAAGCAAGTGGGTGGTAGGTTATTTAGATCTTTTCCTTTGTGGTGCTTACGTGGCAAGTGATGATTGGTTGATTATGTATTTTTTACCAACTCGAATATTTCAATAAATATATTTTCTATATGAATGCTAGAGTATATTATTATTTAGAATTTGGAAGGACAAACACCAAAAAAAAATTATTAGTTCTAATATATTATTTTCTAAGCTTTGAATGATGAAATAAATGATGTTATTCAATATTCTATTAATATTGGATGATTAATTAGTCGTATTTATTGTAAAAAAACGAAAACAAAGGTAAGGTGATAACTTTATATATTTAGGAAGCAAATCGTCCAACTCGATGGCCTAAAAGGGAAACGCAGTGTTCTCCATCGGAAGCGAAACCCATCACAGCCCTGCACTAACATTTAATACCGTCCTAACATCTCCCCCCACCCTTGTCCGGCTCTAACTCCATCTAATGCCCAAAACCTCTCTGCCTGCCTCTTAGTCTTAAGAGTAAACAAAGACACATTGGAACTCCTCATCACCTCCTCATCACCAGGCACGAAAGGGATGCACCCTCTCCCATATAAACCACGCAAACGCGCATTGCCCACTTCTTTGTCTCTCTCTTTCGCTCTCTCAAGTCGTCGGGACGAGTCCTCAGATCACAATTTCTGGTAACTGACAACCTCCTACTATCTTAATGGAGTCTCGGCCGCAGGAATCCAACCTCAAGGAGACCAAGAAGCTGCTGCCACCGCCTTCCGGCGCCGCCTGCTCGCCACATCATCCTCCTCTCAAGTCCCCTGCCTTCCTCCCCTGCTGTCAACTACTGACCGTCGTTTGCTTCCTTCTCGTCCCACTACGTTTCTTTCTTTACGCCCGCAACCTCTCCTCCCCACGCCTCCTCCTACCCCGCCCGGATAACCCCTCTCGGCCTCCTCCACCTCCTTCCGCTAATACCGTCACGGACTCGTGCTCCTCCGGCCTCATCTTCGTCTACGACCTCCCGACGGCCTTCAACGCCGACGTCCTCGCTGCCTGCGATGAACTCAACCCGTGGCAGTCCCTCTGCGTCGCTCTCTCTAACGGCGGTTTCGGTCCTCCTGCTGGTGAACTCGCCGGAGTTGTCCCCACCAACCTGCTCCCCTACTGGTACTCCACCGACCAATTCTCCTTGGAGCTCATCTTCCATCGCCGCATTCTTGCACACCAATGCCGCACTGCGGACCCTTCCGCCGCCGCAGCCTTCTACATACCCTTCTACGCAGGCCTCTCCGTCGGCAAGCACCTCTGGTCCAGGGACGCCGCCTCTCGAGATCGTGACTCCGCGCTTCTCCTACGCTGGATCAAGGAGCAGTCCCCCTGGAAGCGATCCAACGGATCGGACCACTTCATCACGCTGGGAAGGATCTCGTGGGACTTCCACCGGTCGGGGAACGACGGCTGGGGCGGAAGCTTCCTCAACATGGCCGGGATGGATAAGGTGACCCGCCTCATCATCGAGCGCAACCCATCGGATAACAAGGATGTCGGAGTACCGTATCCGACGGGGTTCCACCCGCGTACCGCCGCCGAGGTCCGACAGTGGCAGCGATTCGTGCTGAACAGGAACCGGTCGACTCTGTTCGGCTTCGCGGGGGCGCCTCGGCCGCAGGTGAAGGACGACTTCCGGGATTTCTTATTTAAGGAGTGCAAGAGAGCGGGGAAGGGCAAGTGCCGGTCGCTGGACTGGTGGAAGGTGCGGCGCCAGAACCGGAGCGCGGCGGTGATGCGCCTGTTCCTGGACTCGGCGTTCTGCCTGCAGCCAAAAGGCGACAGCTACACCCGGCGGTCCATGTTCGACTGCATGCTGGTCGGGGCGGTGCCGGTGGTGTTCTGGCGGCAAAGCGCGTACGGGCAATACGAATGGTACCTGCCGGGGTCCGGCGAGGAGAGGGAGGGGGAGTGGTCGGTGTTCATCGACAGCCGGGAGGTGAAGAACGGGACGGTGAGCGTGAAGGAGGTATTGGAGGGGATAGGGGAGAAGAGGGCGCGCAAGATGAGGGAGAGGGTGGTGGAGATGATACCGAGGCTGCTTTACGCCGCAGCAGAGGAGGGGCTGGGCGAGGGCATGCAGGACGCCTTCGACGTGGCGGTGAAGGGGGTGCTCCGGCGGTTCCGGGGGCAGTAGCACCGGCGGCGTAGGGATGGGAACGGAATCTTCTCATGAATGGTATTTTGTATTTATTACCTTTTTTAGCATTTCTTTCTCGAAATGGATACATTCCTTCCGTATTTGAGGAAGCAACGCCTGCACCGAAAAAAGGAAGAGGAGAGGGTTAATGGAAATCTGGGAAGAAGATGCGTGCACCATGGAAGCATTACGATGCCGGATATAGAAGATGAACGTAGTTAGTTTGCTCTGCTAGCAAAAATATTACAACATTCTGATGTATTATTCGGCCTTATTTCTTGAGTTGCGATGTTCATTTCCCTGGAATACCTTGAGAGGAAGCACGACTCGCATGAAACTGGCATTTCTCGAGTAGGACGAGTTCTGTGTCAGCAAAAATAACTCCAACACCAAAATTTAGATGAGATGTTTGAAAGATCACTTGTCACCGAGCTTTTTGTATAGACTGATTCAATATTGTTGATTCGTAACAAGTCATCCATATAAACTAATAAAATATGATACTTCTCTCGTGGGGATAAATAAATAATTAATAATTAGATTGAGAATTATTGAAAATTCATGATACCGAGGAGCCACAAAAACACTAAGAGGTTGACTCATCAGATCAAATCATCTATGCCTTTTAATGGACTCATTGTCATTCCATTTGATAAAAAAGAACTCATTTCCACTCCACAAAGTTCGAAAATGGGTTCTTCTGTTGGTAAAGTAATTAATTTAGAAGATTATAATCCTCATCTTGTTATTTATAATTTTATATTAAGAACCGTAATTTTCCTTAAGTTATGTCTTTGTAAATATATGTATAAGTTCTCAATCTATAATTTAGTTTTAATAAAATCTTTTTAGCTTTTTACTTAAAACTTATTTTCTTTCCTTTTTTGTCTTCTCATCCTTCTCCTAATTGTCGAAGGTAACATAAAATGATAAAAAAAAGATAAATAATAAAATGAGACGAACTATGGATCGAAAATGATGATAAGAGAAATAATTTTTTTATGTTTATATAATGATTTAATAATTTTAGGGTTATATGCATTTTATAATACCCCAGAAGATATCATTCTCTAGGTCAACTACATTAACATAGAAGATATCATGTTTTAGGTATTTATAAATTATCTAGTATAGTGCACAAGTAATGGAGCGAGTCAAAGATAGTAAAGTATGTAGGCAAGGACTGTGAAGAGAAAAAAAAAGAAAAGGATAAGAGTAAAAATAAAATTAAAGGGATTATGAATAGTAAATTTTTTTGTTAATTTTTTAAGAGGCTATGAATAATAAAAGAGTTATGGATAGTAAGAAAAGACTCTAAATAATAAACTCCTTGATTTAAAATGAAGGGCAATGAAATGGCAATTTATTGTGATCCTCAACTCACCTTACACTATACTATTGAAGAAGAACATAAGACAGCGAGTAACAAGTGACAAGACTTTGTTGGATAAGGTGAATTTCTTAGAGTTGCATGAGTTGCAATACTTTGTTACAAAATTGGACTAAGACTTTGAGTTTGATGAATCCAAATATTATATTTGTGATTATGATGTAACTTTGGAGGAGAAGGAGCGAAAAATTGAATGACAAAAAAAAAAAAAAAAGAATGAACGACATATGACAACCTTAAATTTTCGTTAGTATTGTATGTGAAATATATACGCAAATATTATAAAATAAGAGAAAATATATGAGCTTATCGGTTGAAAATAAATGTAAAATATATATTCTAATAATTTATGGTTGAGAATCATGATAATGCATTGCCATGTTTCCTACGATTATGATGGAGACAATTGTCGTTCTAATATACTGTTTCTTAATATATTCATTCATACATTGGAGCTGCATATTCTTTCCTTCATCATACATCAAAAAAAAAAAAATCATATGAGCAGCTTTTTGATTGCAATATAGTTTTTGCGTAATTGATGTGTACAGTTTGTAACTCTCTTCTTTGATTGCAATATGATTTCCTCTTCAAACAAAAAATATACAACATTTTAAACATTCCAATGATCCATTGATTGATGAGACGTACAACATGTGTTGTTATTCGACATGGATTTGGCTATATAAAATATTTTGCATCTGTGATAACTTCAATAAGAAATTCGGATTGATTATTATATTATTCGGATCGATTTAGAAATTTCAATAATGTTAGTCAATTAATGCATGTTATCAAATATTCTTATCCTTATCTCCTTTCGATGCATGCAAATGATGACCTGATAAAACAGTTCAACTTTCCTATTTATTCATCACTGTCCCTAATTTGGCAACAGATACCTCAAATGTGAATACCATGCAGTCTTCTTCCGAAGGTTTCCATTGCATTCCCATTTCACATCTCAAGCTTTGCTTGGCTTGTTTAAATCAATTTTATGATTCTCTTTAGTTATTCATCAAAAATAAACGATCGAAATATAAAACGAAAGTAAGATGAAGGATTTTGGAGGCCTTCAGTTAGACTTCCAATAGCGTAATTTCTGAACAATGTAATATATTTCGTGAAGGAATATATATATATATATATATATATATATATATATATATATATATATATATATATATATATATATATATATAATCATGTTTTGTTTTGTGTCGAGTTGTGTTTTGTGCTCGCTTTCATTCCAAGCTTCTCAAATCTCTCCATTGTCGATGTCAAGAGTGACTGATTAGTTTAGTCGCCTTCAGATGAATCATGATTCGATTAGAATAAGATTCGAATGAAAATAAAATTAATTAAAAGTTAAAATTAAATCAAATTATATGTATGATCATATTTCGATTTGAACCAAATCATATTGAAATTGCAATTAGATCAACCTGCAGCTTATCGATTCAGAATTAAAGTGGAATCAGATTTGGACACTCTGATTTCGATTGCAACTACATATAATCTGACAATTCCGATTCGATCGACCGAATTATAAAAAAAAAATTTGTATTAATTTTTTTTATTGTTATGTATATGAAAACATATGGCTTTTCAAAGTGTATCTTTTTATCAAAATTTTGAAATAAGATTATTAATTTTTGCTACTTTAAATTATTTTATCAAAAATTAAAATTTTAAAAAAATAAAGGAGCTTAAACCAGACTTAGAATCAGAATGACTAGACTCGAATACCGAATCAAAATGGAGAAGGACCTAAAATAGTCGATTCTGGATTTCGGGTCATGCCTATTGAACTACATCAATGATTTGGTGTTTACGAATTGAACTGATTGAGTTTTGAGTTTTGGGAGTTAGGTTTCGATTCTTGAAATTTTGAATCGAAACTGAAATCGACAATTCTTGATTGTGAATCAGATTAAAAAAACAAAAAAACTAAACACCCCTTCAAATAATGAATTTACCCCTTCCGTCATTTTAATAAATGACTAACTAAAGGATATTTTTAAATTTTTAAAAAATAAAATAAATAAATAAATAAATGATTTTAATTCGAAATCAAAATTTGAACTGTATGAAACCAATTCGATTTCGATTCTAAATTCGACACAATTGAAACTACTAATTTTATAATCAATAATTCCAATGTATTGCTAACGTCACTCGAGTGACATTGTATTGCTAACGTCACTTGAGTGATGATGGTGAATACAACGGTGACAAATGTTGGGGCCAACGAGCTCGAGTTACAGGTAGAGGTGGATGTGCTGAATACAATGTTAATGACGGTCAACCCTTGCTCTCAACGTTACGAAGGCGAACAAGAAGAAGACCCTTTGTGTGTGTAGAGTGGATCGACGGTCTCAACGAATTTTTATTTCATCGAAAAAAACTTGAGGTGGGTTTCCGATAAACATGTGATGAGAAACGCTGTCGTCATCAATCGGATTACTGTTAAGAAATAGAGTAGCTGGTGAGGATGGAAATTTTCAAGCTTTTCGTGTATTGATTCTGATGCAATGAGATTGCGATAATCAAAACTCAAGCTGGTTTATTAGAAGAATGATTATTTGGTCCGTTATTGATCTGTAGAATCAAATATGAAATTAGTCATTAGGTTCATAGACTGGGCTGCATACTTAAGCATAATGAGGATGCAGATCTCATCGGGCTAGATTTAAATTGTTGAAGACTCTGTTTTGGTAACATCTGTATATGTATTATGAGAGACAGTTTCTTGAGTTCCTCAAGAAGGATTACAGTCTTATCATAATAATGATCACGTTGATGCACTAACTAGCGATTCTCAATGTGATTAAAGAAAAAGAATTAATAAGTTGATAGAAAAATAAATATTTATATTTTTTACGAGAAGAAGTTGTTGATATCTTAATTTGCTTGGTTTGAACTTATATACGTAGAATTGTTCAAGATAAAAACGTTAACTCTCGAAATGTTGGTGATTAGAAGTAGTCTTCTCGTAGAATATTTCACGAAATATTTTATCTTTTTATGATCATATATAAAAGTTCATCTTTAACATAATAAAAAAAAGATTATCTTTTTGATTACTTACATCTATATTTATATATTTCGATTTACTAACTTGGATATATTTATATTTTATATATTTCGATTTACTAATTTGAATATAGAATGGATTGGATCAAAAAAATCACTTATAATCTCAATTGTTTATAATAATAACATTGACCACAACATTAATGAGTTCTTTTCATAATAATAACTCATGAGCAATTGTTCGGTGAACCGATATGATGATACCTTTTCACCTTTAATATGAGCCCCCAAAACGCCTGTTTAAGATAATGGATGATGTCGAAGTTTATAATGCCCATTAAAAGAGTTGAGGTACAGTGGATCCTACTTTTGACTTCAGTTATTATTTATTGTCATCGGTATGAGCACTAGGACTCAGCTTCGTTGACGACAAATGATGACCTATCTGCGTAGCACACATTCTTGAAATTGTTGCTGTAGCAATTATGTCTTCTTTTCATAGTCTGCCCCATTCTTGAAATGATCGGCAGCCTCCGCCAAGGTCTCCGTGGAACTCGCTACATGTTGCTCGACGATTTGATCGCCCCTAGACTTATCCTCGTCACATTCTCCCTGCGCAGCCGTGCAGCCACTGCATGTGCTCTCCCACTCACACCACACTGCATGGTGCGGCCACTGCTCGAGCAGGGCCGGGCATGATCGAAACACCCCAATCCTCCACCCACGCACGGCATGGGCTCGCGCTATCATTTCCCTTCCCATCGCAGCAACAGGCGACCGCTCTTTGCTTGTGCTCGAAGACGAGTGCCGCGGAGTCCCTCCCATGGACTGGACCAGCCACAGTGCACGCCTATGCATCGGCATGGGATCGAATCTCTTTGTTGGTAGCATGGCACCGAGCATCATCGCTTGGCTTCATTCGTCTCATCATTCATCTCTGTGATCTTTCCTCTTTCTCTCTATTTAAGTGTCTCCTCTGCTCTGTTTTGGTGATCCTGACCCGAACGCTTTGCCCCCTCTGTCCCCGCGAGCAGGTATGCACTGTCCCAATTTGTCTGTGCCCTTGAGATAATCTATGGACGGTCTGAGTTATATATTTGCATGTTGTTCCAGAAGACAGGTTTGACAATTGGAATACTTAGCATTAGTTCTTCTTCTTGTTGGTGGAGATTGAGATGCCCAACTACTTGAGATGAGCATCGTGACTTTTATCTTTAGTTTACATAATCTGTGCACGATTAGTCGATGCCAACTTCACCCTCTTGTTTATGGTGAAAGTTCCTACTTGAGCTGCCGTCGCGTAGATCAACATGTGGACCTTCAGAACTGATATTTAGTCTATTTGCAGGCGAAATGGTCCCGTCTTTATCCCTGGTGCTGATGGTTGTGCAGTTTCTGATGGCGCAAGTACATCCATACGCATTCACCTCGATGAAGAGACGGACTTACATAGTCCACACGGATGCCACCGAGATCGCAGCTCTCGACGACTCCCTCGGTGGAGCCACCAGATGGCCCCAAGCGGTGCTCGACTCCCTCTCGCTTTCGCGCGGAGAGGGAGAAGCAGAACCAGCACCTCAGCTACTATACGTCTACGACACTGCCCTCTCCGGGTTTGCTGCCACACTGTCGGCCAAACAAGCAGAGTCCCTTCGACAGCTCGATGGAGTCCTCACGGCCTACCCTGACGAGTTGATCCATCTCCATACCACGCACAGCCCGGACTTCTTAGGCCTAAACCCTGGCAAAGGCCTCTGGAGCTCGCACAACTTAGCTTCCGACATCGTCGTCGGTGTGATCGACACTGGAATTTGGCCGGAACATGTTAGCTTCAGCGACACCGGTTATTCCGGCGTCAACCTCAGTCGATGGAGAGGCGCTTGTGAGGCCGGCAGAGGCTTTTCCGCCAGCAACTGCAACAGGAAGCTCGTCGGCGCCCGGGCCTTTTGGAAAGGTTATGAGGCCGTCGGAAGCAGGATAAACGAGACTAGCGAGTACCGGTCGGCTAGGGACTCGCAAGGGCATGGCACCCACACTGCTTCCACTGCGGCCGGCAACATCGTCGCCGGTGCAAGTCTTCTTGGCAATGCCAAGGGCTCAGCGAAAGGGATGAGGTATACTGCTAGAGTTGCAGCCTATAAAGCATGCTGGAACTCAGGTTGTGCCAGTTCGGACATACTAGCTGCAGTGGATCGAGCGGTGGCGGACGGGGTCGACGTTCTGTCTCTCTCCCTTGGCGGTGGATCTCGAGAGTACTACTCCGACAGCGTCGCCATTGCTGCCTTTGGGGCTGTCCGCAAAGGCGTGTTCATCTCCTGCTCGGCCGGTAACTCAGGCCCTTACGAGTCCACCGTGAGCAACACTGCCCCGTGGATCATGACAGTCGCTGCGAGCTACCTCGACCGACGTTTTCCGACTTCAGTGAAGCTCGGCGATGGCCGTACTTTCGAAGGTGCGTCTCTTTACGCGGGGAAGCCTACGGAACTTGTACCGATCGTCTACGGTGACACCGCCGGTGGGCGAGGGGCGCGGTTCTGCATTGCCGGTTCCCTCTCGTCGAAGCGTGTGATGGGAAAGATGGTCCTCTGTGATCGAGGCCTCATCGGCCGGACGGAGAAGGGCGAGCAAGTTAAGCTCGCAGGAGGCGCTGCGATGCTCTTGTTGAACTCCGAAGAGCAAGGAGAAGAGCTATTCGCCGATCTACATGTTCTGCCCGCGTCATCTGTAGGGGCTGCCGCCACCACGGCCATCAAAAGCTACATCGCTTCGTCGAAGACGCCTACTGCCATGATCACCTTCCAGGGCACGGTTTATGGCAAAACTGCGCCAATGATGGCTGCATTCTCGTCGCGAGGGCCGAGCTTGGTCGGACCAGACATCATAAAGCCCGACGTTACGGCACCAGGCGTGGCCATATTAGCGGCATGGCCACCTTCTGTGAGCCCTTCTCTTGTCGACAGCGATCAAAGGAGGGTTAACTTCAACATAATCTCCGGCACGTCCATGTCTTGCCCACACGTAAGCGGGCTTGCGGCACTCCTCAAATCATTGCACCCCGATTGGTCTCCGGCCGCCATAAGATCAGCACTGATGACCACTGCTTTTTCTGTAGACAGCCAAAATGCTTCTATCATTGACGTGAGCACTGGACTGCCGGCGACGCCATTCGTTCTGGGATCCGGTCATGTCGACCCAGAGAAAGCTTCCAAACCAGGCCTGATCTATGACATTACCCCAGATGACTACCTCAACTATCTCTGTAGCTTAATGTACACTCCCCAGCAACTGGCAACTTTCGCGGGGAAGAAATACAACTGCCCCAAGGACAAGATCATTCGAGCAAGGGACTTGAATTATCCTTCGTTCTCGGTGCTATTTGACAATGAGAGAAAGAAAGCTACTATGACACACACAAGGACGGTGACCAACGTGGGGCAGGCGCCGTGCAGATACACAGTGAATGTACGCGAGCCGCAGGGCGTGAGGATTACGGTGAAGCCGAAGGTGTTGACCTTCAACAAGGTCGGGCAGAAGATGAGGTACATGGTGACGTTTTCTATCGTAGGTGGTAATGGTTCTGCTTTTGGGGAGTTGGCCTGGGTAGGTGACGGCGCTACTGTTCGCAGTCCTGTCACAGTGACATGGCAATAGATGGCTAGGAATTTATATTAACGTATTGGCGAAGATTATAAAACGTGGATATGAATAATCGACATAACATATGACGATATACGATCTAATGTCATAATTAATCCATTTTATTGATATGCGTGATGGTTACATCAGTAGACATTTATCAATCATAGGATGGGTTTTTTTTCCTCCTCCCTAAGATTATTTTCAATCAATCCTACTGTCTTTCACTGTAGTATGATATTAATCTTCTTGATAATATTATTTTGTCCCAAAACTTAAAGGTTCTAAATGAGATATGATTTAATTTATGTTCTTGACACAAATGAGCATGTCTATATCACGTCTTTGAAATGAGAGTAACAACCAGCGAACATGTGGGCTTGGTCCTATTGTGCCTTTAATCAATCTACCCATCTTTTCGTACAATATATAGCAACCCTTCGTGTTCCTGGTAACCACTCTCTTCATCGATCCACCGGACGCTCTCTAGCTTGTTATCCCATCTGCGTGCCTAGTGAACCTGACGAACTCATGCTAACCACGTCAGGAACCACGTGACATATAATAGAGACGTGTATAGGAATTGCGGACCACGGAAAATATATTGATTTAAGTAGGACGATTTCTATAGAAAATATTTACATTTAAAATATTTTTCAATTAGTATATCTCATTTTATTTTTAAATAGTATCTTTTATTTAAAAATACTTAAATTACTTCTTAAAAATATTTTCACCAATGTTTTGACTTGTTACAATGCTTTGACCATCATAATAAAAATACTTTAAAATTTACTTGAAAATACTATAAATGATATAAATAGACTTCTAACCTTAATCAAATTAATTATAAATTTAAAAATATAATATTATAATTATTGATAAGTAATGGCAACAAAAGAGGCATGTATAGTATCATCACTTATAGTATTTTTTAATAATATTAATGATATTTTTAGTTAATTAATAAAAATACTATAAATATTATTACATATTAATATAAAATGAGTTAAACAAAAAAAATTATAAAAATTAAAGAAAGATAAAAAATTTGATGAAAAAACTTTTAAAGAATATTTTAGGTATTTTTAAATCAAAAATATTATTTAAAAAATAAAAAAAGAAAATATATTTTAAAAAAAATCCAAAATATAGATATTAGGATGACTACGGTAAGTATCATCCGTCGGTAAACATCCGTCTTCTGACTTTGGTCTGGTTAACGTCACGTAAACATCCGCCACTGTTCTCGGCGAATTGATTCACCCGACGGCTTTTCCTTGTCCGTTCTTGCTTGGCGAAAAGACGTGACCGCCTGGTGAAGGCGTGGGCGACTCCGCCCTGCCGATTCGGACATCGCACCCGGGCTTTCTCGGCCGTCGTGGCGGCGTGCGGATGAATAAAGATCATCGCGTTCAACACCAACTCCAATTCGTCGTGCCTTCCCACTTCCCCTTCTTCTCGAGGAGGAGAAGGTAAACTCACGCCATCTTCTCAGCCACCGACTTTCCTCTTGCCTCTTCCTCACGCGTAAATTGATTCAGACCGGCGTCTCCTCGCCCTCTTTCTTCTGGCCCAAGAAAGCAATCAAGAAGCCGGAGCAGCAGAGCACTGCGTGGTGGGAGAAGCAGAGGAAGAAGAAGTCGATGGATAATCCGTATCCTTACTCTCCGTACGGCTACCCAAATCATCCTTCTCCACCTCCTCCCGTTCCCAACCCATACCAAAGCCCGTACCAACCTCCACCGCCTTATCTCTACCCTTCCAACTCCTTCCCGTCCCCACAAGACCCGCAACCGCAATTCAACCACTCCGGCTCCTTCCACTACCTTCCACCGCCGTTGTCGTCCTACCCTCCTCCTCCGCCCCCTTCGGTCGCCCCGCCGATCTATTCTTACGATCCCTACTGCAGTCCCCAGAACAACCCCCACCCTTACATCTACCCCCACTCTCTTCCCTACGACCCCAATTCCTCCGGCTTCCACCACACAGCTTCCTCCTACCACCACGAGCCATCCGAGCATGCTGTCCTCTCCGCTCAATCCTCCATCTCCTCCTCCTCCTCGTCGATCTACCCCATTGACGATCTCCTCGCGAACGTCCGCCTCTCCGATCAGTCCTCCGGCGCGCCCCTGGGCTCGGTTTCGTCGCATCACCGCCCGGGTGTTGACGGTTACCAGCACCAGTCCTCCTCCTCCGGGGGTTTCTCGCCTTATACGCCGGTCGCCGCGCCGGCGGCGGCTTCCTTCGGCGTGTCGCAGCACGGGGCGATCGTGCCGTTCGTTGGAACGTCGCCGTCGAAAGGCCGGGCGTCGCTGAAGGTTCTGCTGCTTCATGGGAACCTCGACATCTGGGTGATGGAGGCCAAGAACCTCCCCAACATGGACTTGTTCTCCAAGACCTTGGGAGACCTTCTTGGTCCTCGGATTACGGGCACCATAACCGGCAAGGTGGAGCAGATGACCTCGATAACCAGCGACCCGTACGTGACCATAACAGTGTCTGGTGCGGCTATTGGTAGGACATATGTGTTGAGTAACAGCGAGAACCCTGTCTGGATGCAGCATTTCAATGTTCCGGTAGCACATCATGCCGCCGAAGTGCAGTTCGTGGTCAAGGACAGCGACGTTGTCGGAGCACAGCTCATCGGCGTGGTTTCGATCCCAGCAGAGCAGATCTACTCCGGTCAGAAGGTGGAAGGGACTTACCAAATTCTGGGTCCCAACGGGAAGCAATGCAAGCCTGGCTGTGTCTTGAGGTTATCGATACAGTATATACCAATGGAGAGGCTCAGCATTTACCATCAAGGAGTTGGCGCTGGTCCTCACTACTGTGGCGTGCCTGATACCTATTTTCCTCTCAGAAAAGGTGGGAAGGTCACGCTTTATCAGGATGCTCATGTGCCTGATGGTTGTCTTCCGGACCTGAGGCTGGGAAATGGGATGCATTACGAACATGGGAAGTGTTGGCATGACATCTTCAATGCAATAAGCCAGGCTCGCCGTTTGATATACATTGTCGGTTGGTCAGTTTTTCACACAGTCCAGCTCATAAGAGGTCCTGGCAGTTTGTCATCTCCTATCCTTGGGGATCTACTGAGATCTAAATCACAGGAAGGAGTGAGAGTTCTTCTTCTAGTATGGGACGATCCGACATCTAGGAACATCCTGGGCTTTCGAACAGTAAGATCCATTCTGTTTCCTATAAGTTGCCTTATCTCTACATAAGTTGTATGCTTCATTTGTTCTTCTGATTGATATCCTCTGATTAATTTTGAATACAATCTTACAACCATGGCACTTCGCAGAAAAGAAAACACATGCCTTTCATGACAAGTTTGTGCGGTTGATTGGACATCATACTGTCCATTTTGTTTCCTTCATTTGCATTACTGATCACTCTGAGTCTGACCCACATCTTCCTCCAGGATTTTGCCTGCAGTCTGCATCTTTAGTATATCTTTTAGGCACTTTGATGCTTCTCAAATCCTATAGCTGTTGAGTTTAAAGCTTGTAGAGCATTGACTACTCAGTGAGTCGAGAACCACCAAACATAACATGGAAGGCAGCCTTCTTTGTTGAAAAATTTCTATCAGTGAGTCGAGAACCACCAAACATAACATGGAAGGCAGCCTTCTTTGTTGAAAAATTTCTAAGTGTTAAAGCATTTCAGGTACTATTTATTAATAGATGATTAATATGTTATAGCCAGAAACAAGCACTTGTGAGGTTTATATAACAATGGCATCCTAATAGGTTCATATTCTGCTCTACAACATAATAAGAAATATATTTGTATGACTACAACCTTTTTCTTATGTGTCAACTATCTTCTTCATGACTCCCGGCAAAATCAGACTCTTGAAGATGCCTTCAGCTTCCATATTTCTGTCCCTGTCAATGGAACACCACCCTTATCAATCTTTGTCTTTGACTAATGTAATTAATCTTCATATTGTTTTTTTTCAATTTCAAGAAAATTGATTTCAAAATCATATATGAAAACTTTTCTTTGAATCTTTGCATAACAGTTACTTTCATTAAGAGTTAAACCTAAACCTAATAGTTTGACACTCATAGGAAATTCTGTAATTGCAGGAAAATTTCCATGGCTTTCAATTGTGAGGCTGTACGCATAATAGTGAGATTACATATTCTCTTTCTTTTAATTTTGATTCAAAGAAAGATATTATCTTTTCTGATTTAATCAACTGGAACTGCAACCTTCTGGAAATGTAGTTTCTCATTCAGATAAGCTTATGTTGGAATCTTGTTTCTTGTGTATGATGATGGTTTGGAGCAAAGGATCATGTATACTGATGCTATGTTTAATGTGTGTATCGTCAGATATTTTTTGTTTCTTGCCAATTAGTGAACTTTCAAACTCCCATTGTGATCTGTTATGGTGCTCTAGCTTCTGTAAGTTTTTATTAAAAATCACTTGATCTTTTTCTCACAAGAGTGGCATATGCAGAATGGCGTAATGGGAACCCGTGATGAGGAGACTCGTCGTTTTTTCAAGCACTCTTCAGTGCAGGTGTTGCTTTGTCCTCGCTCAGCTGGTAAAAGACACAGCATTGTAAAACAACAGGTTCCTACCCGTCATTGATTTATTTTCCTTGATCATTGCATGGAAATTGTTATTGTCAGGTCTATTTTTGTCACTCTGTTGTGCTTGGTGTATATATAGCTCCCAAATCATTCATATTATTTCTTACTCCAAGCATTTGGCAAATGTAAACTATTGAAATTATGATTTTAGTCATGGCTTGCTGTTTTGTCGAATGGGGTTGTGCTACATCTTTTTTCACGTGACATGCTGTGTGTGTCAGCACATCTCTGTTTGTGGCATAGTTAAAAAACTGGCCTGGTCATATGTTGGTATATCATAGCAAGAGATGGCAAATTTTGGCATGGCTCAACTACAAATGTTGTGCCACAAATATTTTGTAGAAGACATATGAATCAATTGAATGTTATACAAATTTGCATAATTGTCTCACATGAAGAATAAAAGATATTATGTTGTGGCCTCTCTGAACATATTATGTAGAGATACTGATTTTACTTTCCTTGATATCAGGAAACAGGAGCTATCTATACTCATCATCAGAAACAAGTGATTGTGGATGCTGATGCTGGTAATGGCAAAAGAAAAATAATAGCCTTTGTTGGAGGGCTTGATTTATGTGGCGGGCGATATGACACTCCTAAACATTCTTTGTTCAGGACACTGCAAACACTGCATAAGGATGACTATTATAATCCTAATTTTGTGGTAACTTCTCAACATTCTTTATGTTGATAACAGTTTTCATCTTGCCGATTATTTTGCTCATATTGATTGACTTCTCTTTTGCTATTTTATTAAACTAATTGGCAGTTCATACTGTGTAGGCAGAATTTAATAAATTACATAATCAGTAGCAGTTTAGAACACCTGAAAGAAGGGAAGGGAAAAGGAAAAGCAACTGTACTGTTGGAAAGTGGTTTGGTAGGTAGCTATAATGATTCAGTTGTTGTGACAAAAGACCATAGTTCCAATACAAAATGGATGGTTCAGTGCACAAGGCTCTCACCAATGTGGCATCTGAGGAGAGTGAATCTTAGCATAGTAGCTTTACTCCAATTTGAGAGGCTGTCTCCACAACTCGAACCTTGATCACCCAAGTCACGAACAAGCAACATAATCATATCATGATTCCCAAGTTATGAACAATGAATAATTACTAATTTTTATTGCTAGAAACAAGATGGATTGGCTTATGCTTCATGTTTGAAAGCTTCTCGTTGACAAGCCCAATTTTTTCTGAAAGAGCTTGAATTTCTTTTTCTCTTTTTGTAGTGAATTCCTCACCATCATTCATGTGTATGAAGACCTTTAAAGCTACCTACATATCATTGTGGATGAAATTAAACTCTCCTAACCTTGTCCAAAATAAGCAAGTTTTAAACAGCAGTAGAACTCTTAATGTTGAATAAGCCAACATGGTTCAGCATCAAATCTAATTTCTAGTTAGAAGTCAGCCCAAGAATTCATAATTCTTATGTCAATTATTCATGGAAAATAACACAGAAGTAGATTGCACATTTTCAAAGAGGATAAGACAACAATAAGCTAGTGATCTCAATTGAAGCAGTGCCTCAATGAACAGAAAATTACTTTTTTACCTTGGCTGAGGTTGCTAAGCATTTATAATTCTGGTTGTCCTACAATGAATTGCCAGCATGTCAAGTTGGTACCTCTACAATTTATATATAACTGTTAGCCCATTGTTAATCTCATCTACTATAACCCAAAAAGCCATCTAAGATACAGCATCATTTCTTTATGATTTATCATGAAAATTATGTCAAAATAAATGAAATATAGACTTAGGAATTTAAAACACAACACTTGAAACCAGCATAATCTCAGCTTAAACCTGAGTAGCTTAAGATGCTTCTTGGTTTAGTCATATGTAGTTCTTGAATCTTGATTTTGTTTGTGCTTTTCATGAGTGTTCCAAAAGTGTAAGCTACTGGTTTTTCTCTTGTTCCTATGTTTAAACTTCTTGATGATTTACCAAATATGAAACATGAACAATTAATCCATGCAACATTATTATAATTTGCTTGTTATAAGTGTGGATAATAAATTTTATTCTATCAATTGTTTCCTTGTAGAATTCTGATGACAGTGGTCCAAGAGAACCATGGCATGATTTGCACTCTAAGATTGATGGTCCAGCAGCTTATGATGTTTTGAAAAATTTTGAGGAGCGTTGGTTAAAAGCTTCAAAGCACCATGGGATCAAAAAATTGAAGAAATCATCAGATGATGCATTGCTCATTATTGAAAAAATCCCAGATATTTTAAGGGTTGATGATTTGTTATTCATGAATGATAATGATCCGGAGACTTGGCATGTTCAGGTGATACTGTGCTAGTTACTTCCTGAAGTTTTCATATGAGTATTTGTTTAATGACATTTACATGTCCTTTGTCGAAATTTCAGATTTTCCGATCTATTGATTCAAATTCGGTGAAAGGTTTCCCTAAAGATCCAAGAGATGCTACTAAAAAGGTATATATCGTCTTCATCAATAAATAAACTCTTGCTTTGAAATCTGAATAGTTACCAGTCCTGCTATCTTGTCACAACAAATATCAAAACTTCTATCCAACAGAACCTCGTTTGTGGGAAGAACGTGCTGATTGACATGAGTATCCATAGAGCTTATGTTCATGCCATCCGTGCTGCCCAACACTTCATTTACATTGAGAATCAGTACTTCCTGGGATCATCATTTAATTGGGATTCAAACAAAGACTTAGGTAAGCATCAACATTAGCTTATAATCAAGTATTTGATTCAGAAGCACGCCTTGTTATATGCAAAAACAAATTTCATGGAATACACTGTACTACACCAACAATAGAAAGCAAACTTATTTGCCTTTTATTAAAACAGACATCGGATATTCTGATAGAGAACTGAAGCTTATTAATTTACATAATTTACAAACTGCTACAAAATTCTAATTAGATAAAATTAGTTTTTTTTCAATTTGTTTTATAGCTTGTTTCTGATTTTGCACTGTCTTTTACACTGAATATAATGAGATATTTTATATGTTCTCTTATAGGTTTTTAAATTAAGTTACTATTAAGGATTTGATTGAGATTGCTAAGGATTTCATTTGAAAATAAATTAATGGGAATGAAAGTGTAATTGGTTATCTAGTTATAATGCTTCAAATGGTCCTCAGCAGTCGGGATCAAGCTGTCAATTATGCTGCATTAGGTACAATTATCTAATTTGTTAAATGAAATATCTACCAGCATTTATGATGCCACAGAACTTTGTGTGGACTGTAGTAGACTTTCTTGTGATGTTATTTTTCTCGGTTGAAATTTTAGAAGAAATGGAGGGTTTTTGCAATGGGGCTCCAAAATATTAGTTTGCTAAAATTGGTGTGCATAAAACTTTTGAAGTTGGATGTAGCCTACTTGTGTTAGATCATTAGTCCTTCGAGAATTGGAGTTCATGCCTTTATTTTTTCATGTGTCTGGATTTTGGGGTCCTTATTAGTGATCATGCTGCAAAAGCACTAGAATCATATATCATCAAATCTCTGAAAAAATCCTTGCTTGATGAAGCAAAGGCAGCCAACTGTGGTAAACTTTCTGAAAATATCCAAACTTGTCAATAGACCAGAGTATACTTTTTTTCTCCAAAATTACATAGGAACATATTTGGGTACCTAGACAATGTTATGATGCTGTACCTGACTGATTTTGTCATTATTCAAGCATGACATTCTTTTGTCATCACTATACATGTCTGATTTTTCATGATCAAAGTTTGTATTTGTAATTTAAATAAGCAATATATTAAAAATATTAATTATGATTACGATGTAATTTATTGTCAGTATCTCGAGGAATTAGATGATGAATTGAGGTAATCATCATTTGCTGACTACATATCTCCAAGTTTTTGGGTGAAAATATGTATTGACTTCACCGATAACTTTAGCATTTTAGTTTTTTCTTTTAAACTCTGTTTATCTGTATTTTTTACAATTTTCTATTCAGTCTTTGCTTTTAGCATCTAAAAATGTCACATAGAAATTGAACAAAATATCTAAGACTTTTAAGTGCAACTTCTAGTATCTTGCTTGTATTCAGTATTCTAGTACCTTCAGGTTGCCAACTACACATCGGAATATGAAAACTTGTCAAACTCAATATGCTTCTTTGCTAGTTTTACAAGCACATATGTCAAATATGATTTCATAATGTTGATTGCTTCATACAGTTGTTTAGATCAATTATCTTTGTGCACAAGTCATTGAGACAAACTTTCTGTTTCTAAGGATAACAGTATGTATAAACCTTACATTGGTGTGATCCTTATGTAAATGACTGATCTTGTTTCATTTATTTGTGATTGTTTACTTCTATTTGTAAAGGCGATGATTTCTTTTTAGTTCCTTGTGATTCCTTGTATTGATCCCATGCAGACAATTTGTCTATGAACTTCATGTTGATTCCTTTCTTCGTGATCTTTGACTTGTAAAATGAATTTTTCTCTTATAGGTGCTAATAATCTGATACCAATTGAAATTGCTCTTAAAATTGCTAACAAAATCAGAGCGAAGGAGAGGTTCTCTGCATATATTGTTATCCCCATGTGGCCTGAGGGAAATCCAACTGGTGCTCCTACACAAAGGATTCTGTTTTGGCAGGTTAGGATCTATGTACTTTGAATTAGATTGTGCATCATAAACCTATGATGGCTGTGCAAATTAGCCATAGAATAAGAATTTTTAGTTTTCTGATGTTTTTAGATTAGTCTGGAATTTTCTTTATGATAAGAATGCCCTACATATTTCTTTTCTGTATACCATGATCTCTTTGTAGAATATGATATAGGTTGGAAAATTTAGCTTATCATTGATATAAATAACTGTTGATTGTAGCCCTTCACTAGATATCCCTTGGCTATTAGATCTTTATGGATATCAGGGCTTCTCTCATGCTTTTCTTGATAACATTTCATTCATTAATTCACTTGACATGTTTCCATATTGGTTCTTCTGAACATTCATTGCTACTTGATTGTATTGATGGATCTCTTATCATTTAATCATGGGACTGATATTGCCTAGCATGATCCTGTATATAACCATGGCTGTCATGCATGTCGGCATGTGCCAGCCAAAATGGTTTTAGCATGCATGGTGTTGAGCTGTGCCAACACATGACTAGGCTAACAGATGAACATTCTTGAATGTATTTTGCAAACTCAGTTTTTATTCTCACCTTAATCTGACGAGGATGACCAGTGAATGATTAATAAACAAGGTAGCAGAATTAGTAAGTGAATGTGCATATTTTGCAACTTACCAAATAGTTTTCTTACCACATATGATTAAACAAAGAATGGATTATCTAAGAGCATTTGTATTTGTATAAGCATATGTTGTATCGTGGATTGCTTCAAACCTGGCAATTATATGTGATTTTGATCATATGTTTCTCTTTTCTTGTATTCCTTATATCATCAACCAAGTAACAATGGTTTGGTAATAGAGGAAAATCCAATGCACATGGTTCATTGCCAGGCTGAGAGAACCAGATGTATGCAGCATACAGCCTAGCCTGCCCAGGGTGTGGAGACAATAACAACAATTTGAATTTATAATTCCCACCTCAGTATGGAGAACTTTATTCTTGCATGAAGGCTTGCCTTCTAATGGTAACTTAGTAATAATATATACTAAGGAAGAAAGAAATATTTTTGTCTGAAATGTCATTATCAATTTATTTATTTATTTTTCTGCTGTATACAATATGCATCTTTTGGTGTTCCTCAAGCTGCATGTTAAATGTATTTACATCCTTTCCATGTTTTTAGTTATAAGTGATGATATTTTTTACCTTAACTTGAGAATTGCATTTATGTTATTGTTGACATGGTTTTTGCTGATCACTGCAGAACAAAACTATGCAAATGATGTATGAGACGATCTACACAGCCTTGAAAGAAGTTGGTCTTGAAAATACGTATGAGCCACAAGATTATTTGAACTTCTTTTGCCTTGGTAATCGTGAAGTTCCAGAAGTAAACAATTCAAGTCGGAATGTAGAAACCTCTCCTCAAGTAACTCCCAGCTTTTATTCTTATCAGAAACTTACAGTTCATGTTGCTGATTATATTTTCCTATTCACAACTCTGCAAGCATGGTTCTATCTGATGGCATTAAGTGGTAAAAGTAGTGAATTTGATGTGTTAGCTTAATGATAATCTTTTTTAAATTTTTTTAAGAGCCTAATGATCATCTTAGTTTGCTAATTATATACGAAAAGCTTTATCAAGTGGTTCGTTTACCAGACTAGTTAGGATCACAATTCCCACAGAAAAATGCATCCTCATTGTGTTATATAATGGCCCATTTTGTTGCATGATCTTTAGAAATAAAATCCTACTGATTTGATGAAGATAGAACTCAATATTTGCTAAGAGCTGACAATTGCATGTACTCCTAATTCCTGAAAAGAATCTGCATCAGATAGAAAGCGATTCTCCAGAATCTAACAGAGCAGTTATAACTTCTTCAGGCGCTTGCCAAGAAGAACAGACGCTTCATGATCTATGTGCACTCAAAGGGTATGATAGTGGATGATGAGTATGTGATACTGGGATCAGCAAACATCAACCAGAGGTCCTTGGAAGGTACCAGGGACACTGAGATTGCAATGGGTGCGTACCAACCTCAGCATACACGGGCAAGAAGGCTCTCTAGTCCTCGTGGACAGGTATGGATTATAATTCTAAATCTAGTTGTTTCACTGTCACATCACTAAGTTAAGTATTCCTCTTCTAATGTTTACGGTCATTTTATACATGCTGTAGGCCTATTTCATTACCAAAACAATTGATTATCCGTTGGTTCACTGGGCATTTAATTTTAGAAGGTTGCATTTTGTTTTTCAATTAATCTGTTTCATCAGCTACTTCATCATTTTTAACTTCAGTTCTGTCCTTTCATGCAGATTTTTGATATATTTAGATAGTATATTTAGATAATCAATTATGTCATCGATTTGACTGGTGGTTGGTCAAACATGCAATGCAGATTTTTTGTTATAGAATGTCTCTGTGGGCTGAGCACATTGGAACTATAGAGGAATGTTTTAACCATCCGGAGAGCCTTGAATGCATGAGGCGAGTTCGTGACATGGGTCAGTTTAACTGGAGCCAATATGTGGCCGATGAGATTACTGAAATGAGGGGCCACCTACTAAAGTATCCAGTGGATGTCAATAGGAAAGGCAAGGTGAAACCTCTTCCCGGACACGAGACATTCCCAGACATTGGTGGCAACATCTGTGGGTCATTTTTTGCCATTCAAGAGAATCTTACTATATGATTTTCTTTTCACAATCATGCGGACCAACCACTTCATCGCTGGGCTAGATTTTCGGTTGCCGATGTAGATTGTTATGTACAGCAGGAGACCATGAATATTTTGATTATTTTCAGCCACATTCCCCTGTACAGGATCAACAAAGTCTGACCGTTGGTATATGCCACCGAAGATTGACTTGCTAGAGATGAAACATTGTATACCGATCCTGTATGGTGGGTTCACACACTATAATGTGTCTGTGTATGTATGCTTTATGTATCTGTACAGACAGAGCCTCCTTCATGATAGGTCACTATAATTATTGCACGTTTCCAGTTGCATGCCACCAGTTTCTGCCTTTTCCTTTCTCAACAATCTTCCATAGGTTGCAGATGTGACTTCTTCTAATGTTGCTACAGTTGCAGCATGTGGCTTGTTTTGTTGTAATGCATGTCATTTTCTTTCTCAACTATCATATTAGGTTTTCTTATGCCTAAAGCATTTTATGTGTCGACAGCGTGATTGACAAAATCGTAGTCGACGTCTGAGTCAACACGACACGATTCAAATTCGAGAGCACAAGAGTGTCTAAGGTGGTGATCGAGATGGCTTCAAGGTGATCCTGAGGTGGTATAAAATTGTCAACCCGACCTCTCTGATATTTAAATTAATCATCGAGGATTTAGTGGGTGTTTTTTTTTTTTTTTTGAGAAAAGAGCTCCCTAGCGTAGCATCGGGGGAGTTGATTTTTATACTTGATTTTGGAGGGGACAATATGTAACTGCCCCAATGCCTCCTTTTAGCATTTTCTCTACGTGGGCGACATGGAGGAGATAGCCTCAAATGACCTGCCTTAGACTGTTATCCATGGGGGCACACAAGTGAAGGGTGACTTGGACTTTTTCCTTCCATGAAAGTTTTCGCGTGGTGCTTAGGTGTCGGATGATGATTGGTCATTAATATATTCCCTTTTATTTGTCCTCCTCGAAGGTATGTTTCGAGGCTCTTACAAGAGGGGTTCAAAATGCGACATTTAGTTCATCCGACATGAGAGCGTTCGAGATCCCCTCTCGTAGGTCGGGTTTTCCCGACTAATGCCTCGTGTGATGGCGGAGGTCGGGTGTCCTGACCTCCACGTCCCGAGCGGAGGCAACGATTGGGTGTTCCAACCTTCGTGCCTTGGGTGGAGGTGAGGGTTAGGTGTCCCAACCTCCATGCCTCGCATGACGACAGAGATCGAGTTTCTCGACCTCTGTGCCTCTTGCAAAGCGGGGGTTGGGCATCCTGACCTTCACACCTCGTGTGACGGGGGAGTCGGGCTTCTTGACCTCCTATGCCTTTGGTGGAGGCAGAGGTCGAGCGTCTCAACCTCCACACATTGGGTGAGGACATAGGCGGAGGTCAGGAGGCCCAAACTCCTTACCTCTTGCAGAAGCGAGGGTCGGGCTTCACCTTGGGCAAGGACGGAAGCGGAGGTCGAGGTTAGGCATCCCGACTTCTATGCCTCTTATGGAAGCGATCAGGCTTCCCAACCTCAACGCTTTGGGCACATTTCACCCTACACCTCCGCCTCAGTAGATTTCTTATCACGCGGGATAGGTTTTCCCAACTCACACGTCTCTTGCACATTTTGGCTCGTGTCTTTGCTGTTGCAAATTTCTTCTTACGTGGGTCGAATTTTTTCGACTAACGCATCTCAGGTATATTTGGATTGTGCCCTTGCCATGGCAGATTTCTTCTCATACGGGTCGAGTTTTCTCGACTCACGCATCTCGAGCACATTTAGATTATACCTTTGTCATGGCAGATTTCTTCTCACTGGGACAGGTTTTCTTGACTCACGTCTTGGGCACAATTGACTTGTGCCTCCGACATGACGGATTTCTTCTCAAGTAGGACGGGTTTTCCTAACTCACGTGTCTCGGGCACATTTGGTTTGTACCTCCGCTATGACGAATTTCTTCTCAAGCAGGACAAGTTTTTCTAACTCGCATCTTGGGCATATTTGGACAATACCTCCGCTATGGCAAATTTCTTCTCGCGTGGGTCAGGTTTTCTCAACTCACACATCTCGAGCATATTTGGATTATGCCTCCATCATGGTAAATTTTTTCTCATGCAGGTTAGGTTTTTCCGACTCACATGTCTCAAGTACATTTGGACTATGCCTTCGCTGTGATGAATTTCTTCTCATATGGGTTGGGGTTTTTCCCGATTCATGCGTCTCGGGCACATTTGGACTATGCCTTTGTCGTGGCAGATTTTTTCTCACATAGGTAGGGTTTTCCTGAGTCATGCATCTTGGGCACATTAGGACAGTGCCTCCGCCATGGCGGATTTCTTCTCACACAGGATAGGTTTTCCCGACTCATGCGTCTCGAGCACATTTAAATTGTGCTTCCGCCATAGCAGATTTTTTCTCACGTGGGTCGGGTTTTTTTGACTCATATATCTCAAGCACATTTGAACTGTGCTTTTACCATGGCGGATTTCTTCTCATGCGGGTCGGGTTTTCTCGACTCACGCATCTCGAGCACATTTAGACCATCCTTCCATAATGGCCAATTTCTTCTCACCCGGGTCAGGTTTTTTCAACTCATACGTCTTGGGCACATTTGGACTATGCCTCCGTCATGACAGATTTCTTCTCATGCGGGATGAGTTTTCCTAACTTACGTGTCTCGAGCACATTCGACCTTTGCCTTTGCCATGACAGATTTCTTCTCATGCAAGATGAGTTTTTCCAACTCACACATTTCGGGCACATTTGGATTGTGCCTCTACCGTGACAGATTTCTTCTCATGCGTTTTTCGGACTCACGCGTCTTGGGCACATTTGGATTGTGCCTCCATCGTGGAGGGTTTCAAGTCCTTCCTTCGCCATGGCGGATTTCAAGTCCTCCCTCTGCGTCTTGGGCATATTTTGGCCCATGTCTCTGTCGTGGCAAGCTTCGTCTAGAGGTGCCTCGATCAATTACTCCATCTGCTCTAAATGTGGGTGGGACTTGGTAAAATTTTGAGGATTGATCGGCGATGCCTCGGGTTGGGCCTTCTTCGGCAGGGAAACCACCATTAGATAACACTAGGGCCTCCCTCGGGTTACTTCTTACGCTTTTTGATGTCGGTCCTCATTGGAAATTTCATCACCATGAATTTGGTCATCACCATTTTGGAGTAGGGCTTGCCCCCAAACGTGACGTGCAGGCCATGTCAATCATGACCCTCTTTACTCAAGCGTTAATCATCTTTATGGAGATCATTAAGGCATCATCATGGTTTGGGTCGAGGTACCCCTTCCCTTCTTCCTTTAAGGTTATTTCTGAGTCATCCTCGGACCTTGGGCGCTTTTCGATGGTAACCTAGGCGTAGGCTTTACTACCTGAGGAGCTATCTCCTCCCAACAGAGGTCCACCAATGATGACGTTGATCTACATCTCCACTAGCCCTTGAGGTCGGGGCGAAGGTTCCCGATGCCTCTGAACAAACATCCTGAAGTGTTCCTAACGAATGAGTTTTTCGATTTGCTCCTTCAAATGATGACAGTCCTCCGTGTTGTGGCCACAATCATGGTGGAGGTAGTACTTGGATTTGTTCCTCCTCTCCAATAGTATCTTCAATAGTTGAGGGTCTTTCAAGAGTCATTTCCTTTATCTATAAAAAAAGGCTTCGGTTCTAGTTATGTCGAGTGAGTCGACTTAGACCTTGGGCGAGGCAACTCGAGTCAATTATTTCTTCTTCGCCTCATGTTCTTCACTAGGTTGATCATTTTTTTCTTCGTCATGGTGACCTTGGGGTCGAGACTAACGATAGTCACTCCTATCTCAACCGTTTACGTGTCTTCACGTGCTTACTCGAGACCATTGCCTCAGCGATAATATATTGGTTGCCCTCAGGAGCACCTCGAGCACCGTTGTCAATGGCCTCTCCACCAATGACCAGAAAAAGCAACAGGGCTTGAGCCCCATCACGAAGGCCTGAATTACAAACGACAGATGGGGTTCTTGCATGCCTCGAATCTCGTTAGCAAATCGAACAACGAAGTCAGATAGTATTTCTTTCTTCCCTTGCTTGAGTCCGAGAAGCATTACCGTCGATGGTCTCAAATGCACATTCTTAAGGAAGTAGAGCTCAAACTCCTTTGCAAGCTACGCAAAGGAGCCGATCGAGAGCGGCTTCAAGTGGGTGTACCATTCTCATGTCGAGTCTCTTAACGTTGTTAGGAAGGTGTGACATATTAGGGCGTCTGAGGTATCGTACAATAACATCTAGATCTGAAAGACGGTAGTGTGCTATATCAGGTTGGTACTACTATCAAAAACCTCCAATGATTGGAGGTGAAAGTTCATCAAGATTAGCTCATCCTGGATGTTCCGAGTGAATGGGGACTGACCCTAGGTGGGATCGACTTGGACTTTTCCCTATGGATTGTTAAAACTCTCACCGCTTCTCTTCTAAGCATTGGTCCATTTATCATAGTTGGATCCTTAGGGAGTCAACTATGGAATTTGCTAATTGAGTATCAAATTCGAGCAAAGCGGAGCAGTGGTGTGACGATGCATTGAATTCCATGGTTCAAGAGCGGGGTGCTCCCTTGATTGGTAGTTTCACGAGCCTTGGGCGATCCTAAGATGCTGGCATCGCGTCGAGTGGGGGGGATCCCAATGGGCGTCGGTGCCAGTGGTAGTTCAGGTATTGATCACGACTGTCATGGTATTGCTTGTTGGGATAGTGTAGGCAAGAGTAGGGTGATAGCTTGCATTACGCTCATTAGCATATGCTCAAGCTGAGTGAGGTTCAAGAACACCACGATAAGGACAAGTAGGTTGCTTAAGGTTGTCCCTTGAGGAGAGAAGCCTGTGTCATTGAACATACACCAATATCGCACTGACACTTGTGCCAGAGTGGATGTATCCACGTGTGGAAAGGATAGCAACTACCCCCCTGAGTAAAGGTGCTATGGGTCAGAGACAGGGCCTCCTCGCTTGAGCGTTTATTGAGAGGGTTGATGGATGAACGTTCCTATGACATCAGGCACTCTTAGTGCTAAATCGTCATCGACGTTTGAGTCAACCCAATGTAGTCCAAACCTGTGGGCATCAGAGTGTCCAAGGTGGTGACCAAGGTGGCTCTAAGATGCCCACAAGGTGGCCCCAAGGTGGTACTTGCACCAAGACCGATGTCGGGAGAAATTTTCTAACTCGATCCCTCTAACATTCAAGTTAGTCATCGAGGACTTAGTAGGTGTTGGCTTTTTTCGGAAAGAGAGCCCCCTAGTATAACATCGAGGGTTTGCTTTTATACCTAGTTTCGGAGGAGACATGTTGTAACTGTCCCAACGTCCCCTTTTGACGTTTTGTCCATATGGGCGACGGGGAGGAGACAGCCCCAAGCGACCTACCATGGACTGTTGTCCATGGGGGCAAACAGGGGCAAACAAGTGGAGGGTGACTTAAACCTTTTCCTTCCACGATAGCTTACACATAGTGCTTAGGTGTTGGATGATGATTGATCATTAATATATTCCCTATCAACATGCCTAAATATTCTATATAATGACAGTGTGATCGATACGACCTGAAACACTCTCTATGATGGCAATGCAACTGACAATCTTTACGATGATGGTTCGGTCAACACAATCTAAAGTGCTCTCTTCAACATGTTCTCTATGATGATAATATGACAAATACAACTTGAAACGCTCTCTATGATGATAGTGCGATTGACACTCTTTGCTATGATGGTTTGGTCAACACGATATAAAGCTTTTTTCAACAACAAAATGATCGACATGGCTTGAAACACTCTATTATGATGACATAGATGACACAAACCCAAAGCACCTCTCAACAACGATACAACTTAATTGACTTGATTCACAACGTCCCGATCCAACTATACTCATCAAGGCCCAATGTGTAGTCTAATACCTTAACATTACATGACCAACACTATATAACTAGATGGTCGACACTTTTGAGCCAAGTGACAAACACCTTGGTTGTCAGGAAGCCAACACCTCGATTCCAAGTAATTGACACCTCAACATCATGTATATAGTACTTTCACCATGTGTAATTGACACAACGATAGTCTTCAAACATTGCCAACTACATCATGCCCGCACATTCTCCAGATTTAATACAACACAATTCTACAAACGTTAATACTTTTGATTTTATCACTCTCGATGCTTCATTGATATCTCAACTCTCAAACTATTTTAAGTATCAAATGAGTTTTGTTAGGCACCTCCTTGATGCACTTTTACAAAATTCACAATCTTCTGGATTCGACCGTTCGTAGTACCAACACGAGGTAGATGCAGCATAGAGTGTTGGTTGGCTGCAAGTCACATCCAACTTGGGCAATGATGCGGATCAATCACTTAATCCCCCCTAGCATTCTTGTACAGGATCATCAAGACCTAACTGGCTAATATATGCCACAGAAGATTGGCTTGATAAAGATGAAACATTGTGTACTAATCCAATACGGTGTTTCTGTGTAACAATGCTTTCAAGGATCTGGACGGAGTTTCCTCCCTAACATGCCACTATACCTATTAGACGTTTCCAGACGCAAGCAGCACGTGCGGCTTGTTTTGTTATAATGCACATCATTTTCTGCCTTTTTTGATTTCTTAACTATATGGCCAGCCATCCATAGATTGCAGATGTGACTTCTTTCTGACGCTGCTATAGTTCTCATGGATGCATACGAGGTTTCAGCTTTGTAAGAGCAAGACAAATTAATCAAAATTATTTCTATCTATGATAAGATAAATCAATACTTGTGCAGTTGAGTTTGGCTAGTACATCAAGCCTAATCTAATTTGCACGAGCCTAATCTAATATGCACGAGAGAGATAATGTTGGAATATGCTTAAGAGCTTAGCAAATTTCTAGTAACCCAATCATAAGGCCCGCATTTGTAAAATGTTAACTCAACCGGAATAGCTTCCTACTAAATGAAGATCACTGTGCAAGAATCTTACCCAAATACTTGCTTAGGAGATCATCCATGAGCAGCTTCGGGCTTGTCACCAAAGTCTCTCCTGGCAGACAGTGGAAGTTTCATCTTCAGTGTCCTACCATTTGAGAAAACAAAAACATGCTTTATTTTATTTAATACCTGCTAATGTTGGAGGCAATGAACCTCCTCTTTGCAGGAACAGGGGAGTGCAGACCACTTTATACATTCTGCCCACAGGCAATCTACTTGCAGATAATGTCTGCAAATAGATTACCTACTACAAATAAATTTATAAGCGATTTATTTGCACGCAATTAAGCAACCCCTATTAGCAAGAAAAAGGAGGTTAGGACTCACTTGGGGTTTACCCTAAGGAAGCACCGATTAACTTCACACGTCCATCAGTAAGAGGCGTCTTGTTGCTGGATGGAGTTCATATCTGATGCCACAACAGCTTGTTGCACTGGAACAAGGCTCGCACCAACGTTACAAGATCCAATTATAAACAGTGGGGTGACATTGAGTTGACAGTCAGCTCTACTGGATCCAGCTTAATTGAATTTGGTACAAGATCCTTCTGTTATTGAGTTTGCTAACAGATGATTATCATGATGTCCTCGACAACTCCCGGTCATTCTTCTATGTGACTGACTGTTAACTGTAGGTGACCAGCTGTGCATTCTCATGCTTCATACAAAAAAAAAAAACAATTGTCTGCATTAGTTACATTTACCATGAGAACTTTCAGAATGGATGTACACTCAGATCCGTTAGTAAGGAATCATAAAACAAAGTCTTGCTGAGAGTAAATCTGAGTATAATGATGTCATATGACACCTAGAACAGGCTACTGGTTTCAAGCAACCATTCCACACAGATCAATGTCGTGATGTTTGCAAATGAAACTGCCCATCAACCAGCCTGCTATATCATGATATAGATATATGCATTGACCAAGAGGTGATATTTAGAAAAGAAAGAATCAAAGCGAGAATGAAAGCATATGTTGGGTTGGTGTCAGTGTCATAATATCCAAATAACAGAGAAGGGCCAACCTTGATCAGTCAAGCATAGTGACTGATACAGCAACTCGAATGACAAAAGTAATAATATAAATGTTTATAGTCAAAGGGGTTTTGCCTGCAAGAGAAGATCAATGCAAGAAGTTCAAACACAATCAGAGTAAGCAAAAAGCAGCAGTTCCACTGGGTTAAAATATGTAAACCAAGGATAACATACAAGTTACAGCAATAAGTTGGAATCATGGACTTCGGCATATGCAGGTTGCATTCACTGTTCCTGCACGCACTATAGTGCTTAGGAATCATGGTAAAGTTCCTATAACTTGTTATGAAGCTGTTTTGTGGTCGGACTCCAATACCAGGAGCGAGCAAGTATAGAGAACAATGGTAATTAACCAGCTGTTAAGCAGATATGCCCCAGAAAGTGGAAATGACTGGTTAAGTTACATCTCCTAAGTGTGAGGTGCAAATGGAAAAAAGGATTGCAGCTTAAATTCAAAAAGTATAAACCAGAAAGACAGTAGTTAAAAAGTTATGCCAGAAAGATCATCCCTGCATAAGGAGGGGCCTTACAGATCAGCTTTTTTTGCTTACAATTATGAAGATAATCGTACAATTAGTATTAATCTACAGAACAAGAACTTTTTTACTCGTATTTTTCTCAATAGTTGACTGAAAGAAAGCTTCAACGCTTCGATTATGTCACATGAACTCATGGGCATAATTTTGAACTATCATAATTCATAAGGTAAGAAATGTTTGGTTAGAAAGGTAGAAATGTCAGCCAAATTATTAAAAGCACTAACAGAGTTCAACATGATTACTTTTATTGGCTGTAATATGCCTACACAGAAAACAATTACTGGAACCACAGCAGCAGCATGCAGAAAAGATAACCAGCCAATATTTCTGGAATATAGAAATACTTTAAAAGGAACACAAGCCAAAATTCTGCTAATTATAAAAAATGCAATGCTGAATGTATATCAAGTCAATGTTTGTGTAAAACAATTTCGAACAATTCTCCTGATTATTACAATGAACCACCAGTGTACAGCAATCACAAATTTTACTTAACATCAAGATCCTAATAGTATCATGAACTAAAATTTTTGGTTGGAACCTTAATTTTTGTTAGAATGGTTACATATTGTACGTGGCAAGGTAACAATGTATTCAGAACTTGTGCTGTCCAAAGTACTTATACAAGATTACTATAAACATGATCTTTGATCATGAAATGCCTCAGCATTACAAATTTCAAGCTTGATACTTCCCCTTCGTCTAAACTACCTCCAGGAAAGCATTGTCATTACTTAGTTTCATGGTTAGATTTAACAGCAACAGTTATCTTTCTACCTATAAACACGAGTTCTAACTTTATGGGAATTCCCTCTCTTGCCAAAATATACTTAGACTTGCATTGTAATACCAGCTAAAATGTTGGGTTCAAGTTCAAAGCTGGTTTTGAAGCTAAATATATCATTGAGCTGTTTCAACATAGAGTTGCAATCAACGACTGACCTAATTTAAAAGGTCATGAGATAACTAAGGCACAACCCTTTTATAGGTTAAGGAAACCATTATGCTTAATTTTATAATTTAGGCAAGCAGTCATTTAAAGTTTTAGGAGGAAAGACCTACTAGATGTAAGTACTTCTACAAACTTTTTACAATCTGAATACGTAATGCATGTGGATTGCAACATTACAACCTTAATCAATTAATAATACCAATTTAATTTTTAGATCCAGTAAATATGTCATCTCTAAACATATTTTTTAACATTATCAGCCAGTTTGCTTAAATTAATTGTTCATGTTGTATAGAAAAGTGCACTAATGTGACCAACTTAACAACAAGTGAACGTATACTTACCCAAACATAAGTTGTCCATAATAAATATTAGTTCATGTTATCAAAAGCCTACCTATCATCTAAAATGAACATGGGTTAAATAAGTAACAAAAGCAGAATTCCTTTTATAGGTATGATGGAGTTATACAAAAAAAAATTAAAAATAAGTGATACATTGCCTTTAATCATGTCAGGCACCAGGTATGGATTTGTACCTGACAAGTCTGAACAAACTTGTCTTGAGAACTTCATACTCCATTCTCTAAAGATCACAGTAGGAAGTTAGAAATTCATAAGTTTATTGGATAAACTGGAAAAATGACTAGATGATGAAAATCTTACCAGCAAGAATATAGTATCAACAAGTCATTATGACTTGTTTGATTTCCTTATGACTTGGCAAGTATATTCACAAAGTCATTATAAATAAGGTCTTTAGAGAAAAAGCATTGTGTGCATGAAAAACCATGTATTTTCCATGGAATAGAGTTGCATAACAAGAATTATGAAAACTAAATTCAAAGTACATCTGTTGTTAGAGAGGGCAAATAAAATATTAGGAGTTCTGCAGTTGCTAGACTACCCCCCCATAGAAAAAACACTGCAGACCGAACTGATCCACTAATTCCAAGCTTAACCAAGCTATTGCCCGCAGTGGGCACAATTGCCAAAGAAGCGTACCTCACACAATATTTACCAGCTTTGGGTGTCCAGTTTTCTCATCTATTTCGACTCTTAGGCCTATTCCAGCAATTTCAGGTGTATTGACAGGCTCTTGCAGCTGCAGTTGAGCTACTTCCTGCTGGTTTTCTGCATTTCCCTCCAGCAAGTTCCGCATTGACCATAGTCCCCATTCTCTTAGCAAGGGATTGTCTTCATCAACAACACACTGTTGCAAAAGCAAAGGAATTGCATTTTGCTGTCTGATCTCCTCCTGAACGTGCTTCCTTCCATGTAGACAATTTCCAATAACAGATACTAAATCTCTCCGGAACCCTTTATAAGGGCAGACCTTTAAAGCTGTTGATGACTGTATAAAGTGGTCCGCATTCGCCATGGATTTTCTTATAATTGCTGGTGGTTCAAGTTCACAAAGTAAACGTAAAAGAAGTTGTAGAAGGCCTGCAGATAGCAACAAGTCAACAGGGGCTTCTGTAGCATGAGCAATATCATTTTCCCAAGCACAAATATGCCTCAAAATTGTAAGAGAATAGCCTAGAACATCAATTGCAGGGAAGCCAGTTGGTACATCAGAACTTCCTCGAGATGAAAAATCAACAATTGCAGAAGCTATATCTAGAACTTTCAGAACTTCAAGTGCAAAAGGACTGGAAATCATGGAAACATCTTTAGGTCGATTACTCAAGTATTCTGATAGCATTCCAAGAAGGAATGCCTGCTCTCTAGTGAAGAAGGAATATCTGCATTGAGCATCAATGGAGTTATCTGTACTTGGTGAGGCTAATCCTTGAAAAAGACGTGAGAGGTATGCCTCTTCGATGCAAACTTTGCAAAGGAGCCAATCCAACCACTCCTCTTGATGACCAGCTGCATGGATAATCAAGAACAATGGTCATCAATGGTAATACTCCAATTAAGAGGGGAATAATCAGTAATCAGAAGATCCTTCTTAATGCAACTAAGAAACAAATAGCAAATCCTTCACGCAAACAATAAGAGCATGTAATTTACTAAGCTTGAGAACAAAATATTGAATTCTATCTTTCCCATAACTTCAAGAATTTAAATTTCCAATAAAGCACAGTTGTGGCTACTACAGCCAAAACTAAATGCCCAATCCTTACGATGCACTAAACAAGATAAAATGAAGCTAATAATGAACAATAAAGAGAAATACTTCATAATTAATCCAAATATTATGATCTACATGATCCACTATGCTTGATCTATGCACACAAAACCATAATCTCCAAAAAAGTATAACATCATTTTTTTTATCTTCGCCAATTCCAGGAACTTAATTTTAAGAGAACCACAAAATTAGGAGCAAAGAAACCATATTTCTCCTTGATCTTTTATAAACTTACATCTAGTACACATATGAAAAGGGATCTTACTTTTAGGGTTTAGGGTTTTAAAGTCCATTTAGATGAAGGGGTAAGTTAGAAATCAACCTCGGCAAGCTGTGGTGACGATCTCCAGAATAATTGGCAGTCCGGTCTTGGTCTCGCAAAGCTCCGCCAACCTCCGATGCCCCCCCTCGGATGAACAGCACGTATCCAAAGCCATGCAAAGGGGATCGCAAACCGCCGGGTCCCGGTACCGAGCCGCTGCGAGGAACAAGGCCGGGAAGAAGCGGGCCCACACGGCGGACCGTTGTGCCTCTCCACCACAGGCGACGTTCCCAATCGCCTGCAGCGCGACACGGGCGACGTCCGGCGACGCCGGCGGCGTGCTCAACAGGACGGAGGCGATTCGATCGGGACCGCCGAGTTCGACGAAGGCGTCCTGGTGGACGGAATCGCCGGCGCAGAGGTTCCTGACGAGGCGGAGGGAGGGGAGGAGGGCGGACGAGGTGTCGGAGGCAACGCGGCGGAGCGCCGCGGCGAGCGCTCCGGTGGAGGCGAGGCGGGCGCGTCCCCCGGGGGTTCTAGAAGCTTCTAGAAGGAATTCAAGCGCTTCGTCTCCCTCCTCTTCCTCCACTCCTCCTGTGCGTCGATCGTTTTTCGTCGCCATAACTGAGACCGAGTGACGACTCCGAGGGTTTCGGAGAAAGTGGATTTATAGCGGAAGGACGAGGAGTGATATATGGCTCGTCAATTTCTTGACTTAGCGAAAGGGTTCGGAGGCCAACGCAATTGATATAACGTATTAAACGTCTCTCTGAAATTTTTAGGGTAATTATATGATATCTCTGTAGTTAATGATATTTCAGTCTTTATGTTTTAAAAAATAATATTAAGATCTCTATATTTATAAAAAAAAATATTTAATTTCAACTCTCTTTACATTATTAATTTTCTCGATAGAAAAAAAAATGTGTTGTCATGTGCCAAAACGATGTAAATAAAAATGATAAAAATATAATTTTATTATTTTTAAATTATTAATTTTATATAAACGTGCATGATCGATTTTCTCTTTTATTCCTCATTCCAACCTATTTGCCTATCGCTCGTCACACCTGTTGATCCTGCTCATCCGTTGTATTTGTCGCCCGTCACTCGTTTATCAAACTTGTTGCTCGCTTACCGCTCGCTTGCTTGCCTCACATATCAGTTCACTCGTTGCTCACTTGTCACCTCTCTTTCCAACTTGTTTGTTGGTAATTTTTACTGTGTAAAAGTTATCACTGTGATTATTATATTTCATATATGTATTTAGTTACAATTTTTACTATAGAAGGTGTCATCTCTAATGAGAAATACCTTGCATCAAAAATAAGAGAAAGCAAATGTACAAAAGTTTTTATCGTCGTAATCACTATCATATCGAAAATTGCCACCGTGAGTCAAACTTCAATGAGACATGGCAAAGTTCATGAACCAATAAGCATATAAGGTTTTATCATCGTTATCGCTTTTTTGTCAGAATGAGCTCATATGTAAGCAAATGAACAAACTTTAATGTGATTTTTGTTGGCTTGCAGTAACTCTGCTTAAGTTGTGATATCTCGATCTGATGAGTCTCATACAAACAAACTTACAAGGAGAAAGCAAATGTACAAAAGTATTCGATGAGCTTCGCGACAAATGACACAAAATGATAGATCTGTTTTTTCTTTGAAACATGATTGGAAATAGCACAACATCAATTCTATTGATGTTGTCACAGATTTTTTTTTTTGGGTCATTCTACCTTCATAATCAGGCAAAAAAAATAAGATTTTAGATCCAACAAAAAATGAGAGAAAAAAAATAATTTCTCATCATGTCAATAAAAAAAAAAGTGGGTGCGACGAGTGAGTGACGGGCGACAGGTGAGAAGATGCGATCGGTGAGTATTAGCTTGTTAATATCAAGGTGCTTGTATTTCTAGCGTTTAGTATTTGGAATATGGATAAATAAGATGGTCCTTACTCTTTTTATGCTTCAATCTAATCACTCTTGTTCGATATGTTTCTTCGATATTAACTTGGAAGTAGAAGATTGTTGCATGTTGCCAAGTTCATTTAAAGGATTTCAATAGGCTCTTGCCTGTGTCAACTACAGCATTTGAAATTCCTAGACACAAGAAATTATGTAATTTGAGGACCTTCTGCATTTTAATTAGTCTATCACAAATCGGACTGCAGAAAAAGCACTTGGATAATGAAACTTTTATGGGTTTGATGTGCTTTTTGGTGCATGCATACAAAAGTTCAACAAATTGATGCTTTTGTATGATCAATCATATCAAAATATGTTTTCAGTGTGTCAAAACTGCTTTTGTTCTCATTTAAAGTTGCACGAATTTGAAACACAAAAAACATATGAATCATATTCTTGCTATCTTTTAAAAAAAAAAAATTGGAAGAAATTTCTATTATATTAAACAGCGTACAAGATGTTCAATTATATTCTTGCTATCTTTTTGCTGGCAGGACTTGTTCTTGGAGGATAGTCATCCTTCTTCTCAGCTTGCTTCAAGTAATGTTGCACCTGGTGAATGGTAAATTCTACTGCTGAAGCCTTTAGTACTTAACTTATTAATCTATTTTTTTTAGTTTCATCTTCCATCTTGCTCTTTTTTGATGAATCATCCAGTTTTCACATTTTTGCCTTCTTTAGGTCCATGACAGTGTTATCATAATATTGGTTGGCAACTTGGCATCTGTTTGTTCTGTCCTATCCTACTGATGTTACTATATATTGATTCATCTGTCAAATTTGAAGCCTTTATAGGTGCCTTTATATCTTCTGGTTGATCGTAAGATAATAGATTATATTATTGAGATATACATTTGTTAATTAGCTAAAGTTATAACATATACTCTTTTTGAATAATTTGTTCAAAATGGTATTTTCTTTTCGTCTTCATGTTGTTTTCATGTGTTCAGATTTTCCTTTAATGGTTTACTGGAAGTTCATGTATACAGTACTTTTTACTTGAGATGTTTTACTTTTACTTAGATACTGGTCTAGTGGAAATGTGACTGCTATTGAATTTTGCTTAATGTTTAAGGTTGATATTTTTCATGTGGCTTGACCTTGAAAATGTTTAATCATGTTTTTCATTATTGTATATATGTCTTGCTTCAGTGCTGTGCACCAGGGTCAATCTTCATGACCATGACCAAAATGGTTTAGTTGAAGATATTGATACTGAAGCAACAAAAGAACTTTCTAATTCGCATGAGAGGCATACTCATCCAAGTATACTATATATGAAAAAGAATGACATATACAACATTCAGACTCCTGATCTCAATGAAGTCTTTTCTCCAAACGATCATGTTGAGGGGCCTTCTGCAGCACCAAGTCAAAGTTTTGTTGGATCAATTGCTGATGGTGTCCCGACACCAGATCTGGCTGAATGTCCTCATGCTCCTCCAACTCCTGGTTTGATGGAAGAGATGTTCTTGGGTAACATGCATGAAGGTCCTGCTTTGAGTCCCCAGACGAAACCTTCATCATCTTTTGATGAAGTCCTCAACCATGGAAATTCTAACTTGCAGAATGGACATCCGGATTCAGTGACTGACAGTGGTGTCATGCCTGAGGTAACTGTGGCCCCTGCCTGATTCAGCAAATATTGTACAAGTAGTAGTTTCCCCTACTTCAGAACTAGCTGAACATAAAGAACAGATAACTGCAACTGTTGAAACTGAAATGGAATGTCAACAGAAGAATTCCAGTGATTTTCAGAATGGATATGTTTGTAGCGAAACAAAAGACCTAACAGTTGATGAACAAATACAAGGTAATGGAGAGGCCATGCCTCCTGAAGTAGCTCAGATTGAAGGTTTAGTATCTTCCAATGCCTCACATGAAGAATCAAATTCAAAAGCTCATGTGGACAGATCTAAAAGTTGATACTGGAGTAGCCATTAGCAATTCATGTGGGGTTGAAGGTGCCTACACATGATGGATGAGGCTAAGGAACCATCATTTGACCAATGCCAATCCCGAGAAATGGGAGCCTGGGGTCATTGAATAAACGCCAATAGCGCGCGGAGGTTTGGGTAGAAATATTCCCATCTATCTATGAAGGAGTAAATGATTGGACTCCGAGGCGAAAGGTAGAATGGGTAGTGGGCACCTCCTCGGAAGGGCGCTCGCTGAGGTCGTTCACAAGCAAACCTTTTTATAACATCATGCCCTATTTTTAGCATAAAAAATATTATGATTCTTTATGCCATGGCTTGAGAAGGGGCATGACTTGGTTTGACCCCAATTGCGTAAGATCGTCCATGTGGTTACTTAGAGAAAGGCTTCACGGAGATAATCGTTGTCTCCCAAAGCAATTTCTTATGGATCCGAGAGGAGCTTTTGGTCTTGAGTCCCTGCATAGTAGGTCACTGTTGGAGAGAGGAGTTCCTGCTTGACCCCTCTAAAGCTCAAGTTAGTTTTTGTGAATAGTCAATCCTTGTCCTCAGGGATTTACTTGGGAATGATTTTTGTATCTTCCGTAAGGAGTTAGCTCTCCTTGTGCTTACTAGCATTCATTGATATTTCAGGAGGGCGATTTGTCTGTTTTAGGGTCATCCTCCTAACTCTATGCTTTACGTATTACACCCTTGTTGGCAGGTGTCGCTTCATGTGATTTCGAACGGCATGGATTTACTGTGTGCCGCTTTGAAGCCAGGTTGCGTCATTTTAGAATGTAATCGTTCTTGTGTCATTTCATACTGCTTTAAGATATGTGCGCTATTTTGGTTGGAGTGGCACCACATATAATTTGAGGTGACTGTTAGTTGGGTGACACCAAAATATTCTCTATTAGACGTAAAGAGAATTAAAATTAAATATTTTACTTTAATAATTAATTGTAGGATCATAATGCTATTCTTTAAAGTATAGAAATCAGGATGCTAATCATAGTTAACTATAGAAGGTAATATATAATTACCCAAAAAAAAATTTATATGTTTTACCCTTAAAAAGAATGTGTTTTTTTTTCATATGTAACTCTACAAGTATTTTACATAAATCATGAGATTAGATTAAAAGAGAAAGCCTCCTCAAATTGCATACGTAATGAAATTTAGATGAGCCTTGTCTAAAGCGGCTTGATCATCTCGGCCAACGTGAAGTAAGATTTAGATGATATCAAACTTAAGTGAGGATTAAAGATGCGACCACTCATACTTTCAATAGCTACAGCACATTAAGAAATCAGGAAAAGATGCGACCACATCCACAGGGATATGCTCAAATGGGCTCGCATGAAGTTTGAATGACATAAATCATGCTTAATAAACCTTTAATTAGTTTCCCTAATGCCAAGACGGAAATAGATTAGGATTAGCAGCCTGCTGCAGAAGGATCCTGGACTTGGGGCCCGCTCCCGCTGGCTCACGTGATGGACAGGTGGCGGAAAGCGGACCCCACTTTTCGCACTGGCTTCCAACAACCCGAACGGGACCACCCGCAACCCCGAACCAACCCCACCCACGGTGAACACCACCCCTCGCACGTGCCGACCTCGCTGTGAATGCAACGGCGACCTCGCTGGAGGCCACCGTGCTTTGCGGCGCCACTGAATTGGGAGTTGCACAGAGAGCCACAGCAATGGGAAACAGAAGAAAAGTTAAAAAAGGAGTAGAAGAGGGGCAATCCCTCGGCTTATCCTAAATCCAGTTCTAATCTTCGGCGCTGCTGTCGTCGTCGTCGTCATCGTCTTCGTCATCCTCGTAGTCGTCCAGCTCATGCACTTGCCCGCGCCGCAACGCGCCGGGATTTGACATCAGTTGCAGCTCTTGCTTTCCTCCAGTCGCCGGAGCGTACGCGGCGGCGACCGGTGGCGCGGTACTGTGCTGAACCTCCGCCGCCTTGGCGACGTTGACGCCGGAAGCTGTGGTGGTGAACCGCGCCTCAGTGGAGACTGGGCGGACCGCTGTGAGATTAATGATCTGTGGCGCCCTGGGAAACGTCCATATTTGGGACTGGCTCGACGGGGCCACCGCCACGGATGGCGGTGGCAGCACCCACAGCGCTCCCGGCGGTATCATGCTAGCCCCGGCTGCGTCGCCTCCGAGCGTCCACATCGGCATCATCCCTTGCGCCCCTGGCCCGATTGGCGCCAAGCCGGAAGATATCGAGATGGCGCCGCCCACCGGAAGCAACGGGTCCTGGACGGGGTAGTACCCGGCGATGACAGTGCCGCCACCAGTCCGTGACGGCTGGAGTTTCTTCCTTCGTTTCTTGCCCGCTTCCTCGTCGTCCGTTGCTGGCGCGTCGTCGGCGGCCACGATGGTGGATGTGGAGCTCACTGGAGCGGAGGTCGGTGCCTCAGTGGGTATTTTCAGGGTCCCGCCGACGTTGGTGGCAATGGCAGGGACAGTCCCCGTGCCGGTGGCGGCGATGATCGCCGGCTCAGCGTGCTCGAGGAGCCACTTTATGGTCTCGCCGTCGGACTTGTGTCCCAGCTCGCGCGTTAGCTGGAAGATACGGGCGGCGCATGCCGCCGGCATCCGGATCCTCCGGCCACGGCCCTCCACTTTCGTGTGCCGGTCCTTGGTCCGGCTTGCTGGCCTCCGGATTATCTGGAAAGCCCCCACCCCTAACATCTCGATCGGCTCCGGCTTCGGGACGATGAAGCGGTGTACCGGTATTGCCCCGGGGGACGGAACCGCTACCCCGCTAGGACTGCGACCGCCGCCTCCGGTTGCCTTCCTCTGCCAAACCTCTTCGTCGCGCTTCTGTGTTTCCATATCTCCCCACCTTACCCTCTTCGAAAAAGCTCACGTCCTTCGCCTTTTCCCTCCCTTCTCCCCAAAATAACAGATCGCACGCACACTTGCACACGAATCCAAACCTAGAAACACACTCCCCTCTCTTTTTATCCTCCATCCTAGGCTAGGGTAAATGGACCCCTATTCCAGATCGGGACCCAGCTCCGCGCTGTAACGAGCGTCGGATTCCAGGATGGTCCACTTGGTCGAGGGTTAAGGGTAGACAAGAAGGTTGATTTGGGGAATTCGGTGAACCGGTAATTGTTTAATCTTGGAAAGGCCAAAGCGTGCGTGTCGCGTGCGGATGAGGATTCCCAGACTGCTCGTCTTCTACCCGTTTGATCTGAACCATATTTTTCCTACCATTAATATCGTACCCGTAGGACCTACCTGTCTTGTGACTGGACTTAACGGTGACTCCAACAGGCAACGCCTGCGAGAAGACGAGTCATGGTTCCAATCCATACCACAGGTAGGTAAACCCCCTCAACGCTCTTCTCATACGAAACCTCGCCAAAACTTCTCGTCCTGGAAACACACACGTACCTCTGCTCTGTTGAACCACACCGATAGGTTGCAACAGCAGCGGGACCCTGGTCCCTTAAATCGTTGTCCTCTCGTTTATCACGTCACTTTACTGAGGGTGTGGGCTCGGTACTGTGCCAGCCGGGTCCCCTTTGCCCTCGCAGAGAAAACGAAGGTGGTCGGTGGGGAGATGGAGGAGAGGTCGGCATGGGCGACTGGGTCCCACAGAGAAAACGCGAGGCCCACAACCAAGGCGGGGTCATCTGGAGGGTGCGAGACGACAAGCTAGGGACGGAGAGTGGGAGGGGCCGTGGTCCCCACGCCACGTACCACGGGCGGTGGGTGGGGCACGTGGCGCGGGCCCTACCTGAGTATTGAACGCGTTTCGACCCTTGGTTGGGTGGTTGTTCTTGTCCAGAGATACCGTGGGCCCACCTTGGGAATAACTGGCTGCGCGGTTTTGAACTGCTTACCACGGGTTTACCCGTAACAAACCATTTCTCTTGCAGTCGGTGGCCCCCATCGGCTTGTCAACTGCCCCACCTAACTCTTGGTAAAAACTCAATGGTCCTTCCGATCCCCCCATCGGACGGTGAGGGATGGTGAGTGAGGCCAGCTGGAGACAACCGGGTGAGGGACACCAAATAAATCGGGTTTTGCGAATCTCGAAGTTATTATTCTCTTATATCGAGACATCTTTCATGATGACCTACCCTCGACGGAACCCACTGCGCAACAGACCATTGCGCATGTAGTCCTTGGCCCATGTGGGTCCCGATTGTGGAGCCATGGCAAGGGAGGAGTAACGGAACCGCAATAGCTGCCTTGCAACCACTTTGTATATGCAAACGTGTACTTACATGCATACACATTCATACGCTTATTTTTCTATGTGCCTTGTGACCGACGAGAGTGTATGATAACATCTCAGCGAGGCATTCATGCAAATACGTGTGCGGCGTCCCTGTATCCATCTCGCGCGACCTATCTAGGCTTGGAGGGGGCGAGCTTGATGACGAGTCCCGGTAAGACGTCGTCGGGGTCGTGGATGTGCGGGTTGCGCTCCACGATGAAGGGATCTCCGCACTTGTCGCTGATGGCGTGCAGGGTCTCCCCCTCCGCTACCACGTAAGTCTCGTCGCACGCCAGCTCGCGGAGCCTCCCGCCCCGCGCCGGCAGCTGATCCCTGCGCAACGAGCACAACAGGACCAGGGCGACGATGACAAGCGCCAGGAACCACGAGGCGGAGGAGTTGTGTGTCGAAGGCAGTCGAGTTTAGCTGATGGAGAGACGGAGGAGGAGTTGTGTGTCGAAGGCAGTCGCCAGGTATGAACTGGAGCAGAGAATTCGGGCGGTGGAGTTGAACTGATGCAACCACGAGACATGGGATTCAGATAGACGGAGACGCACATAGACTCGGATCATTGCACACATTATTCTGGGGAAGATGTCAGCCGACAAGCCCAACATTTCGGGACACGACGCCATGTCGAACATTCCAAGACGGTAACGCACCACCGCGGCTGACCATCACATCAACGACATGTATTCGACAATTATCCATGACATTTTTTAAAAAATATATTTTTCTTATTTAAGTTCACTCACCTGTTAATTTGTCATCTGTCAGCCATGCGTTAGTAATATAAATCAACGTATCATATCTTATTTCTAAGCTTAGGCTGTTAGATGGAAAACATTAATGAAAAATACTAAATTTTTTTCTTGATAATTTAAGAATGATGTTTTTATAGTGATTTTATTATACTATTGATCCTCACAGCACTATTTTTAGTCATCAGGGCTAATTATAGATTACCTTTATAATTATACATATTTAACATTCCGATCCTTAAATTTAAAAAATTTACATCCCTATATTTTAAAAATCTAGAAGAACACCCTCTTTTAGTGCTATCCACTCTCAAATACAGTAAAGACTCTTTAGTTGAAACAGAAGTTCTCCAATCAAGATATGAAAATTTAGGGTAACTACTCCTAGTGTCTCCACTCGCTAATCGAGGGTTTCCTTTCTTTATTCTTCTATTTCTATTATCGGAGTTGAAATAAGATGCATAATTGAAATACCCGAGTATCTATTGGAATACCATTTCTTATGAATACCTTTATACTGATTATGAATACCTATTACATCATTAGAGGCCATGGGTAGTTGTTATCAACAAAAATAATGCAATGATTGACGAAAACGTTGGGTACTTCTATGACTTCTTACAAGAGGAGGAGAATGAGAAAGAAAAACGATGACGAAAGATGAGACAAAACGAGAAAAGGAAGAGGACAAAGTAAATAGTATCGCTTTAAAAGTGCAACACCACTATGCATTTGAGTCATCTTTTTTCTTTACCTCACCTCTCGTCATTACTCTCTCTCCTTATCTTCCTCCTCCCCCAACAAAAAGCTATAGAAATCCCTAATGTTCTCATTGACCATTACATTATTCTCGTCAACCATAACCACCTACAACCTCTAACGATATCACGATCCACCACCACTGAAAATATAATTAAAATATTAAAATTATATTTTTACATATCGTTTTCATATATTCCTACACATACACATGCTATATCTTCCTTTTGTAAAACCGATGACATAAGTACAAATAGACTCAAAACACCAATCAATCACCTCATCCAATTCAAATAACTATCAACTACGAACCTCAAAATATCATTAAAAACAGTACACTTCATTGCTATGAAATAGAAAAAGATCAGATAAAAAGTAAAAGATGCCCTTAATAAAAGGTGCAGCTTCGCTTTATTACCCAAAATAAATTGCTTTCTTGAGGATCGATCCATCTACATGAATGAGCAAAAAAATAATTACAACCATCCTACCACCTGACATCAATTAGATAACAAAATTGGTGCATATACAATTAGCTATCATCATTTGCACTATAATTAGAAATGGATAATACAAGAATGGATGGATACAAGCAAGAATACGGGTTCATGATCTTCAAATGCATCGTATGAACTTCTCAAGCTGCTTAAAAAGCTTCTGGTTTTCCGCATGATAATTAGAAATGGATAACATAAGAATGGATGGATACAAGCAAGAACATTGGTTCATGATCTTTCAAATGCACCGTATCCTCAAGCTGCTTAAAAGGCTTCTGGTTTTCTGCATGAGCTCCAACCAATAGTTTAAGAAAAAAAAACTATGAAGATCATGTGTCGTGTAAGGGGCAAAAGCTTCTAAGAGAACAACTGATGGAACAGCTTGCCAATGTTAGCTATCCACCAAAAGAGCTTGCTGCTCACTGATCGAACAGGACCTTTGAGGATGTCCGACCTAATTCTCATTTAACAAAACTAATCAAAGGAGACAGTTCACTATCATCCTCTTCGAGTTATCGGCTATGAAAGATTTTCTTGTGGACAATAGAGCCAAACTCGGGTGATATAAGTTTGGCTGCTCCTACCACACACTTGCGGTATGAGAAATCTTCTAGTGAACCATCTGACCTCAACAGAACAAAACATCGGGAACCAGGATGCAATGGGCTACACCCAACCTGAAAGAGGTTAAGATATTATCTCAGAACTAGCAAGGAAAGAAGAGAAAAGGTTAGCACGGACAAGCCAAAGGAACTGGAATGATGATTTAATTATAAAACAATAGCAAGATACAGTAGAAGACATATTGAACTGAAATTAGATTAGTCGATCTCCCATAAAGCTCTTCAATCAATATACAATCAATCTCCCATAAAGCTCTTCATTTAATTTTTTTAACACAAAACACATATTATCATACTCCTTTTATGAAGTTCAATGCACCAAATCCTTTAATTTTACTACCAAATTAATAGAAAGATTTCCAGTCACTTCACAAATTATCAAAAGATTATCTATTAATGTAGTAAAATAATAATATCAACTGCCATTACTTTTAATTTTTCATTGAGTAGACACATGGCATTCATCCTATAAGCCCATCTAAAGGTTATTTAATCTCAAAAGCCCACCAAAAGGAACTGTTCATCATAAAGAAAAAAAAAGTATAGCTTATATAAAGGGATCCATCCTATAATCTCCCATAAGAACCTCTTGTCTAGGACACCAAATGTAGGCCAGGTCAGCTGAAATTTACTAAATAAATTCATCCATTCAGCATATAAATTTTTGAAAGCAACAAAACTATAAAAGAAAAATCTAATTTTAGTCCAAGCAATAGTTTTAAAACCAATATGGTAATTACACCAAAAACCACAATGAACACAATGAATTTGTCATTGTCACTAATTCTGAAAGTAATCATTTATAAATTATAGCCACTGGAAAGTAACCTTTAGATGTCAGCCAAACAAATAACGGATAATGCAGTTAAGCTCTAAAAGATAAGTACCTTGATTTTTTGGATTCCACTTCCTATTTTTGCAGATCTTTTGGGATGATAGTTCAAAGCCTCGATTAAAGATGAATTATCTTTCTCATCAAGAAATCCATCAATTGGGTACCTTCAAAGATGAATACCTTTTATGATAAAGAAACCTTTCATCTCCCAAATATACTAAAATAAGGCTAGCAAACTGGAACAATTATTCGAAAGATAGAATCATCAGGAGTCAGGACTACAACAGAGGAGACGGAAAATACTGTTACAAGGGAACAATTAATATGAGGGGAAAATAATGAACTAGCCCATTCTATTTAGAAAACTTTCAGCAGGGAATGTTATGTTTCTATTTTCATCTTCTAACTAGAAGTTAAAATGATGAGCAATGATTTGAAGTCGCATCATTAAAGTGACCATTGGTGTATTATTACAAATCATTAAAGTTAATTATCATTCCCCTGTGCACTGAACATAACCTAATCATTAAAGTTAATTATTACAAATGGCTGTTATGAAGGCCCCTAATAGAAACTAACAGAAGATGGTAGCCATAACTGGCCAAGTGACAATCCGTGTAACAATAATCATGAGTTGGTGCTCATGGTGAACTATAGATCGAAAAACATTATATTTGTGTATATGATTGGAGTCATTAACACACTTTACGATGGACAACAAAGGGGCTATAATGCCAGTTACTTTTTACATACCATCCAAAATACATCAAAATATTTGTTATAATGGTTGTAACAGTTCATATTTGGAAACTAGACACGGATGGAGGCTTAATCATCCAAAAGAATTCTTTTCATCCTACATAATTATCAGAAGTGGTGACTTTAGCAATCCACAGAGGTTCTATTTTCACATCAGCAGTCAATCTTCTTCTATGCAAGGTAAAACACACAGCCGAAAGCACTTCAAACTGTATTACTACATATCAGAAAATAAGAGCTTTTTACCCACTACACATCTTAGCAAAGCTATGTACAAGAGTGGTCACAATCACCCGAGGCATGGTTACAAAATTAGGTATTTTCTTTATGCAATAAAAATTATACACCATTGAGATTTCTGATATCTTATTCACCCTCGGTTAGCATACTCTCCTTAAATAGAACCCCAATATTTGTCATCATCATTTTGCCATCGATGGATGATATTAACTTATAATCAAAACAAAATTAGTTTGACATAAGAAACAGTCCCTTTCAAAGGCATCAATCTCATAATGAGACATGTTGACACAGAAAAACCACAATCCCAAGTAAAAGTTTCTTAGGCTCATCTCAAACATATCTCTTACTATAGGCCTTTATTCATTTTAACAGTCCAGATAATTCCCCATTGATCCATAATGAAATCACAATAATCTCAATTAACCCTCACACTGTAAGATCTAACTTCTACTGTTTTAATCATCTATCCCAACCAACCTTCTACAAGTAGCACCTGAGCATATCTTGGGGACAAGTGGTTAAAAAAAATGTCGAATATATCCAATAGTTGTTCACACTTTTATTCTTTTTCTTTTCAGTTGTAGGACTTGTAAGCATATTTTCATATATGATTATTCAACTCGGGCCATATCAAGATATGTTCATATCCATATTTGAAAAGCAAAGTAGAGCAATATTTATGAATATGAATACATGATGGAACCTTGTTTGTCCAACCAAGTCTGGCCCAACTCAGACAAGAAAACTAAATATGGACAGATGATACATGCAATTAATGGATGTGTAACAAGCATATATATGCTTGACACATGTTATAGTGCCTCTACATAAGAAGAATGAGAACACTGGAATGATAAAACATCAGCATTCAGCTAGATGCTAATTGAACGCTATTAAGGAATGCACATATCTTAAATGCAGTTCATGTGATCATATGTCAGGCGTCAAGGATATCTTTTCTTAATATGCAGTCAAGCTGGACACAAGATGCTCAAGTAAACACCTAATAGCCAATGGGCAACTGATGGCACTAGAAAGTGTCGATGTAAGGAGGATTTAGAAAAATCAATATTAGCAATGCACCAAGTGATTGCATTGTCACTGATTCAATTTCAATGAGAAAAATGTAAGGAAGAAGAAAACAATGACATTTATTTATGAAGAATAATGAACACTCTGCTGTAATCATAAACAGCCTCAATGACAACAGGTTAAACAACAGTTCTTAGGAAAGACATAAATGGGAAACTAACACAGCTAACTGATAGAGGCAAGCATAGAATAAGCTGTTCTTAAGGGGAACAAGGACCATAAGTGTAAGGAATACAACAGGAAAACTAACAAAATTTTAACACACTTTTATTTCTTTCAAATGTATACTTGTATAAAATCATGAACTCTTAGCAATTATCTATCGAATTCAGGAAGACATAACTCATTAAAATCATGTAAGATTCTCTATTGTTACAATGTAAAACAAAGGAAAAAACCATCATGGCAGGTGAATCAATTTGATATAAAAAGAACTCTGCAGTTCAGTTTTATTCATCCCACAAAATTGACTGATATAAAATAACAGGAACTTTGCAACAAAAAAGCCAACTTACTTGTATAGAATTGTTCGTAATGAAGAGAACATATCTACAACATCAGTCCATGAGCTAACACTTTCTGAAGAGAATTTTGATCTTAATCCAAAAGTTAAGTGGCTTTTAGCAAGAAAATCATTGGCTGAATTTTGTTGTTGCTTGTTGTGACCTTTACAGTTGTTGGTAGGAAATTTAGAAACGATTCTTTCCTTTAGGTGATCTTCATCAGAAGTCAGTGGGTCAATTGTCTCTTTAGCACCATCAAAATTGGTGGAATACTTTGGTTGCTGCTTCCACTTGGCAGGGACTGTTTGATTAGCAGCTATGCAAACTTCACCATCACCCTGCTGTAACTCAGCTTTAATGCTATGCAAATTTTTATATATACCCTCACCTCTAGTTAGGTTATGAACCTGAAAATTTTATAAACAATGATCAATAAAAACTGCTGCCTAGAAAACTAGAAGCAAAAACAAGAAGAATCAACCAATCAATTCAAAAATGGCTTTCTATATATTTCAAGCCAATTAAAAAACCATGCAAATGTAAACCATTTTGAGATAAACATGGTTACATTGGAGGCCCTAAACACCCAATTCAGGCATTTAATTTGACTTTAGACAAACGGCAAAGTAACAACTGCATAGACCATACTTATAGATTGATCATACTTATAGATCTAACCATGAAAAATTGCAGCTTGAGTACATTTCTGTTGTTTTAACATTTATCATCATCCAACAATCGGTAACTTAATCCATACAAAGATCTCTTTGAATAGGAAACTATCCATAGAGTGCAAATTTTATGTTCATAGATTTCTCCCACCAATATGGATGATTAAAAAAACCAGGACTATCTGATGGGCTATGATAAACTACATAATTATATCAAAAACAGTTTAATTTTCCACATCATGTGTGATTTGCATGCAACGACTTGAGTTTTGGGCCATGAATTGTTTTACCTAGCAACAAAACTTTCTACTCACTAATTAAAGATACTTGAGAAGTCTAGAACAATATAATTGAAATGAAAACTTCATGAAACGAAAGGTAAAAAATTCAAAGTATATGGATCAAATATATTAACATATATGAAATCATTTGAATATGAGTGTCTGTGGCAGTGGTCAGTAATCTTCTGACTTCAATAACAGTTTTATCATAGATTGGAGTAAAACATTGTTACGAATTTGATTTTAGAATTGACATGCACCAATATAGGAAGTTGACTGAGAAATACATTTTTGATAGTTGGCGGTGGTACCTCTTTGTAGGTCCACCATGCAATTGTAGAGTTCAGTCAAGTGAGCATTCTCATGGTGACCTAATAATCCACTAGGTACATAAGCGATACTCTCTATCAGTGACTCAATATTTTCACTGCATTACATCTTGTTTGATAGACATTACAAACAATAATTTTGGTGAGGCACATGACAGAAATTTAGTGCTTCACCAAATTTTATAAACAGACAAGCTTACATAATCACTCATTGCAAAAGTCATATATACTCCTAAGTCCTATGGGATCTTCTCACCAGTAAACAAAGTTGTTGACGAAAATGAAATATCCACAATAACATGCAATTAATCAACCTAAAACGTGTAAAAACGATTTGTTTCCAACAATGAGTCGCTCACCAAAATATCATTGTTATTTGCATTTCACTAAAGATCCAATAACTCAGATATAAATATAGCTATTATGTGATTTACCAATAAATGGCACATTCATAAGGTGACATTTCCACACATTTACTTTCACATCTTTTAATAATTATCTTGCATCAAGAACTCCTTAAAGAGGGGGGTTAGATCCAGTAATGTCATGGAAGACATCATTGGATATGACAGCGAACAGAACTTCAGTAGCTAAATGACACCAAGAAGCCATGGCCACTAATTGTGGACCACAGAAAAGAAATGGGCGACAAGACTGCAAGAACGCAAAGGTAGTGAAACATTAAAGAAAACGATATCTGAAAAACCAAAATATAAAAAACAAATATGATATGATAAAAATCCATTTTCTGTTAAAAGAAAATGGAGAAGGAAAAAAAAAACAGCACACCTTTATGTTAGGACCACAATATTGATATGGTTTACTTTTCAAAAACCATGCTACCAGAAAGAGTTATCAAAGATATGAGATAGGCTACGTGCCAAATTTATCAGTAGCAATTAATAAGAGACGCACCTTTCCTGAGTAAACAATTTCAAAAGGTCCACCAGTTCCACTTGGAGCTTCCTTACCCCAAGCCACTGCATCAAGTGTACCAGATAGATGATCCATTGAGCCTTGCTTAGCAGCATTTACAAAGCAATTTACAGGATTCTGCCAATGCTCCAATAAGAGACAAACAATACTGGGATAATATAGGATAAGAAATAAATGAGTAAAAAGCCACATGACAAAAAAAAAAAGTACTCACAGATAGGCATGCTTGAGCGAATGGAGATGAGATTGACATATCGTTTCTTTGCTGTCTTAGACCTTTTGTGCTTAATCCATGAAACTCCCCAGTCACTGACAGGCAATCTGCAGCCATAAATAAGTGTCTTTTATGTATGTCCCTCCCTATATCAGCTGTTACTGACTTCAAGGACTGCAAGTTGAATAGAATACATGATAGCCTATTAAAAGTGATCACTTAGTTTAACAAATTATCCAGAAAAAAAACGAGACTCACTTGTACAAAGTACTTCCATGCAGCATCTATTCCATATGTGCCAGAAATATTATAAACATTGTCAGGATGACTGCGTTGCCAGTCAATCAGGTCCATTATTGGTATACAGGCACTTTGAAGGTTACTCCAAAAACTTCCAGGTAAACATTTTTTAGACATTGTAACTCTTAGAAAAAGTTCAGAACCAGAACCTGGAAGGCTTTCACACAGTATTTCCACCTTGTCAGAAGCCCAAAAACCTGTGACACAAGATATGTATTAATTTGGCATGTCCTGTAAGTAGGAGAAAATAGGAAAACCTCGAGTAAATCAAAGATGGCATCACTAAAGTAAAGCAGGATGAACATGATTATTTACAAACATCACAAAAGCATGATCTATTTATTTCTTGACATAAATTATCTTTTTTTCAATTTCTATTACCATGCAGAAATAGAATTATGAATTGAACTCAAAAACATTAACAGAAACATGTAGTTTCGTTGCTTCAAATAAGGGCGACATGTCAACAACACCATGAATAGCATGTAATTCTTAACTTCATAACGTTGGCTATGTGGATCAGCTTCCAACATCTCTTTTAGATAACAAGGCAGGATTCCCTCCAATAGCTAATTTTTTGTGCACTGGAAGAGATAACTTGGGTTTGAAACATCATTTCTATGTTCATGTATATAGGGAATAGACTTCAAATGACAAAGTGAAGGTGTGACCTCAGAAGAAACAATATGATGATAATTGTTTGTTACCTAGCTCTCTTCTCAAACATAGAAGGACTGTCATCTGCTCAGATATACCAAGTGATAAGGTTAGTGTCTGCACACTTATGATAAATAAACTATTTCTGTGTACAGTATCTTGTTATATTTTATATTTGGATAATGATCCAAATCTGGCACTTGAATTCATGATTAATGAAAATAGGAAAACCTCGAGTAAATCAAAGATGGCATCACTAAAGTAAAGCAGGATGAACATGATTATTTACAAACATCACAAAAGCATGATCTATTTATTTCTTGACATAAATTATCTTTTTTTCAATTTCTATTACCATGCAGAAATAGAATTATGAATTGAACTCAAAAACATTAACAGAAACATGTAGTTTCGTTGCTTCAAATAAGGGCGACATGTCAACAACACCATGAATAGCATGTAATTCTTAACTTCATAACGTTGGCTATGTGGATCAGCTTCCAACATCTCTTTTAGATAACAAGGCAGGATTCCCTCCAATAGCTAATTTTTTGTGCACTGGAAGAGATAACTTGGGTTTGAAACATCATTTCTATGTTCATGTATATAGGGAATAGACTTCAAATGACAAAGTGAAGGTGTGACCTCAGAAGAAACAATATGATGATAATTGTTTGTTACCTAGCTCTCTTCTCAAACATAGAAGGACTGTCATCTGCTCAGATATACCAAGTGATAAGGTTAGTGTCTGCACACTTATGATAAATAAACTATTTCTGTGTACAGTATCTTGTTATATTTTATATTTGGATAATGATCCAAATCTGGCACTTGAATTCATGATTAATGAAAATAGGAAGCAGCAAGATTAAAAATTAGTAACCTAGATGACATAAAAAAAAGGTTTTATATTTGGGTTAGAAAACAAGAAAAAGGGGAGAGAGGAGGATGAGAAGGAGAAAAAAAAAACAAAAAAAGGCATAGGTGGAGAAGCAAAAGAGAGGAAAGGAAGACAAGGAGGTGGTGGCAGGAGGCGGCGGCAGCAGAGGAAAAAGGAGAGAAGTATGGACTGGCGAACAACAACAAACAGTGCAAGGGGAATTGCATGAGAGACAGGAGATACAAGCAAGGTTTGAAATATCGTATCGTACCAGCGTTTCGATATTCGTTCGGTACGGTATAATACTATATACCGAGCGATATACCATTCGGTATTTTATATATATATATATATATATATATATATATATATATATATATATATATATATATATATATAATTCGGCGACGTCGCCGAAACGACGTCCCTCTCTCTACTCCCCAAGCGGGACGACGTCATCTCATATATATATATATATATTCGTCGTCCCTTTTATATATATATATATTCGTCATCCCGTTTATATATATATATATATATTCATCGTCCCGTTTATATATATATAATATTTATATATAAAAGAATTTTTATATATATAATATTTTTATAAAAGACGACGTCGCCTCGTTTATATATATATATATATATATATATTCCGTTCCGTCCGATAACGGGCGGTCCGTGTACCGATCAACTGACGGACTAGATGGTATTATTCGAAATTAGATACAAGTGTTTTTTATTGGAGTTCAAATTTTAGAAAAAAGTGTCAAGTAATAAGCCCAGTCCAAATACTTATCGGACAATAACCCTTGGACCGCATGTACACCACTTGAAATTAGACAGTCCCTGGTCTGGTAAGCCCAACTGGTATATAATGCCTGGTTCATGCTGTTCTGGGTGACATGTTAAACCTTGCCTGCACCAGTGGCACCACCCCATATCGGTCCTTGGTTGGACCAGTAAGGTAATGATAACATAACTGGCATAAAGATGGGAACCAACACATGGTGCCACCAAAGTAAATAAATATAAATGAGGAAACCAAAAAATTCATGCATCATTAGTTATCTCAACGCCCCAGGATAGCTCAAAACCAATAAAACTGCAACCTCCTCTTCCTCTTCATCTTCTTAACATATTCAAAGATCCAAGATCAAAGAATCAAGAAATGGACAAGCTTTTGACTACTTTAGATCGAAAAGGATATTCTTATAAGTTGAACTTATAAGGATGTTTGCCATGTACCACACGAAACTAGGCAGACCTTATGTTCTGGTTTCTGATTGGACTGATACACACCACCTGGTTGGGTAGTAAACTTCAGCAAAGCATACACAGGTCAAACTTGCAATAGCAGAAGCATTACATATATGGGTTGGCACAGACTTGTTACTGAAAACAACTGAATCTGTTGTTACTAATGAAAATTTTCTCCTTAAATATATCTACTCAATTCTGAAGTACTTGAACAGTTAAAGAGCTTAGATAGTAAATGAGAAAGCAGTTACAATTTCAGTAAAGACAAATAAATAATTGAAATTATAACAGCAAATGAACAAAGTGCTAAGCTAGAGCAGCTTAATGAACAAAATCATAACCTTTAATAGGTGTTTCAAGTAGAAGTGGTATCACCATATCTCTTATTGTATCCAACTGTATTAGTGATTCTGAAGTTTCAGCTGCAACTGACATACAGAAAGAGTCATCATGTTCCTTCCACTTATAAGCTGATGAACAACTCCTGTCATGTAGGCAATTTTCAAAAAACACAAGGAAAACATAACAGGTCAGTGCTTGTAACGTAACCAGAGGGCATAATGTCAGAATGATCAGCCTGCATAAAAAGAAGGCAATACCTAGCACAAGGTGTGAGATAACATTTAAGAATGATCATAATAGTCAATTCAAGTACTCTGCAACTAATGGAAATAAAAAATAATTTATAGAGGACATTGAACAACAAGCAAATTCTGTAATCTTGGCTTGAGTACAAGGTAAGAGTAATGAAATATTCATATGTAACGAAAAATAGATTCTACAACATGTATATTTTACCTATGTCAATGAGATGAGAAGGTTATGGTAAAAGTAGAATTGAGAAGGTTATGGTAAAAATAGATTCATATAGTCGATCCCAAAATACTGAAAAATAGCCACAAACTTAATGACATCATATTATGTGCATAGTTCATGTTTGTACATGAGAACAAATTATACTTGTATTGTCAAACAACAAATTGATATCGACTTTCATTGACTTAATATACAAATTACACTGCGATATTAATATTGCAAAAAAAATGTTCAAGATTATGATGTACACATTGCCAGGCTACATCAGATCAATTGAGTTTCATGTCTTAGTGCATCAGACTCCTAGGAATGAGGTAGTTTGGGAATAACAGTCTGAAAAAAGTATACTAGTGAATGAAAGTCATGATGCCAATTCACAGATGAGCAACCATACCATGTCACCAGAGCTTTCCCTCCAGTCAATTTTAGTTAAATGAATTCCAAACACTAAGTATCTACCAAAATGCTTAAAGTTCACTTGTGATTTGGAATGATTTAGGTGCAAGAAAGTCATGGTTTCACCAGGCTCTGATAAATAATGCATGTCATTAGTAGCAAGAATAGAAAAGAAAATATTTTCCTTCCTGAACAATTAGATTAAATGGTTTCACCCAAGATAATATAGACGCATTCAAGAGAAACTCATAGATCTTATAATTAGATCATGTGAATCATTAAGTATTGATAGTGCACTGAGCTAGAGACATAAGATACTTCTCTAGAAACATCGAAGATTCAAATGATCTTAGATTAACTAAGGATATTACCTTATATAGAGCTAACAACTAAAAAATCCATGTAGGTTGACCTCAAATAGTTTAGAGCATCATGGCTTTGTGATTAGTGTACTATTAAATTGTTTTGTGATATATAACAGTATGTTATTCAAGCATTACTTGCATCTCAACATGTCTTCACTTAATTTGCCCAATTCAGCTATGAAAAATACATGAAACAAATAAGCTCAATTTACAAGCATATGGGATCAAAAATATGTGCAAATGTCAGCAAGGAAGAGGTCAGTACAAGCAGGAGATTACACAAATGAATCTTGAAATTTGTTTACAAGAAAATGGAGGACAGTGCTGCAAAGAAAGCAGTGACTGACTTGCTTACAAAACATAATCTAGGAAGCATTGGATGCATCCTTTCCCTCGTACAATTGTAATGTTTTATGAGTTCATTTTTGACAAGTTGCACATTTAATCTTCTCCTCAACATCTTATCCTGTAAACGCAAAAATACAAAATAATTATATCTCTGATAAACCAAAACTATCTAGATCAAGTACATATCCACAAAAGTTCCAAAAAGTACAATACCTTGCTCACATGAAAATGCATGATCCATGGACTAAAATTTGTCCCTTGAACATCAGGGCCATCATAACTAACATTGCAACATCAGAAAAACATATGTTATTCATGAAATGTAATATAAGAACACCAAATCAGTTGATGAAAAAATTGGTGAAATACAAATACAGACAGAATCATGCAAGTGACGATCAAATTGAAAAAGCAAACTCTCTCCAGATGATTCTTCACTTCCAAGGCTCCATACTCAAAACCATATCTCCAACCATGCAGTCGCTTTGACAGAAAAAGTAAGGCAGTGTGATTTGTAGATGCATTAGACTTACAACATTCCAACACCGTCTGTGTCAAGGAAAACAAACTCATTCACAACACAAACAAAGAGGCAACCAGAAATAGAAAATGACAAGAACTCAAAAGATAAACATAAGTATGAGAAGTAGAAAGTATTGTTTTGCAAGATGTGAATGCACAATAATTCAGGTCAAGGCTTTAGATAATGTTACCAATACATGTACCAAAATATTATCTGATTCGCGTGTGCCAATCAGCAAACTACATATGAATTAATCCACTAAGAAAACTAAAAAATTCTTGATGTGTCAATAAGATCAGTACATCACTCCACCTGTTCAATAGGTATACAAGAGCACTTGAAACCAAACTTTAGCTACTAAAGCTAAAAAATGTGGACACAAATCACAATTAGTACATCTTCCCGTGACCTAAAGAAATTTAAAATTTTCAAAATTATAATGCTAATGGCATGCTTATCTGAACATTGGGCATCTCTTTAGAGAAAATGACCCATCCCATAGACATCTTTGAGATATTTAAAATACAATGTCCTCATCCTTCCCTGACAAAACATTTAACTATCATATCCTTGAACAAGATAAAGATCATTATCTTGTAGTTTTAAGGCATTTCCAACATTTTTTGTTCCAAAAAGCACTTAAGTAGTGTTTGCATATTGACTTATCAATCATTTATCTCCACGGAAGTCACATCAGATATATTCCCCTCAAAGAAGTATGCGCTTATTGGTCAAAAGCATACATTGTATTCATTGGAGACAGAAGGATAACATGGTTAGAAATTACCACACTCTACACTAGTGGTACAGACCTAACTGGCATGAAATAACTTTACAACCTTTTTCTTATGGGTGTATCACACAACTAGTACCTCACCAAGTAAACACTAGGAATACAACTATAACAAACAAAATATGGCAAAAGGTAACTAAAAACCAACACAGGTATGCACTGCCATGCAAAGCATGAAATAAAATATAACAAAAGAGCATTAAAAAACTACTATGATAAAAAATACGGACATCTAGACAACTCAATGATAAGCAAATATGCTGTTATTAGCTGGAAATGTCAGAAATATATCAATGTGGAAAGCAATCATTTAGCTAAAACATTAATCAGAAAAGGAAAAAAATCAGCATCAATTTGTTCAAGTAACTAAATGTAATAAATCAGTTGAAAATATAACCTTTAATTTCATAAGCGGAGAATATTCCAAACTATTCATTGGAAACTCGAGAGATCCATATGCTGCTTCTGAAATCGAACAAGCAGCCCATGAACCAACAGGTTCACCACCTAATCCAGTATATTCAGCATCCTTTCCATCATATGCAACACATGATTCCCCACCTTCAGTTGAATCCTCCAATATGCTATAAGAAAACTCCACAATTTGTTGACCATAAGCACTTCTAACCGTTCCATCATAAGCAAGATATAGATCACGCATGTAAAACATAAGCTTTCTAGTCAAAGTTCCAGGAAGTTCAGCATTTTCAGTGAAGAGATTAGCACGGCCACATATTGCATGGACAAAACATTCCAATGGATTTAAACCATCAAGAAAAGAAGCACTAATAACAGCATAAGAGCTTTGTCCACACGAACTTTTTGTGGCATCAGATATTCCACCATCCAATGCCTTCAGATTGTTCCACATACAGCAATTAAGTTTGCTAGGCACTGTAAAAGGCAGTGGATGTGCGAAAAGTTGAAGACCCAGACATGCACCCTGTTGAATTAGTTTTACCAAGCTACCTTTGCTACCCGCATCGATCATTTGCAACATTGAATTATCCTTGTTAATAAACTGATATATTTGACTTAAAAGATCATGGTAAACATTCTTAAATGCAGCAATAGAAACCTGGCTTACACATGTTCTTTCTGAAGCAATCTTGTATTGACTAATACAATCTAATGTATCTTCATCTTTATTGTGATTCCTCAAGAGATTCTCCATCTCAGGTTCCAACATCAGCTGCATAACCTGGCAAGCATCCTCAGCTTCTTCCAATCCAAAATATATTTCATCCATCATTTTCCATCGGGAATATGAATCTGATGAGAGGTAAACATCACCTAAGGAAACACTTAAACCTCTCAATGTTAAATATTCACAAAGAAGTTCCTGAGAACAACAGAGATAATCAAGAGCCTTCCTGCCATAATGTTTGAACATGGTAGTAAACAAACCAGTAGTAGTATTCTGTAGCCAAAAAGATCCTCCAAGAGATGCCATAACTTCACCCTTACTTATCATATTTCTTGAATTTACACCAAAATCCATGGTCGGAGGAAGAAGCATGCTAAATAGTTGTTCTCCCGTCCATAAAGGAATCTGAAACTTAGGAGTCTTAACAACTGCAGGTGGCGGCATTGGAAAAGGACACAGCATAGCTAACTGTTGCATATCAACTTTGTTCAAAAATTCCCGATTTGCTGTTAGTAAATATGCAGCAGTTAAGCTATCGTGTGTCAGTGAAACTAAGCTTCTACCATCCTGTGCATTAAATAACTGGTGGTCTAAACTAAGCAGCTCTTGAAGCTCTACTCTACAGCCAATGGATTGTGGCACATACCCATGTAAACAGTCTCCATCAAAATCACCTAATAGTGGAGCACAACATAAGGGGTTAATTGAAATAACTGACTGGATAGGAAGGATCATCACAGACAAAGCAATAAGAGAATGTTGATGCACAGAAGGAGGCCTGTTAACTAATATAATGTCCCCATTCTCCAAAGGTCTATACACTATATCACCAACTTGAAGTTGATTGGTTTTATGAAGTGAAGTTAATTGCCCTTTGCTTCTAGTATTAAGTCCTTCCTTTCTGAGCAGATGAAGATTGCAACTCATGTTCAACTTTTCTAAATTGTATGAATTAACTTGTTCAGCAACAATCAAACTTTCAGATATATCAAACGGAATACCAATTTCCTGCAACTTGATCTTTGGATCACCAACCATAGTCATGCGGAATACATTATCTGTTCTTTTGCTTAAAACCACATCTTTCAGCCATCTTAATCCAGAAGTAGAATCTCCCCTTGAAGAACTAGCAGCATGTAGCTATAACGACAAAAGAAAAAAAGTATGAGCACATAAAATAAGATACCTACATAAATTGATGCAAATTTATAGCATATGTGAATCCTACATGCAAACATCCATTCGTATTACATACATTTGACTGATGATCAAACAAAACAACTGCAGTTCCTGAGTGTAATTTACTAAAATTAATTGCAGCTAACAACGTACTTTCTGAAAAGTGCATTAGTAAATAGAAAGAACTGCAAAAAACAAGCTTCACATTTAACATGAAAATGATTTGTGACAGATGTGAATAATTTCAGATTACCAGCACTAGGCACATATAAATATAATCATATAGTGTGAAGCATGGTAAACATGCTATGATGACCCAATTCTAACATTCTATCATGCCATAGCATGATGATCCAAATCCATTATAGAATCACATCCATGTCATGTACCACATGCATGAGAGAAAAAAATTGTATATCTTGCCTTAGAAGCATTAAAGCAGTCAAGAACCCGGCTCATAGTATAAGAGGTTGCAAGAGGACCAAACTGCTGATGATGCCTGAACTCACCAATTTTCTTACTTACATCTGCTAACCTTTTATAAGCCCTCGTGCGTTCATCCTGCATAAGACAAGACATATTATGTCAGCATAAAGGAAACAAAGTGAGATAGCAACTCAACAAACAAGTTGGCAATTTTATAGAACCTACATATATATACAACATGCACATAGAGAAGCAACTTACAAAAGATAATTTTGGACCATCAGCAAAAGCATGTGATGTCTCCACCACTCGATGACAATTAGGAGTAATTGGAAGATAAGAAAGAAACAGTAGCTCACGCCTTGAAACAAACTGCTGAATAAATTCTGGATCAAGCTCACTTAACAAGCAAAATACCTGAAAACAAAAACATATATATTCAACCAGTAGTAGATAAAATAATATAGAGAGATAGCCTAAAGATATACCAAATTGAAGATGTACGGACAAGTTTTCAGACATATAAAATTGAAAGAAGAGTGTGCTCTCAAAATACTGGTAACTACTAGAATTTAATGTACAGACAATACGCTAAGTAACATTTTAACACCAACAATAACAAAAGTCATAATGTCCCTACTAATTTTGAGGTTGGCAACATAGATGAAAATGTTGATTGGCCATCTTGACACCCTTAATATCTTTTTCAACATGAATAGATTGTTTAAAGCTTTGAAAACTAATCAGATCACTGCACAGAGAGCATTGCATCAAGAACCTATCACTATCACTACATCAAATCCATGGAACAATGCTTAAGATAGTAAAACCTAATAGTACAGAAGATCTGGATGCATAATTAAACAATGCTGATATTTCTTCGTTTCCATTTAGCAACACATTTTATGTAAGATGGATACCCAAATTGGGTGAGAACACACTGTGGGACAAAACTATAAGAATAACACAAAAACCTACAACATGGGGTTCCTCCATGACCTTGTTGTGTACATCTTGCCATACAAGTAAAAGCAACAAACAGTCTTCTTGTTGGGCCAGGCAGAACACCATGTAGCAATCTACCATCAAGGCAGGCAGCATAAAATGTGCCTTGGCCAAACCCTGATGTGACGCCTTAAGGGCTGTGCTTGGCACGATATTCACAATTCGGCATGCTACTAATCCATATGATATTGTTTAAACCACATGCTAGTATTAATTATTGCCATTTATCTGTAAATTAAATTCTTTATGAACTATAGTTTATCCCTTTTTTTTCAATTAGACCACCTTTCGAAATGTTTTTCCAATAAAAAATTCAAAAATCAAACAAGCGCAGAGTTTGTTGTTTTTAAGCTGTACCTCTGCAAGCATGCACCATTGCACATGCTGCAGCATGGGCATATCCAGTAGCACAGCTCACAGCACATGCAACTATATGTGGGCATGTGCTCAAGACACCAGCTGCCCTATGCCAATATCCCACCAGCATGATACGTGTACAGAAGCAAGGACACCCAAGCTGACAAGAGACCACCACCGCCAGTTTGGACAAGGCAATCATGGCAGGTTAGCTTAAGCACCTGATGCATTCAAAACTCATCTTGAACATATCCCATCTCACTACACCATTTCTATTTCAGCGTGCATTCATAGCAAGGATCCAGTTAAAACTGTTCGCATAATTAATTCTCCTTTATCAAGGAACAAAAATAACCCACTTACCATGTCTATTAATAGCATTATATAGAAAATAAAATATGTGCAAGAAAAATATCACTCCAGCAATCAAAAAGGGTAACAGAGCTGCAGATTGGCCTGCTCAGTTAGCCTCTTTGACTGATGGGCCTGAGTAGCACATAAGCTTTCTAAAAGTTAAATGGGAGGATGCTTGTGGTAGGCAGTATGCTAGGGATATATGGGGTTGAACCTTTGCTTGTATTGTGGGATAATTACCGTTGTCGTAAGAAACAATGGAGGAAAAGAATTCTTTCTTCTCCGTATGGTTTCTATTAAGAATGGGCCTTGGCAACCTTGGCTACATGGATATCAAAAAATCAGGTCCAAAAGCTTATTTTAAGAGTAAATCATGCACACAAAGAAAACCACCAGTCTTTTGTGCATTATCAGATTTTAGGCCCTGCACAATGGCAGCAATTATAAGTCAAATCACATATAAATTCTAGGTCCACAAGCTTATTTTAAGATTAAATCATGCACACAAAGAAAACCACCATTCTTTTGTGCATTATCAGATCTTAGGCCCTGCACAATGGCAGCAATTATAAGTCAAATCCCATATAAATTCTCTAATACCATGACAAATTCTTATCGAGAAGGTAGGCATGCCCAAGTGGCAACAGTGCATGCTAATCCATCACAAGCCAAATTAAACTGAAAAATAGATACCAGACCGAAAAAATTGGAAAGAAGTTAACAATAAAATCCTACAATAGAATCTTTGGTCATCAACCACTCCTGCAACAGACCACTCGTTTAATTGGATAATCAAAAAATGTTGGCCAATGTATGCAGTCCTACCCCAGCAAGGCACAGAAAAGCTTCTCGTGCCCAAACTCGGGTCACATAAGTCGCCAAGAAGCAACCATACTGTGGCACCAACGCTCACCCTCTCCTTTGGTAGGATTATAATCTCACATCACATAAGTTATGACCAATACAACAAATTACTTGTATTCTTCAACATAATTTCTTAGTGGATGAATAATCAAACTCTTTAAAAATCATAAACAAAGAATTCTAGAGTGAAGGCACAACAATCCTTTGCAAGTTTACCAACCCAAAATTATAATTAATGACCTATGGTTTTCACTTTTTCTCATTGAAAAAATGCTCCATCACTATAGACATGAGGTTAGAAATACAAGTATCCAACCCATGTCTACTTCCCTATGTTTCATATAAAAAATATCATATCCATCACATGTATATTGTCTGTGGAGTTCAAGCTGCACAAACCAAAGATCAAAAAAAGCATTTGCTAGTCATGAAGTTACACTACCAGCATAGCAAGGCAACCAAAATATGGAAGCGTGCTGACACTGCATTGGGTTGCCATATAATATTCATGTCAGCCAAAATGCTTCTGTGACAAATGCCACCCACAATTACCATGTCTGCTTGTTACCAGCATTGAGGCATGCAATAAAACTGAAAATTTTGACATGCCCCATTCCAATATCCATACCATGATGATAAGGTCCATGCCCTAATGCTCCAATCTAAGAAATATGACTAAAATCCATGGTAAAACAACTAGACCCATGATTATCTGGTTATGAAAACCTACAAAAACAAGTAGGTACCTCATGTAGCATATCATGATTAAATTCACAAACCAAAGATATGTATCAAAGAACCAAAGTTGGTACCTGATGTGGTGTCAGATCAATCTTGCTTGGCTTAGCTCCTTGCTGCAGTGAAACTTTTGGTATAAAGTTCCAATAATCTTCGGGAAGTACTTCACTAAGACTCTTACTGTGAAACTTTTTTGGCAACTTTTCATTAACTTCTGCTATTATTGAAAGGCTTCTCCTTCCTAGAATGTCTTTTGATGAGATCTTAAACTTCACTGGGGGGTACCACCCATTTGCTTTCCTCTGTTAAAAGATAGAAATAACCCCCTCCTAATCATTGCAAGGAGAAAAATGCAGTTCATAAAACAGACATCTTGTTTACTTACAGCACAGTACTTGCAACTCACTTGAGAATCTTTTGACACCCAATTCTTTGTTTGTGTAGTATATGCATGATAAGAGTAAAATAATGATTGTCAAAACCCAGATGCAAGGGAAAACATGATGAATTGTTAAACTACAAGCAAAAGTTTCAAAGAAAAGTTACAAGTATACGACAGAATAAAGTTACAGTGCAAATAATCAACCTGTTCAGTTTAGTGACAGGAAATCTTGTCCTTACTAACTAGAATGTTAGACTAAGGCTTACTCTGCCCCAGTGTTGATACCAATCAGCAGCTAACACTTGGTACAGGTCAATACCAACGAGACCAGGAGAAAGGGAAAAAGATGAGGGGAGGAGGAGAAGAAGGAAGAATGTTTGGCAGAGGGGGAAGAAAAGACGAAAGAGTGGAGGAAGTTGGGGAAAAGGAGGAAAAAGAAGTCAAGCAGATGAGGAAGAGGAGGAGAAAGCAGAAAAGGAAAAGCAGAAGGCATATTTTGACGGATGATGGCAACACACAACAGCAACTATGAAGCAGCAACTACAAGGTGGTGGGGCGGCAATGATGTTATGAGGAGAAGAGGCAGAGAAGAGAGGGAGAGAGAAGCCTCATGGGAAACCTGGAAAAAAAATGCAGCTGCCACAGAAAATATTAAAAAATCAATACGGCAACGGAACCCCTGTTCCACACCAGACCAGATGATTTTAGTCGGACCAACAAATACCAATAAGTATACAATAGTCAGAAGAGTAATGAGTAAAGTTTATTTCTTGTCAAAAGGGTCATCATAATATATAAGCCTAAATGCTTCAATGATGAACTCTAACATGTCTGCAGTCCATAATTATATAACATCGGAAAATAAGGGTGGTTTGTATGTGAATGTCCAGTGTGAAAGAAAATTTAGACGAGATTGAAGTTCCAATAATACTGGTTGGTACTAATCAACTTTAATGAGTCTTATGGCAGATCAAGATGCAAACTAGGCAATTTCATTCAGTTCGGTTTAGATTCAAGCTTAGCATCCAATAAGCTTATAACATCAAGCTTCCCAGGTGATATGCTCGCCAATATTAAGCTATATCAATGGTAAGCCTTCGACACGATGCTGATGCCCATCATACTTTCAATTATTTTTTATGCTCTTATTCCATTGCTGCTTCTCCTTCCCGAGTCACTACCTCCTCCCCACCACCGCTACTCCTATTTGTTCACGTATGACGTAACTATGTTGCTGCCTCTTCTAGTCACATGGTACCACACCACTCTCTATCGTCCACCACCTGTGTGTGTGTATCATAGTCCAGCCAGTATTCACTGGTACCAATTCATAATTGATGTTACAAAACTGCACCAATAATTCTTAACTTAGACAACAAATGACAGCTCAGAAATGACCACTGAATGCGGTCAAAAATTGTCCTGCCCAAGTAACTATTTTGGTAAGCTAAACAAGTTACCTTTCTGGTCTTCAAAATTTTCTTCAAGCTAATGAAACGAACTTTTGTGTTACGAGCCAGAATACTCCGAGTAGGAAGCAACAGCTTTGATCGGCACAATTTCAGCAACCTTCTCTGAAGAACAGTAAGGTTTTTTCCAAAAGCCTCTAGAATGTAAATACCTTCTCCAATGGCTTTCTCACTAGCCTCTAGGATAACGGAACCCTGCAGGGAACAAGTTGCCCAATCAAATCATGCCCTAAGATTCTTGAATGTTAAGACATGCATGAGAATTACTGAGGATAACATAATATGATGTTATGCAGCAACAAAAACATAAAGAGTCAGCATAAAATCATGATGTATAATCCCACAACTATGGACATAAAAAGACAAAAAATGGCATCAAAAGCAGACATAGAAGGACAAAGTAACAGTAACGAGATGATCATTAACCCTCAGCTTACAGCACATTTTACTATTTTAGTTCCATTTCAAATCTAGCATGACCACAAGCATCTATGAGGAGAAACATTAACTTTCAAAAAAATACAGCACATGCACAATAAACAAACAAGCATCCACACTTCCATCAGAAAGCTGAAGGTTCAAACTTCAAAATTGTCCATCATCCAAAGATGCCTATAGCTTCAACTAATAAACCATGCTCAAATTACATATTCATGTTCCACCACCAAAAAAAGTCCCTTAAGAATAGAAACTATAAAATATTGAAATTGTGTCCACACCAAGAAAAGAAAGGACAAATGAAATCACCTCTTAACTACAATTTTTCCCTTTTACACAAAGTTATTTGATGTACAAGTTCAATAGCAGGGAAGGGGATGGCCAAAGGTTCTTTTTCCAATGACCAAGTAATCAGAGAGTTTAGTTAATTAAAACTTCTTAATGCACATAACTCTCAGAAACATACTTAAATTCATATTGCCTGCTCTCAACCAGAGCCAAAGTCATGCTGAAACAAATTTCACGCACAAGACTTCAGCATATACAAATCTCATGCACAAAAGTCAGAAGGGCTGGCATGGCACTGGCATTCAGTTCTGTGCAAATCAAAGGTGCAGGTTTAGACCAGGCACAAAATCACTGTTGGTATAAATCATAATTACAAGGCACAAATTCAGTTCTGTACTAACACACTCTCATGCAATGAAACTGAAAGCCACTGTTTTGACCACAAAACAATGTCGGTATGGATCATAATGTCCATTGGTAAAGCTTCAGGATCCTCAACTCCATGTGCCTTCTATAGAGATTATACAACAGCCATGATTTCTGCATTAATAATCAAAATATCTCAGATGGTTTCAGACTCTAAAAAAGAGAGATTCCACATTTTGTTAGATACATGCTCGAAAGGACCAACAAATGCATAATTGTGATTCTTAATAAATGAGATTACTAACATTATATCTGAACTTACAAGCCTGCACATGCAGGATTTATTCAAACTAGGTTAGTCTCTCACAGATCCTGTCATCTTGTGCACTTTATGTGATTTTCATTTTCTTTTAAAATTGTCCACAGCAGACCCATCTCTGGCTCGACACTGAGGCTGCTATACTAGAAGTCAGAACTAAAATAATAAACAAAAGAAATAAGAAAACCCCTTTGTATCTATGTCTAATTATGATTTCTGATTACAATGGAGATGAGACAATGAGCAGTGACTTCCCTCTGAATCTTCTCTAACTGACCACAAAACCATGAGGTTCAAAATTCTAGAATGACACTCTAAACCATTAATACCTATAAACAATTCCATCATTCAGAAATGTCCACAATATTTGTCCTGGGCCTTGGTATTCAAACCTTGCCAAGCATCAATCAACATCCAAATCCCGTAGCTTTTGCATGACCAAGGGAAACAATGACATAAAAAAGGGGAAAAATGTATGCTGCCTCACCTCTATAAATGAAATATTTGTTTCTGACTTTCCATGAAAACCATCACCATCAAATTCAGAATTTTTCAAAATCAACATGGCTCTAATAATTTTATCCCGAAACTAATATTGAAATAAAGAAAGAAAATGGTATAATTTAAATTCTAATCATTTGTTTAACAAATGTTGTGCATGTTATTATGTTCCCTGTCCTGCATATAACAGTAGATGTAGTGCAAGTTGAGTTATCCAACCTTCATCTTTAGATCCTTTTTAACAGTCTTGCATCCAGGGCAGATTTGATTCAAAATATGAACAACTTCGGTGACAAAGAAAGGGTGATAAATTGTTTTTGGCAATTTAACAAACCCAGAATGACCTGCAAAATCAATTTATAAAATCTTCCATTATAAATAAAAATAGGGTATAACCAGCAGTGCTCATATAAGCTCACCGTCACAATCTCTGATGTTTCTGGATCCGCATGTTGCACACTGTGAAGATGCATTTGGCAAGCCTAACTTAGCACTAGTCACTTCATTAGCCTCTACAATGCTAACATTACAGATTTTTTCCTATTTAAAGAGAATCCAGAAGAAGTTAGAAATTGGCATGTGAAAGTACGAGACGTAGGGACAAAAAGAAGGAAGAAAACCAAATTTACACAAATATTTAGAATGGCTATAAAAGCTGTAAGATTACTTATAACTGATGTTTCATGAATAGACCAGATCAGTCTATTTATAAAGTGAAAGCAACTAAGTATATAATTCTTCAAGAACAGCAGTGGCTGATCTGACTAAGCAAAAAAAGGAAAGGGTCAAACTTCAACATTTTTACATCAAATTTAACTCATTAATTATGGGGGACGAGAAGTATGACTACAGAATCTGAGACAGAAGTGTCTACCACTCCAAAGAGGTGTGAAGAGCAAGAAAAATATGACACTAAGAGAAGGTTGCTTTGGCAACAATGCACGTCACCCAGTATTCCAATCTCCTTTCATACACACAAAATATAATCAACAATGTGAAAACTTAATTAAACAACTAGGTAGCTACAGTAATTTCTCAGACAAGACATATAGCTAGCGCTCATCAATTAAATAGGCCATCCTAGGTTTCCAATGCATAACTAGCAAGTAAATGAATGTGGCTACAGCATTACAGAACCACAATCTTATTATGTAGATCAGTGACCATCCTTTTAACATCATCCAGCTTAGACATTCTTAGAATTCCAATCAATGAAGCCAATAATGAGTAAAAATATGTAAAAGGCTGTTTATCTCATTACTTCTGAATCATCCACCACAGGGGAAAAGAAAAATAAACCAGTAAATATATGTCATACAGATACAGATAAATAAATAAATATAATATTATATATATATATACATATATATACATATATATATACATATATATATATAGAGAGAGAGAGAGAGAGAAAAACAGAGAATTGATTACTAACTTTCATACAATTGATTAATTTACCATAGTCTAGAAATCTGTTTCTTTTTCCTAGCTCTCTGCAGAGTTAATATACCAATATACCACTAAGATCCGAGAAAAAAAGACGAACGCATGAGTCATGTGTTATCACCGCCTGCAAAATGGTAAAAAAACCAGGATCATAGAAAAACAAAAGCAACTACATTTTATTAGGAATAAAAAGCTCTTGCAAACGAGTTGATTTGTCGCACACAAAAGGTTTGAAGGCAGGTACAAGCCAAATGATCACAGAACAAAAACAGACTCACTAAAGGTATTACACCATCGCTCAGACCTGGGTGCACCCAAAGTACTCTAAGGCTCAGCCTAGTCCATTAACGAGACTTACAAACAAGAAATCTCAAGCAAATATGCTGCAAAACCAAGCAAAATGCGGCTGCAAAAGATACTGCACAGGATATTGCATGTCCTGTACATGTTGCTTACGCGAAAACAATCTGAGAACACCGAAAACCATGGACGAAGCAGGAACAAATGTCTCACTATATGAGCCCTTTCACTTGCACAATTGTGGCTGTGGCATTGCAGAGCTACAACAGCACTCCGTGAAAATGCAGCAATTGCAAAAGTTGTTTACCCTCTCGAAAAATTTAGCTTACTAAAAAATAATGTGAGAGGTTTACATATGTGAGGAGAGCCATGAAAATACAAGTGGAGGGAAAAAACTACAGAAAGAGTAAAGGACAATTAAACAGGATAAGCAGGCAGCATAGTGCAAAGAAAATCTTAACCATGTAAACTGAGGAAGATATTAGGGATTAAAATGGCTAAAGTTTTGGTGAAGCTAAACGTAATCAAGGTTTTTCTATAATTCGCTGAGTACCATGATGACAGAGGTATATGAGACATCAAGAAAATCACAAGTAAATAAAAAGAAGGTTAATGTTCAATTATCTACTTAATTTATATAGCATCAGAAAAAAAACAATTGCAAAGAAGAATCATGGGAACTGAAAACAAAACCAATTATAAATAATTAAATATTATGAAGAGATAAATCGAAGATGGGAAGTACAAGAGAGCAAGGAAAATTCTTACTCATATATAAATCAAGAACACTGTCATTCAATTTAAGACCTTGTGCAACAGTAAGCATATGACTACATGCTAAATTGAACAAAAAGTACAGACACGCAAATAAACCAATGCATTATGATATACAATAATGTGATGGTTATTGTTCATTTTATCTAATTAGGTCCTCCTGAAGCATCATAGAAACATCTGGAATTCTTTCAACAAAGAACCAAGAAATTGGAATAAGGATAAAGAGATATGACAAACACAGAAAGCATAGGAGAGTGAGATAATTTTCCTGTTACTCCTAAATAGTCAGCAAATATAATGTTTGCTCCAGAATGTTGCAGCAAGAATAAGCATAAAATTATAAGTTGAATAGAACAATTTGTGTATATATATGTAAATGACCTACAGAATTATAGGCATTTATAATGTGGTTTAAGGTCATTGTTTATTATATCTGCTTAAATTCTGAAGCATCTACAAAAGGAATAATCTGAAGGTTCGATTCAAAAGAGACCAAAATCATCTGAAACAATGATGGAGAGACACAACAAACACAAAATGTGGGAGCGAGGATAATTCTCATATAACTCCTAGATAAATTGACAATTTTGTTGTTTGCCATAAATTATTGCAGCACAATAAGCAACAAACTACAAGTTGGATGGAAAAAGGCTAAATAAATGCAAATAACCCAATGCATTACTGGTATCTTGAATTGAGCATTAAAATACTTACTATATCAGCATCAGTCATCAAGTCAAAGATAATGCCACTTAAACATCCTGAAGGAATTGCCTGCTCCATAATCAGGTCCATATCCATGTTGGAAGTTCAACTATCAGCAACCAATAAATAGATCAGTTGGAGTTGCTATCAAGAGGAGATTTGAGCACACAAAACATATAAAGTAAGCCACCAAAAAGGATACTTGTTTAGAGAAAACAAAAAATTGATGAATTTTCCTCTCTTTGAATCTGAATGAAAATGTTAACAGAAAAATTGAAGTACCAAATAATCGATACAAATTCTACAAGATCAATGAACACCTTTCAAGCCTAAGAAAAGAAGACATTCTAAATAAAATAATATAGTAGGTTAAATAAGAAATCCATGTAAATTTAATAAATGATCAAAAATAAGAACCCAGTCGTGATAAACGGGTGACACGAAGCAGTTGTATGGCTACTCATTTATGAACCTGACAACGGTGAAGCTCAGTGATTATTTTCAAGAATTCACAATTAAAATTTGTAATATCATAAAAGTCATCAAACACACATAAAAATACTTTCAGACAATCATTTCCGTGCACCTTGTGTCTGATGTTATCAATGGTCATTGATCAAATTAACTTCCACATGGAAGATATCACTGATAACGATGAATCTATCGCTGTCTCTTTCATACACCCTAAGACAAAAAAAAATGTTAAACAGATTAAACCATTTTTGTCGGGTCTTTCTTATGCATTAAAAAGCAAAAAAGAATGATTTCAGTAAGATGCTAAAGCAAGAGCTCCGGGTCTCCATCAGAAAAAATCAGGAGCGATGCCGTCAAAATTACTGGACAACGACGATCAAGGTTGATACGAGTAATCTCACTGTAGAATCTTTATACGGCCAAGGAACAAACCTTTTCGAACGAAAAAGACCATGACCATGAAAGTGTCGGAAAAAGCAAATCCTTCTAATCTTTTTCAGTATTAGGCGAAGGCGAAGACGAAGAAGACCAATAATTAGAAAGACAGAGGAGAGAAGAGATATTACGACGCAAAATCTTTGGCTGGTCCGCTGCCGGAAGAAGGCGTTCCCCACGCTCGCGGCGGCCTGCGATCGGCAAGACAGCGGAGCAGAGAGAAGCGGAGAGTAGGCGAAGGGGCTGGCAAAGGCCGTAAAGAAGGATGAAGGAACTAAAAAGCGCTTCGCCAAAGTTTATTTGCGTCGGGTTTCGGTAAGAATAATGTCCCATTAAGAACTAAAAAAGCGAAAGCGGCACTATACCGACCGATCGCATCTAAAGAAGGCGAAAAAACCCTAAATAAAGACTAAATTAGTATCACAAACACACGACGTTGATGTCGGACGACGCCTCGTCTCGCCCTCCGGGACCCGCAACCCGGGCCTTGGGGTCCACGCCTGCTCTCCAACTGCGGCACGCTCGCTCAGGACGGGTGCCGGTAATATTCTTGATGTGGCGTCCCCCGTGGAGTAATACATGACCCACTATTGGCCGCTGCGGTGGGGTCGGGCAACAGTATCCACAGCACGTGCTATAGCACCGCCATAGTTTTGTTTCCACTTGAGTTAATTAATAATAATCAAAGTAAAATAAACTGATTTAATTAATAAAACTCTTTCTTTTATTTTCTATATCAACAAAAAAAAACATTTTATCTTAAAAAAATATAATGTTGGTTTTTTACCAAACGGTATCCCTTTTTTTTTTTTTTTCTCAAGAGTATTTCTCTCTCATCAAATTGATAAAAAAATTACTCTTTGTCTCTATCAACCAACTTCAGTTAAAAAAATAATTTGAATTGTTCGTTTGATTTAAAAAATGTATTTTTTATCTTATTTTATTTCAAGATGGATATTCTCGTAGCACTCTAAAATAAAAGATTTCATCTTTCTCCTTCTTAAACATAAGTTTCATTACATTTATGTTATATCATTATGATAATAGTATTATTTTTATTTATCATATTTTTATCAGTTAAACTAGATGATATCTATGTCACTCATAATTTTTTTTTTTCAAAATTAAACACTATCAATCTCAAAATTTATGATTTTTATCAATAAATTACTCTCATTAAAACTAAAATTAAAAAAAAAATCCTTACAAAAATTATTGATATGATTTGCAGGAAAAAAATAGCTACAATAATTTTTAACTCTATTCGACTTAATATAATGCATATTAATGAAAAATAGTCACCTTTTGTTTGGCACTACTCCCATAGCAATTACATCGATAAGATTGATAGGAAGCCTTATCATTGCTGAGCATTAAATTAAGATGTCTTAGAAATGCATCGTAACTAGCGCTTCAGTAACTTTTACCTCACACTCTATCGATTCGCGTGAGCATGTCTTTTGCATGTGACTCCATGTTTTTTATTTGCCACGAAAACTAGTGATGACATGCCCAATTAATCTGATATAGATATACGAAAATGACTAAGAGAGAAAAAAATTGGCACCTATAGTGATGCGATATCGATCATGTCAACAGTCATATTAACCCCAAAAAACCCGAATCATTATTTAATATATCGACTATTATTTTCGAATATATATATATATAAATAATTGCGCAACTTGTCTGGGTTCAGACATGGAATCCGATTCTTATAGTGGGACCCAATAGGCCAATCCTATGGACCCGCGAGCCGGTCCACGTGGTGTGGCTTCTGGGCATTATGACTATTTTGGACAGGCCCACGGCGCTTAGCCCCGGAGATCCGGGGTGGTTCATCTGGTAATTAATGCAGAATCCATGGGCCAATGCCCTTTAACGTCGCGATCGTCTTCAAAATTTCTTTTGCCACCGGGCCCCAGTGGCTCCTCCATTCACTAAGCTGGTAGGGATGGGATGTCGGAAGGCAGGGTAGGGGACGTAGACTAAGACGGTACTCCCCACGCGTTCGCTCGTGGTTTTGCGCCGGATTATAAAAACTCGGTACTAACAAAGTCGACCCACTAGCCTCTCCGCTACCCCTTTGGCAATCACTAAACGGTAAGGCCCACGACGGGATGCACACGTCACCCTCCTGAGTCCGGAGCAGCGTAGAGTGCGTCGACGGACGATAAAGAGAGATAAGAGGAGGTGGTGGGAAGGACAGCCATTCGAAGCCTCTTGGTTCCTCCTGAGTCTCTCCGCTTCCTCCTTCGAGCAGTTCTCCGGAGACAAGATCTTCGATAGGAGTTCTTTTTCGTCCGATCATGGTGTTCTTGCTCCTCGTGTAACGATCATTCAGTTGAATCGCGTGCCGGTTCGAGCTGAGAAATGGATCGCTGTTGGCTTCTGGTGATTGTTTCAGTTGGATGGATCTTTGGAGCTATTGATGCCAGCGAGGGCGACGCTGATCCGCTTTACAGGTGCGTTTGTTTCCCTAATTGACAATGGTTTGGTAGTTGTTGTGTTTGTCAGCCGCATTGGTGAGGTTATTGTTTAATTTGGGCCGGTAATTGGGAAACTTGGAAAAATAAAAGGGTTTCTTTTTTGGTTAAGAAAGTTGACTATTAGCGCTTTCAGGTTTTAAAAGATTTTGAGCCTCGATTGTCTGTTAGTTGTTCTTGGTGTCTGCTTATCTTTAGCTTGTCGGCCCGTAGAGCCTGTATCGTTGATAAGCAGCGTTGGTCAGAGACTCTCTAACAACCGTAATGAAGTTCTTGGTTGGATCTACTGGAAAGATGAACGGTCTACTCCAGAAAACAAATTCAACCTTTAATTCCAAAGCATGTAGTGATCAGGGCTGTAAAAGGTTTTGCTATTCCTGCTCTAATGTTGGAAATATTAATGTTGTTTTTATAAGGATCATCTATCTCTTAGTGGCCCTATTGGAGAAGTCTAAAAGAAAAAAAATAGTAGTTTTTTCTAATTCCATTCAAGACTTGTTTTTTCTTCCCTGGAAGGTATAGGATAATTGGCTGAGCAACACTAATTTAGTTCATTGGTAGCAGCGCAGGGTCGGTGATTGGCATTGTGTTGCCCTGAGTCACAAAAACTTGATGTCACTCGAGATATGGGTCCTGTTGGTTGGCTTCATGTTGATCTAAAATTTTAATAGAATACTGCCATGACATTTCTATATGAAGGAAATGAACCTTTATCCCTGTACTGCACATCTGAGCAGGAAAAGAATATTATTCATACAGTTATTGTTATTTTTTGGGCGTACGCTTCTCTAGTGTGGGTCACCAAAACTGGCATGGGCAATCACTATGAATTTAGATCTTACTTACTAATTAGTCAACAAAAGAGATACATAAGAAATAAAAAGCTGCAGACTGCTTTATGCACGTGTAGCATATGACCACGGTTTTTGTATTAGCGTGGAAAGAAATTGCTGAATAAGCTATATGTTCAATAATATCTTGCTTTTCTAAACATCTTTTCTTGTATTGTTAGTTTGAATTGATTGTATACTGCGTTATTTTAATATTAATTTGCTCTCTGAATGATGTCAAAGATAATTCCCTTCTACTGAAACAATTTAGACAGAGCTGCTACCTAATAGTTAACCATTAAGGTTTTATTCAGAGCTGCTTTGTAGCCCAATATATCTTGGAAAGGATTGGATGCAATTTCCAGCTGATGATGCAGCCTAATCTCATTAGTATTGAATTTGACTAGCATTAATTCAACTGTGTCTAATTGAGTTTAGGTTGTGCAACTTGTCTCCTTTAGGCACTTATTGCAGAATATTATCATATTCTTTTGTTGCTTCTAAGAAAGCTAAAGAAAAATATATTTGAAGTACTTTTGAGTCAAAAGTGGTGCAACTAATAACTAACGATGGACAGTATTTTTGGAGTTAGTCTAGAAGTTCCTTGGGTGAAAACACTTCACGAGATGGTGGAAGCTGAGTAAGAGTCCATGATCACATGACGAAAATGGTCATCAGGGAACCTTAATCAAGTTGGTAATGGCACAATTCACAATGAGGCTCAGGGTTGGGAAAGAAGGGAAGAAAGACAAGATCACATAAAATGATAGGTCAATCGTCATAAGCCCTTATTTACGTAAAGGAAGTAATGGGATTTTTTTGGACTTGCCATTATTTAGCTGTGTAGTTATTAAACCTGATCTCTAATTAAACTTCAAAAGGTAAAGGATCAAACCATGGTTCAAAAACTTTTACAAGAAAAAGTCAATTAGCACCAAGCTTGTTCAATTTTCATTCATACCATTTGTTTTGAATTATCCGATGCTACCATAATTTTTCTCCTCTGTGATCTTGGTGACCGAGGAAATGCCCATTTTTCTTTCAAGGGTAGGGTTATGTATATTGGCCCTCTTCAAAGTCCATGTTGGCAGAGTATGATCCACTAGGTCCCCTTTTGTTTTCTCTTTTGAATTGTAGGCTTTTCCTGTTCATATCACTTGATATAAGTTGATGAGATCTAACATTTTATGTGATGGTCTTGACTAGAAAGTCTTTAATCATGATATTGCTACTGATTACTTTGATGATAAGGACAATGGCAATAATAACACTAATGATACAAATGATGAAAACAATTGCAGTAACAGAATATGAAAATTGTACTCAATTCTGTTGTTTCTGTAATAGAAGACAACACTAAAGCCTTTGAGAAATGGATGCAATATTGATTTTTTAATTACTAATGAAACTAGTTTGAGAAATAAATGCTGATAAAGGGGGATAACATAGTACGTAGGTAAAATGGGAAGAATGTTGCCAAATTGGGTGGAGCAGAGAGACTATAATGCACAGAGGAGAACAAATTCCCAACAAGTTTTATTTGTTAATGTTATTATATTAAACAAGAAAGTAGGATATGCCAACTCTGGAACCACTTTAGAAAATTGGTTGACAAATAATACTAACGTTGTTGTAACCATGGCAAAAGATTGTGTTCTAATTCTGTGGAGAACCATGGATATCAGTTGTTGGGTGTTGGTGTATAAATCATCGAAAACACAATCCTTTGAAAGAGTCTTATGCGTCTTGTTTCTTGACATTAATCATCAGTTACTTTGTCACCAATAAGGTGAATAGATCGTTCCTACGGAGATGCAATTTTAGTTATTGACATGAATACACCTTGTAGTTGCTGATGATACTTTTCGCTTAGGTTATTCTAGATGTAGATATCGTCTTATTGTGCCAGCTGGCACATCTCATGCTGACATGATGCCAGCAATAATGCCCCTCCCACATCCCCAGAAATCCAGGGTGTCAATGATGAACAACTGAAATCCATTTTAGGTAACAAGGCATTCATTTGAAGCTGAGCCAAATGGGTTCAAAATTAACATATCTCCTGTTAAAATGGCCTACTATTGCCAATGGACGTTGACTGGCATAGTGCCTTATCTATTGAGTTTCTTCAAATCTTTGACCATTTTATGTTTCCACCTGGTTGCATATATGAATGCTTAAAAATGTTGAAAGAGCTTGGACTTGATTCTTTACCTTTAATGTTTTAGTTGTAGTCTTTTCTGATTAAACATATGAGAAAATAAGATTCTATTTTGATTCTTGACTTTTTGACATTACTTTATTTCAGAGAATGTATCGAACAATGTGAAAAGAAAGGATCTGTTGGAGCCAGCTCAATTCAGCACTGCCAGTTTTTGTCTGATGGTGTACTTGTTGACAGTCCGTGGTATATGCAAGAGCCACTATATGTTCAATGGAAACAGTGGAATTGTAGGAGCGACTGTCAATACTTTTGTATGATGCAACAAGAAAAAGAAAGGGAGGCACTTGGTCTCAAACCTGTTAAGTATCATGGTAAATGGCCCTTTAAGCGATCTTCTGTGCTTCAGGTGAGTCGTTTGTTCAATGCTGAATTGAATTCCATCCATCAAAGTGCAACTGATGTTACAAATCCTTTTTTTCTGTCTTTTTCATGGCTTGTCTGTAACAAGTTGAATGCTGTTTCTTTTCAGGAGCCTGTTTCTGCTATCCTCTCTGCATTAACTCTTGTCGTCCAGTTTAATGGATGGTTGTCTTTTTTCCTTCTAGCATATTACAAGCTGCCCCTTAGGCCCCACAGTGGGAAGACATACTATGAGTTCACTTGCTTGTGGCATATATATGGGCTGTTATCCATGAATGCCTGGTTCTGGGGTGCCATATTCCATACTCGGTATGTGTATCATGTTTTCCCCCCATTGTCTTGATAAAAACAGAAGAATAGGATCCCTGTATCATTATTTTGTTGTTGACTGCTTTTGGTTGATATTTTCTGCAGAGGTTTTGATTTGACAGAGAAGCTGGATCATTCATCATCCGTGGCTTTACTTGGTTTCTCCCTCATTCTGGCTGTACTGCGAACATTTAACGTGAAGAACGAGGCTTCAAGAGTAATGGTTGCTGCCCCCCTGTTGGCCTTTCTGACGACACATATCCTATATCTCAACTTCTATGAACTGGACTACGGTGAGTGTTCATCTGTTACTAGATACTCTTCTATAGTTGCAATAACAACAATAGTAGACATATGGAGAAAATTCCTGTGAGATTCCTGCAGATGGTTTGCTACTTTTTCTTGTACATGTAGGCCTCCAGAGCCTGTATCTCTAATTATTTATATTTTTTTGTGCTTTTTGAGATCGTCAAGTTCCTTGGTGCAATATGGCCATTATCAAAGTGATTCCTGTTATCATTAGTTACAATTGGTTCTTCATAAATCTTCTGCTGCAAATTGGGATGCAAACTTTAGTTTTCCATGCAGAGACTTGATAACTTTGAATGCTAGATCTGATAGACAGTTTGTTCATCATAAATTTATTAGGTGGGAATAGCCTGAAACTGGCACTACCTGTTCTGCAGGTCTCAACGTGAAAGTTTGCATCACCATGGGCATTGCTCAGGTGCTCTTCTGGGCAGTCTGGGCCGGGATAACTCATCATCCGTCGCGCTTCAAGATATGGGCGGTGGTCGTTGGTTGTGCCATGGCTATTCTTCTGGAGCTGTATGACTTTCCACCTTACAAGGGTTACGTCGATTCCCATGCACTGTGGCACGCCACCAACATCCCTCTTGCATATCTCTGGTGGAGCTTCGTCTATGAAGATGCCAAGTTCCGGACGTCAACTATCACGAAGAAATCTAGGTAAGAGTTAGCAAAGAGCTTACGAAACCCATTGCCCTTTCTTGACCGATTGAGATGTAATTATTCTTTTAATTGTCTTTTTCTATATCGTTTTTGTTGATAGGTGAAGAATGTTGTTCTATTTTTTTTTCCCTTTGCTTTTCAGTTTTCATTCTTCCTTCGGGTTGATATCCAAAAAATTCCTTTGAGAAACTCGTGGCATTGTACTGTTCTTGGCCCTTATTGATTTCGACACATTCTTTTGATGTCCATCATTTCTTGGTGGGATTCGTGACCCATTCCACAACAAATCCCAGCAGCATTGATTTAATCCAACGTCTCCGCAAGCGAGGATGCAAAAACAAAAAGAAGGGAGGAAGAGAGTTCTTTGTCACTTACTGTCCAATTGGTTGTACGGGGGACATGATCTTTATTAATGGAATGATGTGGATCGCACCGCTAACTAAAACTGCCGACGACCGCAGTATCCCAGGCAGCCGTCTCCTCGGGGCCGTTCCCACGAGCGGAGTTCAATGGATCACACCCCGAGTGGGCCCCGACGAACGCAATGGCGGCGCCTTTGGCTGATGCTTCCCCCTCGGACCACAGCACAGCAGAACCTAATTAAGATGACAGAGAATATGCCGACTTCCCACACGTGTCACAGAGCCGACATGGAGTCACCCTCTCTCTCCTCACACTCCATGCGTCCAACACTGTCGAGATAAAGTTAGGGAGCAGTGGATATATATATGTACACGAAGTGGAGTTCTGTTTAGTGCAGTATAATGCTGTGGATCCTGTTGATAGTGCGATGGTGGGACCTCTGCTTATCACCAATGAAGGGCTGCCACCTCACCTGCTTTTTTTTCTTTTATTTTTTCTTGAACCTTATCTCAGTGTAGATGTGACATATAATAAGCCATATAGATGGTAATATTTCTCAGTAAATTAACCCTCAAAACAGCCCTAACTATGCATTGCTCGGTAAACAAAGACTATTTGAACTCTTTCCCTGCTTCCCTCCCCTCCGCTATTTGAATGAGTTCCTCTTCAAACGGACCTCATCAGATTTATTACCCCTAATTTAGAGCAGAGGCGCTACAGTGGCCACCATTTCCGGCCACGAAGCAATCTTTTGCCTATAATGTACAGTATTTTCCTATCAGGTCTCAGACGGCATAGCTCCACAGGGGAACAATGCCGTCGCTGTCGTCCTCGTAGTCCATCGGAGGCGGCGGTGGATCGATCAACAAACCTTCTGCCATGTCCAGGTACCCCTGCATTCCGAAGTTGAGGCCGTCCTCCACGAAGAAGGGATCGTCGGCTGCCGCCCACGCCGTCGCCATCTGCTCCTGCATTTGCTCGGGCGTCTCGGAAGACGGCCGTGGCAGGAAGGCCTCGGCGACGCGGGCCGCCGCCTTGCGGATGTCGGCGGGGCTGGATGACTCCGGCACGGGGAGCCGCCACGGGGAGTCGGCGAAGTTGAGGCAGGCGGAGCGGCCGCGCAGGGCGATGGCGGCCACGTCGTGCGCCCGGGCGGCCATCTCGGCGGTGGGGAAGGTGCCCAGCCAGATCCTGGACTTCTTGTTGGGCTCCCGCACCTCGCACACCCACTTGTCCCCGTTGCGCCGGCGTACCCCCTTGTACACCGGGTGCCGCGTCTCCCGGAACTTGGTGCGCCCCGCCCGCCGCTTGGGCGGCGCCGACGACACCGTCGCGTAGGATACCTCCTCGTCCGACGCCGCCGCCGCCGACGTCCGGGCCAACGGCGAGTCCAACGAGTCGCTGCTGAAGCTATCCATTCCCACCTCCGTCTCCGTTTGCTGCCGCTGCTGTTGTGAGGAGTGTGTTTGACGGGTACGAGGGAGGGTTGAGCGAGCGGTATAAATTGGGGGCGGGAAAGACCGGGCGTCGCTGTCGTACGCGGCACACGGAGTGCCAGGTTGGGCGAACAGGGGATCCAGCTTTGGAGTCTAGAGTGTGGGTTAGACTCGTTCTCCTTTCCTTTTGTCCGACTGGCTTTGCCAAATCCGACCTCGTCTAGACTTGTAGTGGTCATTAAAGTCCATCACGTCTGGACATGGACTTGCGGACTGGGACTCGCCTGGCACCGTTTGGCTGCGTCCGAAGTTCCTCTTCCCTAGCCATTCATCTGGAAGGACGCAGGGATAAGTGCACCGCAATTGACCTGACCTGCACACAGAGACCTGTCTACTGAAACAGGACTCCCCGTCACGGAACAGTACGGTGTTCACAGTGGACTGGAATCGGATGCATAAAACAGGAAACCGGAAGCCGGAAACCGGAGCCAGATTCAGCCTTATCCAAACGAGCGGCGTCATCGTGCCATCTCGAGCTCGTACGCCATAAATAGCTGTCACGTGCGGTTATCCACTCCTTCGTAACGCCAAAAGCTGGGCCCCCTCCGACTTTCGGTGAAACGCATAGGAACCATGTGTTTTACGCTTACGTACGGCAGATTCGACGCGTCACCCCCTCGAGCTGAGCCAAACATCGACAACAACGCTTCATTTTGCTCGAACCAACAATCTATGTTCACGGATTTTTTCAAAAAAATTATAATTAATTTTTAAATTTTTTTAATTTTTATTTTAAAAATTTATATTGATGTTTTTATATTGGAATTCATTTTATCTTAATTAATAAAAAATAAAAAATAAAAAATATTTCAATTAGTGATGACCGATAATATCGATGATGATGTCGTTGTGAGCCATAAGTGATTATTGTGAATGAAAAGATTGATGATGAGAAGTGAGAGCTATTCTGTATTTGTGTCGATACTTATCTTTCGTCGTCATTTTTTTCATTCATAATAGTTACTTGAGATATCTAATAGCATTGTCATTCATCACCATCAATACCATCTGTTACTACTAATCGAAATATTAAGATTATATTTTTACTTTTTATTTTTATGTTTTTGTTGATAAAATCAATGATATTAAGATAAATTGATCTAAATATTTTACTTTTGTAATTATATAGATGTCAATATAATTTTTTAAGTGTAAAGAAAAAATACTAAAAAAATTAATTAATCCTCGAGAGACACGATATAAAAAATTTATATTTTGGGCTAAACCAATACATTATTATTACTGATTATTATTATAAATCCTCAACTTGTGATTCCTTAATATTGTTGATTCACTAAACTAAATCAAGATTCTTGAATTATATATATGTATATATATATATACATACATATATATATATATATATATACATAAAATACGTAAAGCATGAGATGACAGAGCCAGAAAACAAATTCCTGAGAAGCAATTATATTTGATAAGAAAAGTATTAGCTTCACAATCTTGAGTGTTTGCACACGGAACAATTCCTTAGTGAACAACACAACAATCCAAGTGGCGTGGTGACCAAAGAATCTACACTTCAATTACAGCGGAATTTACAAGCAGCTATGGGTTTCTAATAGACTGAATTCCAAGCACAGGTTCCATGGTTCAGTGGGAGAATCTACACTTTGAGCATCCTTAAGTAGTCATCTATGATAGACATAGCTGATGAGCGGTATCCTGAACCAAATAGATTGTAGTGATTCAAGTAATGGTAGAGCATGTAGAGTTCCCTCCTCTTCTCGAAGCCTGGCTGTTTTGGCATCACCTGAACGAGTTTGTTCAAAGCAGTCAAGAGAAATGCCACAACCGTACCCACTACAACTTCATGAAAAGAAAAAGGAAATGTGGCTCCTACGTTACCAAATCATGCAAAGTTCCATGCTCCTGCAATTAGTTAGTTCTTTTCATATTTCTGTTCCCTGCTATAAGTACTTAACTAGCAGTAATAGGAAGATACCACCGGTGGGCATCACCATGAGGTAACTCAACATTTCATGCATCTCTGACAAAAGACTACTGACATGCAGAAATGACCAACATAAATGGATATTGCTTTTCAGACCACCTTTGTATCATCTAATATGGTAATTATTTGTTGATATCTGCAACTAAACAACCACCAAGGCACCGACACATGATGAACTTATGCATAACTATCACCACGCATGCAAAATCACCGTATAAAAACTTCAGTAGATGTTTCAGTTTGCAGAGTTGAAAATTCTATTTATTCCTGTTTGATCTTTGTGGAGAGAGAGAATGGGACCTCAAAGTAGGAAGAATAGAAGGCTCCTCCAAATCCTGCACACCATGACATTCCAAATTCTGCCTCATTGTGACCATCTGCAATTAAATAGAACTTTTATTACTAGTTGTCCTTTATTTTACTTGGGTAATTATTCTTATTCACGTACAATTTGCTTTGACTAAGGTTTTTGGTACAAGCACTTTCTGGAAAAAGATCACACATACTTAAATATCACATTGAGGCCCTACAAATTGAAACAAATAATAATAAGAAATTATGATAAACTATGATGTTTTGAAACTTTGAACTTACAGTAACATGCTGGATCCAATATAACAGGATCCCCATTCTTGTCAGAGCTGATATTACCACTCCACAGGTCTCCATGGAGTAAGCATGGCTCAATGACAACTCCTTCAAAAAGTGGTTGCAGATTTTTCATCAATCTTTGACCTGTTAATTTGCAAAGACAAACAACATATTTAACACTTCTCCCAAGATCACCAATGAAAAAGGGTGAAAAAACAATTCAAAGACTACTTTGCAAAGATTTTTCAAACTCAACTGGTGGGGCAAGGCTTCTGATCAAAGATCTCAAACTGATGGATGGACATTAGGAAGTTCTCTAATGATGGAATATTCGTAGATTTTTCACTGTGGCAAGGCTTCTGATCAAGACTACTGAAGAGGACTGGAACTGAACTCGTAGATTTTTCAGTGGAGAACTTCCAACACAATATTCACTTAAATTTATAAATGCACTTGACATGATTAAGCAAATGGCAGAAAATCACATGTAGTAAGTCAACGTGAATGCAAATGTCAACCTAGAAAATTATCCAATAATGAGGTTTATATCATTACTCTTGTATCCCCTTTTACATCCTTGTTACCAAATCCTTGATACCTTAAATTGCATCAGGCAAAGTTCCTGTTTACCAATGGCAAGATTTATCTAACCCTTAATTGCAGCCCACTCTAATGAAAGTCAAGAAACATAACAAGAACTTCTAACATGGATATACTTACGAGCACCAGACTTGAGCAATTAAATTACTAAACGTGCATCCACATGAAACTTCAACCAAGTTATTCCATTCATTAGCTTCTAATGTTGATGTATCACCATTCAGTAAAACAAACATATATAAAATGCATGTTATGTAGCAATACAGAATTATTTTGTCTACTCTCTGATGCTGAATACTTAGTGGAGCATATAATATCGCTAACACCAAGAATAATTGGCATAATGTGGTTTTTAACACCATGGTACCTTTTTCGTATATTGCAGAGTCCCCATATTGGTTTAATGCTAACTTTAGTTGGTATCCCAATCTATGCTCGGAAAAAAATTCAATCCAATCTGAAGACCAACTGTTTATCTGGGGAGTACTGCAGCATGACAATTAAAGATATCAGAACATTGTAATCAAGAATTTATGCGTACAACAAAGTAACGGAACAGCAGAAATATAACATGTAAACATGATGGGGAGATAGAAAAACAGTGAAGGAAGAGGAGGAGCACAGGTGTTCCTGCCTTGAAGACACATCATAGAAGATTAACCCAAGACAACTTCACAGATTTCAAAGAAACAACTTTTTGTACATATGCAATTTCATTCACTCGGATAGCAAAAGTCACGAGGAAAGTTGATTTCAGTCAAAGAACGTTCAAGGAAAATTCACCTGCCAATAGTGTTGTCAATATCAAAACCAAAACCCTTACTAGATTTTCCAGCTTGATGCATTTCTGCAAGCTTTCTTCCTAACACTGACTGAAGAAAGATATTTGGTTAAACAGCACTGAGAATAAAAACTATTTGGTAAAATACTGTATAATATTAGTGTCACCTGACTTCCCCTGGAAGGCCCAAATTCAATAAATTCCATAATAATAAAAGAACCACCTGTTGGTAAAGGTCCAACCTACACATTAGAAGATATTGTTTCCATTCCCCACTAAAGGCACTTCAAAAATACGAAGGGGTAAGGACACAGGCTTACTACCTTATATGGCATAGGAACACGAATTGATTGGGTGGCATACATTGCACTCAAACCAAGGGACTCTGCTTCAAACATTGATGGTCCGATTCTTCTGAGACATAACAGAAATAAAAGGTTAGCTTAATTAAAGCATGCAAAGACAATAGTCAAACTGAAAAGAAATATTGTTTTGCCACAAAAGAGATCATAGAACATGTATGATAAGCTATGCATGTCAACCATAAAGACAATGCTCCATAAGCAGTAAAACTAATAAGTAGAAACACTAGAAAATTACCAACCAAAAAAACTTCAATTATATTCAGTAGGGTAGATCTTCAATAATTAACTGAATGGATATGGAGAAACGGTTGCTTGCACATACATTATATTCAAACTTACACAATTAGAATTTTAGTAGCCAATTATAAATAATGGAAATACTTTACAGACTAATAAGGATTGGCTGCATATCATCCAATAAGATGGGCACACTGTAAGAAGCAAACAATCCAAGAGACTCATAACGTTTTCATACATTTTCACCAGTATTTCATTAATAAAACTATGTGCAACTTTGTTACATGGTACGACGAGCATACTCACAATGAGATAGCAAAAGATATTAGAGTATGCAAATTGACCCTAGAACAATTTCAATGAAGTGGCATGCCTGTTTGTCTTCACAAAGACGGAACCAGAATCAGTGTCATATCGGCTTGCATGATTAATGCAACCACCACCAATGGGACTGATTCTTGTAATCTGTGTAGCCTTTCCTTCTGTAAGAATCCATTCCCGAATTGGATCATCTCCCAAGGATGCCACTGACAGTTGAGAACAGAGTGAAAAATTTTACAAAAACATTCACAGGAAGAGCATACATAGAGCGGACACAACAAGTAGAAAATATAAGCAAGGTGTGGGTTAAACTATAAATTTTATGTTGTCATACTACTGAAGAAAACTGCAGGCAAAAGTGTGATAATAATGTGATTTGTGATAATAATTCCTTAGCGTAGTTAATCACCAACTAATTTGGAGCTAATAACAAACATGAAATTTGAGACCACAATTTGTTAGCATTAGATAACAGTGACAAGCAAAGGTATGTTGACACTAGATACCTGGCTCACAAGTTTTCAATTCTTTTACCTTTTAGCATGACATATAATCATAATTCATAAGAGGATACATAAATTCATAGTTAACATCAAAAGCTATTATGATATAGTGAGATTGCCAAGTGGTTCATAAGAGGTGTCATAAAGATGTGTGTTCCAAAGCTGATTTCTTGTTGCCAAAAGTATCGACAAGGCAGCATTATCGTGTAGCAAAAATACTAACAAGTTGTCTCTACAATTGAGATAGTTGTGATATAGAACATTAGCGAATGTATTTGTCGAAGCCAACAGGCATCGATAGCGATCATTTTTATGCAATCGCGCAGTCGAAATTTGCCGAAGAAGATGGGCGAGGACATCAACTACAAGTATCCGAAGGGAAAGAAAAGAATTTGCACGAGGTCACGTTGAAACTACGAGCTAATCGACTAGGGCTTCGATCCATCAACGAAGCCAGCGATCGACAACACACACGAATTGGAGCAGAGGAAGAAGACTCACTGATTGAGCGCCGGCGAGTGAGTTTGGGGAGAAGAGAAGCGCGGCGACGAGCGCGAGGAGACGAGGCGCCGAGGGAGAAAGGGCCGGATAGGGGGGCGCCCACGTGCACCATCCCGCCGCCACCGCCTCGAACTCTACTCACTCAAATGTGAGCCACCAAATCCATCGCTTCCTTTTAGTAATAAATAAATAAATAAATATTTTCCTCAAAAATAAAACAAAAACAAAAATATTTATATATACAAATATTTCATTTAAATTCATGTGTGATAGGCGAAAATTTTACCCCCACTCGTAACTCGTCACGTGACCGATCGATCAACACGAGGGGTGAGATATGAAGAATGTGACAACCCCAAAAGAAAATATTCTATTCATATCATAAAATATTTTTTTGGGCCAAACCTCTTATAAACCCTATTACCAAAAGTCAATTGTTATTCACCGATAACTTTATTTTTTATTTTTAGTTCTAACTTAAGTATCGAAGAGATCGAATTACAAATGTAAAATTGTTATACATATGTGATTATTTTAGCTTTATTTTAATTTATCATTCGTGGTTCAATAACAGGTTAGTAATACAGTGATATCGGTCATCGATATAATAGTTATAAAATCTAAAATGGACACATAGTGTTTGATCAATTAAAGAATGTTGATGTGTCAACTAGGCATAATAAACATATTGTGTTAGCATGACACCGTTGGCACGAACTTAGTCTTTATGTAATCGACTTTTAAGAATCAGAGAGTCATTTGGCACGTCCCGTTTCTGACCAAATAAAACTCCTCGAGTGCAATAGAATCAGAGAGTCTTTCACATCACATTTTGCGCTTGCCCAGAAATCTTCCTCTCTTCAGCAGCCATGCAATAGCTATATCTATCGGGGGAAAAGTCAAAGAACACGTAGAACAACATGCTTGCGTTCGAAGCTATGAGTTATCCTCTTCTCTTTCATGTGCATGTCGCCGTTGAGAATGCAAATGCTGGCGTAATAAAGAGACAAAAACAAAGCAATCCTTGGACATGTATTACCGAGAAAGCTTCAACGCAATCCAGAGAAGACGAGATCTTAATCGAATGGTGAAGTCAGCGATCCTTAGTGTTCGATCGATAGGAAGCAGGCGGATTACTTTAAGCAGCTACCAGGGGTTAGTATATTCTACGTGCTCGAATGGGCGCGGAGCAGCGAGCCGGGCGTCGTCGAGAGCCAGCTGTTGATGTCGAGCGGTCATCACCCGACCCCCCCCACCCTCGCCTCCTCGATCATTCGGTACTGATGGGCCAAAGGATGACGAATTTGATAAGGCTTTCGCGTCGAGATCATGCCGGACTTCGAGCGTTGACTGCTGCCAAAACGAGCGCCAAGTGGAGGATATGAAGGTAGATCCATGGCCGCATGCAGGCCGAGATCAGAACACGCCCCCGAATCGCCTCTTTTGTCTCCTGCTTCCCTTCTTCTCCAATCAAGAGGGCGACTTGGGATCAGAAGCGTCATGCTTCCCTTGCACTCTGGGTTGTCAAAAGGAGTGCAGTGAGTGACACGGAGAAGTAACCGTGCAGGTCCTTTGACCACGCTGTGCCGGCCTTGACATAGAACTTGTTCTTCGATCACCAACGTTACCTGTTTCGCCATGCGCCGACCGAGCTTAGTTTAGCATTATAGTCTGCACAATGTAATATGATTACTTGTGACTTCACATTCTCAAGTTTATCCATCCGATCTGAAGCATTATAACAATCGAAAAGTAGCCGCCACTGAATCTAAAATCAACGCAAGAACTAATGGAGGATGCGTTCTGACCTCAGCACGGCTATGATTGGATGAGCTGCACTAAAATAAATCTGTATGGCCATTAATCCACGTATTTGTTACGGATACGACGACGCCGCGAGTGGTATCAGTGATGGCCAGCTTTGACCATTAAGAAATGGAATCGTTTCTTTATATTACTCTGAGATCACGTTCGAGATTCCGCATCATAGTCTTTTCCTGCGCCTGTCGATGGCCCTTGGAGGTCTGGAATACCTACCATCATCTCAGTGGCGGAGGGGGGGGGGGTTGGCATTATCCAGTTATAATTTGCTGTGGATGAAAGACTTGGGCCAATCATATTCGTACGGTTTGCTTGAGAAAGCAAATCAACAGTGCCGCCTCGCTCGTAGACCTGCAAAGTCCACCTGGCTCTCTGCCATGGTTTTCTTCTTTGGCAATGACTAACGAGGAAGAAATGCAACGGATCCTCTCAGCGTGTCTTGCGTCATGCAAAGCTGAGGCCAGAATTGTACCCTCTCCCCACCCCCAACACGACGATGCCAAATCAAACGCAAGAACGACGACTTCAACATGGATCGAATGGGACAGAAGAAAGTTCCGGCGTTATGCGGGGCCTACCGCCCGAAGAAAATACCAGCATTGGTTGACCGGGTCTATGAGTCAAACCGTTGACATGAGACAAGCCAAATCAACCCAGATGGCGGTGTTGGAGGACCGGTTGGTACAACCAAGGCCGGTTGATCCAGTCTTGGACGCTGCCGGCTCTCCAGGGTTACATGTTGACGGCCAGAGATGGATGAAGAATTGCCGAATCTCATAAAAATAGTGTACAATAAATATCACATGCAACCTAAAAATCCTGCGTGCTCTGTAATTTTGTTTTTCGTTGCATCAGGAAAAATACGAAAATTGGAGAAATCAGAGGAACAAAAAGGAACGATGCGGGGGGACTCATCGCTCAATCTTTACGCTGACATCAGTCTCGTCTCCTCCTGTTGGATTATTAGTCTTTGGCAATGATTCTTTGTAGTCCTCGTCGATGGCAGCGCCAGTGAGCAGCTGCGCCCGCTCGGCCTGCGCATCCCAATCGGTGCTGTCGATGGTGACGAGCATTAACACGACGCAGGTGGCCTGCGCCGAGAGCAGCCCCAGCCAGAGGCCCCTGAAGTCGAGCGGCGTCCAGAACGCCAGCCCGACAGCTACCGGCATGCCGACGGCGTAGAATGAGCCCAAGTTTATGTCCGCGCCGAGCTTGGGTCGGGCGCTTCCTCTCAACACCCCGCACCCGGTGGTCTGCGGGCAGTTTCCGAGCTCGCACAAGCCAAGGATCGGTAGCACCGACGCGGTGAGATCGAGGATAGCTGGGTCGCCGGTGAACATCCTGGCCCACACGTGGCGCACCGAGAAAGCGAATCCCAACGCGAGGAGGCCGACAACGAAACTGCATGACAACCCGACGGTTGCGGCCCGCTGCGCTCTGTCGGGACGATTCGCGCCGAGCTCGTTGCCGACCCGTGTCGACACGCCAAAGCTTAGAGACGATGGGAAAATGTAGAGGAGTGAGGTGGTCTGGATCAGAATGCCCATGGAAGCAACGGTGACCTGTGGGTTTAAGAGAAGACCACACAAGATGATCATGATCTCGTACCACCACCATTCCAGGCACACCGAGATGCAGCTGGGGACGGCGAGGTTCAGAAGCGACCTCCATTCTTTAAGGCACTCGGAGCTGAAGCTGAGTCCGCCGGTGCGACGGTGGATACCGGAGAAGTAGACGTAACCAATAAGAAACACTACCACGTTGAAGTTAAACAGAACAGAGGCCAAGGCGACGCCGCCGATGCCAAGGCGGAGAACTGAGACCAAGAGGTAGTTGATGGGTAGGTGGAGGACGACGGCGAGCCCCGCGCACACAGTCAACGGGAGCGTGATGGACTGGGTCCTGAGGTAAATGCGGAGAGGGTGGAGAAACGACTGTAGGAGAAGGTCAGGAAGGCAGGCGTGGAGGTAAGAGCTTGCGGCGGCGGCAAGAGCCGGTTCCTGGCCGACGAGGAGGAGCAGAGGACGGATGTAATACCATAGGAGGGCGATGGGGACGGAGGCAGAGAGGAGGAGGAGAACGGTCCGGTGGAGAGCGAGGCCAAGGAGTCGGTGGCGCTGCGCACCGAAAGCCTGACCGCAGATAGGCTCCATGCCCATCGCCAGACCAGAGAGGACGGAGTAACCGGTGATGTTGGCGAAACCGATGGCCAAGGAGCCACCGGCGAGGGCGAGATCACCGAGCCGGCCGAGGAAGAGCATGGAGACCATGGAACGGCAGTAGAGAAGCAGCCCAGTGAGGACCATGGGCAGCGCGAGGCTTAAGACGGACGTAGCTTCCACAAGCGCCAGGGACACCGAGCCGAGAGGCTTCGGCGTCAGGACCGGCGCCGGTGCCACCTCTGCTTGGGTCTTCGCCGCGGGCTTCTCGACCACCACCAGGGGTGCAGTGAGGAGGCCATGCGGCTCATCGTGGTGGTCGCATTGGCATGGCGCAGCAGAACCGGGGATAGCCCCGTTACACATGGTGAGCTTCTTGTTGTAAAGAAGAAGAAGAAGAAGAAGAAGAAGAAGAAGAAGAAGAAGAAGAGCAAAGACGAAAGGGTTTTGGTATGGGTTTTAAGTTAAAAATAAGCGGGAGTAGGAAGGCTTTGTTAAGCTTTATGTTGGAAGGAGATGTTTGTCGCCACAGAAGAGGCCGTTCGGCCTGCAGGCAGCGGCACCCACCTCTTCCTCGTTGCTCGGTGGGAATGGAGAGAGGAGGGTGAGGCATGGCGGGTTTATATAAGCGGTGTCCATTGACTTCTTTTTAGACCCATTGTTCGTATTTGCTTTTTTTTTTTTCTTCTTCTTAATTAATTGGAATATATTTCCACTACATTAAATGACACAATATTGCAACGATGTCGACTTGGACATGAAACCTAACCTTGTTGTATTGCAACGATGCACTAATCAATCTGAATGTCTTAACCGAGATACCGGCTGTGTCGCTTGAACAGGTGTTGCTGCTTCTAATTTTCTAAGACCGTGAGCGGAAGTCCAACCCCATTTATTTACAATGACCTATTTACATTACCTCTTTTCTGATGAGAACGCGTTCCACTGATCTCTCTAGATTAGCGTTGGACTTTAGGGGCTCATCAGAATTGTCGTCGTCTGCTGTGATAGATCCCAGCACGCCACACTCACACCACCGGTGGAAGCAAGCCCAACGCCTTCCGACGGTCATGAGTAATGCCGCGCGGTAGATTTGCATGTCATCATAACAGTGATCTATTTGTGGCATCTCTTCGTGTAGATTTCTCTGCAGGCATATCCCGGCTGAAACATGCCGAAATGATCCAGTAACACGCGTGGAGCTAAAGAGAATGCATGACATGCGCCTTGCCGAGGTCCGAAGGAATCACCAAATAAATCTTCATCGTTTCCGGTAATTAACATGCCATGTAGGAGATTTGACTGCGACTCGTCGTCTTCCCGGCTCTTCCTGTAGCCGGAAGACGACATGGTAAGATCGCTCTGAGCAAATCCAGAAACCTGGGAGATGTTCAAGAACGGGCAGTTGGCCATAGTGGACCATCTCGTTTGGATCAAGTCGTCGAAACGACCATTTGTCTGTTCTCCATTTGATACTCGTGGGGTTTAGGGTGGGGATGATGGTAAGATGACTCCATCAATGAGATTGGTTGGCCTCCTCCGATGGCCACATTACTGTTCCTGTTGCCGGAGTTGGTTGTGTGTAGACCGGCTTGTCTTTGAGACTGTACTTTCGCAAAGGTATGCCAAAGGCTCAAATGTACTTTGAACTCTAGTGGGATGAGGCTCATTTTTGGCCATCTTTATGTTGCTTTTCATGCAGCCTTTTGTTTCCCCAATATGCTTTTAGATGAGGACTTGCTTTGAGCTGGCCTTTAGATGAGTGCCGTCTTGGTATCAATTCATGAACAGTCATAGTCTCCCTTCTTTCATTGGCATGGCTTTGGATCCTAAGGAAAGCGAGACCAAAGCAAAAAACCTGGAAGATCCAACCTGCAAAAGAAGTAGTTACAGGACTCAAAAGCCTTGATCGTGTCATGCATCGAGAGAAAAAGGAACGATTGGAGCATTGCTTCAGAATGTCACCTCTCTCTCTCTCTCTCTCTCTCTCTCTCTCTTCCTTCTTAACGAGAGAAATTCCACACTGTAAAAAGGCTTCATGTATGTCCTGTACTCATAGACTCAATGCAGAGTAGCACACATTGGTAGATACTATAGTGTCGGAGACCATTTTCCATTTCATGGGAGAAAAACAGTCAGTAGCTGATGCTTGGAATCAGAAGAACAAAAGCTATGGAGTTTTCAGGGGTGTGCAATAGTTCCTCAGTGTGTCTTTTCTTATTTTGAGGGAAACTGATGGTGTCTTTTGGAAAAATAAAGATAGTGATAGCAGCTAAAGGAATTGATTCAACCTTTAAAGACCTGCTCGGTATATATACATGTCAGAAGATCCAAAGCCCCATCTTTTGGGTTCCTCTCACACTACCTACTGTTCTACCAGCTTGTATTCTGATTGAAATCTCATGATGATGAGAGCCCCATCCATACAAGCAAAAGTAAGTCGCTTATGTTCATGCCGATGGCTGTAGCCGAGGAAGAGGAGTTCTCGTGCTGCTTCTACTCATTCGAACTCCTTGATACGGCGAAGATTTCGAATGCGATCAAGCTCACGTCAATGGCAGAATTCTACATCGATGTTGTCACTTGAGGAGATGCTCTTAACGCCGAATCGGTTCCGCCAGTTCCCACTGCGATTTTGACTTGCGCCGGTGGTGCAAGTCTCGTTGACCAAACGACGGTCCGTAGAGGGAAAGCAGGAGATCATACATAACTGGATGGAGACCAACACAAACTTCCACCAGTGCTTGACATCTTCACTTTTTGAGAAGGCTACGTTGTTCTAGAAGCGCTTGGTGGTAGAATTCCCTCCTCAAGTTGTGTGAATGGTAGGGTGATTCCGGCCGGCTGCGGTGGTTTACCGACATCGTAATGAAGGAGATGAGACGGGGGCAAGTGGGGAGAAGCATCAACAAAAGTTTTCTGGCGTTCCCACAAGCCGCTGTCTCTGTATCCATGGAAAAGAAGGTGGACATGGGAGGCCAAATCAAGACGGAGAAACTGAGTTAGATCTGCGTTGAATCGGACGAGTCGCGAGCTCGGATTGGATAGATTTGGTAGCAGCAATATGGAACACACCCGTTTTGTTCACGTATCGACGTCGCATAAGTGACACCCACGTGGCGTCTATATTACGTAAGCGAGAAGATATGACATATTATGGCATCATTCACTTGGTACGTCTCCTTAACACGCAGCAGCCGTAGCGGGTCGAAGATACCACGTAATTGCTTGTTGACACGGAAGCAGGCAAAAGTAGACCATACCCGGATCCGACTCATCTCCCGGACTCGGTCGGGTTGACCCTTCCCATGTCCGTTTCCCGGTCAACATGTCGGCGGAGCAACAGCAGAGCCGCAAAGATTTGGTTGGGTGCTTGACCGACCGCTTCCTCAGGAACGATAAAGTCTACCTTCTATTGTTCCACATGCATGAATGGGGGGTGGGTGATGGTCACTGAAGTCGCAGACTTCTCCACTCTTTATGAGATCTAAATTGCCCGTTGAAAGAATCGACATCTTTGAACGATACTTCGACCAATAGCAAATAACTGCAAAAAGTCGATCGATTGGAACAGCTGAAAGGGCAAGCCACATGAACATGTCCAAGTTTCAAACAGAAAAAACCACATGATAACCCCAGAAGTCCGAGATCACGTAATATCTGAGGCCTAATGTTAGAAGAGGTAAAAAGGCTTGATACTATAATAGGAAATATCTTATGAAAATAAGAGGCATCAAAAAAATCAATGAAGAAAGTATAGAGAAGAATACAAAATTTTCAAAAAAGAAAAACTAAAAACTAAACATGAAAACGTATAATCTCAGAAACCCAAAATATCCGAGTCTCATCCATCTCTATTTAAAATTGTATGCTTAAAACATTATATAAAATCTTCATTTATAGAGGAATAAACTCAAGACTTTTGACTTCAGCTATAATAGGGATGTTTATCTTAATTCCTAAATAAAAATCATATCCAATCATAAAATTATATCTGGTCACAAAATTTAATTATATTCCAATATGATGTGGTTAGAGAAGACACAAATGAACAGATAATAGAAGAGCCCAATACATCAGGAGGATACCCTTCTCCAGCTAAAGATACTTTAAACCTATCAATTTCAGAAAAATCTTCAACATCAACTCCTATATAACTTTTGAAAGAATTAAAAGACAATCAGGATGAATGAACGATTATGGTACTAATCTTTATGATTTTATAAATGCTAAAGAAGAAACTGATAATATGCTAATTCACTTTGCTCCGTTTGTATATGATGATCCAATCAGCTTTGAAGAGGCATCACATGATGAAAAGTGATGAAAAACGATGCAAGAGGAGGTAAGCCTCATTGAAAAGGATCAAATTTGCCAGTTGGTTGATTTACCCTAAGATGAAAAGTCTATTGGTGTAAAATTGATCTACAAAACAAAATCGAGACAAGATAGCACTATATGTATAAAATTTCTGAACTTTCTAATATTGAGATCCATAAAGCATCCTTTATTTAATAACAATCTAATAGAACTTTTATAATCTAAAAGATATCCGATGATGATATCCCTATTCAATCATGGCTCGTGGATGGCAAGTGGCAAGTGTGCGATCATACCACTTGTCATTCACTCGACATATTTGAATAGGGGTTGTAAACTCTAGATTGCCTGGCAGGAATTACATCAAAAGAAACCTAAAGACCAGAAACTGTGTCATTATACATCATCTTTGTCAGAATGGATTATGAAGCAGCTGCATGTCAAGTAGAAAATGGTGGTACTAGAATCCAATGAGTTGAGTTCATATCTCTATAGAAAGAATCAAATTGCAAATACTACCTGATAACAGGAGATGAACAAGTTTGTGAATCCAAAGGCTCCAGTAACTCGAGGAATGACCTTCTTTTGGTGCCAGCAGTCTCTGATTTGATTGTTTCATCAGAATGCAGTATTCCTCGTACTGCAATCCAGATGGTTGATATAAAGAACTAGAACCCAAGACATGCAGCAGAAGCATGCAATGCAACATGAAACAACCTCATATTGATCAACTTGCTTCAGTTCCTTCTCTGGCTTCTTCAGTGTTTCAAATCATCTTCTAACTTCTGCAAGTCATAAATGAGACAAGTTGAAATTAAACTTTAGCTACAGACAGTGGATAAGAAAATCAACTACTGCTGATACTCGTGATGCAAAAGGGAATGTCTCTTTACAGGAAAAGAGAAAAAAACAACACTATCAACTATTGAGGTCCACACTTGTAAAGGTCATTTGAACAACATAAGCACAAACCACAAGCAAAGTAGTGCACGTTGGACAGCCCACAAAAAGAAGGAGATATCCTGCCAATTGGTTCTAGGTGTTCTTTATTCTTAAAAGATGCAGTTTCAGCAATCAGCCAATCAACCCCTCAAGCAGGAAAGCTTGGAGAAAGAAAAACTGAAAAAGAAGCCAGATGTACAGACCTTGTATATTCCTGTTCTAGCTGCCCACATATTTTGATCCAGGAAACAACAATGCGTCACTAAAAACAATGTGCTTATATTTTATCCATGATCTGTTTAATCAGAGATGTAAGCTTATCTTAAGTATCAAAAAGAGTGTCAAAGAAAAGTTGTAATTTAGGATAAAGCATACACGGCTTACTAGATCTGGCACTGGCTACTAATGGAATAATGCATTACAAGTTGCAACATCTCTTATAGAAATAGGTTACAGCAACCCATACTTGACTAGGATAAGTTTTGGCAAAAATTTGGATCATACGAGAGTAAGCTGAGTGGACTAAATTACTGAACCCATACCAATCCGATTCTTCGATGGGTTAGATAACCATACTACACAAGAGTGCACAAATCTTAACATCCCAAAGTAGATAGGAAGCCATATGATGGCATCTCAGTGTAGAAGGGGAGTTCCAAGGTGAGTAATGGGACTAGACTCTGCTCTCAGTTTAAGAATTCCAGAGTGTTTCTCCCACTTTGGACTTCAATTTGAGCATTGGAGGAAGGCTAGTTCCCAGTGATCCCTTTCACAGTTTTGACAGGTTAAATTTTAGTGATTAGCACCTCAGACCCTCCAACATAGTGAGGTTAGCTCATCAGTTTGATTCAGCAGGCCAGCCAGAACACAGTATGACAATCACTACAGTCAAGAACTCAATTACCATCATCATCATCATTGGTATCATTAACTTCATTATTGGTTTTAGTTGACTCTGCTCGTCCAGTTAGATTTCCTGCTCATTTCTAGCTGATTTATTATCAATCCCACCAAATTTTGATCATTTCCAAAAAAACCAATTCCATGATCTCATTTGGATGAGCCAAATCACAATTCTTATGATCAATCCTAAGTCAATGTCAATCCTGCAAACCTTGGTACAACAAACAACAGAGCTACAACAATAAATACTGTTTCACAGTCAAATTCGAAATTTCTAATGTCTAACATAACAATTCAAGTGCCCTTTGTCCCCTTTCTTGCTTTCCTTACACTTCATAACATGAAAATAAATAAAAGACTATTATCAATTAGTTCCTACATATCAATAAATGCCAATTTTGCATCTTAAATCAATTTATTATCTTAGCTTAAGAAATCCAACATCAAACAAAATCTTTAAAAGAAACACACATACTGGACTATAATTCAGCACATGCTACCTGATATCCACCTACTATTGTATCTAACCTTTGGCTTTCAATCCTTCATTGGTATTGAATTAAAAGGTCTTCTAATGCAACTTAAGAGACTTCAGTTAAATCAACTCAAGGTTGCTAAAAATTTTCCAGAATGCTAGGAGAATGCCATTCATATGTCTCATCTTATAATTGGACATCAGATCAGATGATATTTATAAGAAATTTTAGTTTTTTACAAACATGTAATGCACAACAAACTGTAGGAACTTTTACACAGCAGCTGAAATGTCTCAAAAGAGCTTTTACGTTCACAAAACAAGAACAGCATCTTGGCATCACAAATTGGGCTTAACTCAATTAATCAAAAAGAAACGAGTGAAGATTTAAATTCTAATCACAAAAATTCTTTTAAAGAGAGAGTACTAGTGACAAACTAGAGCTTTAACAGTATATCCAACAAAATGGGCTAAATTCCAAAGCCACTAAAATGGACCAATAAGAAGATTAAAAGAATTAAAGAAAAAGAATGCTAATTTCCGCCTTCTGTGGAAATAAGATAACTGCATGCTTTGCAGTTGAAAAGGGAGAGAGCACAATGGCAGTGGAGATAGCAACAACATCGACAACATCCGAAACAATTTTTTTTCCCAATTATTTGGATTTGGCAGCACATTTTTATCCCACAATTTATGTTGTTTAGGACAACTCCAACCCACATTACCCATCGTTTCGACATGCACGCGGATGAGCAGTAATATCAAACATCCAACAAGTCCAACAAAACAACAAAAGAGAATCGAACATCTGAAGCACGCAATTTTAATTCATTCTCACGACGTCTAGAATAATTTATCAGGAAAGGTATGTTCGATTAGCAAATGGAACTCAAAAATTGTTCATGCTAATTAACCCCAAAAAGGAACAGTTTTGATTACCGCATATATCTGGAAAGCCGACGAACGAGACAACGGTAATAGCAAAAACTAATCCAGGCAAAATCATCAAGCAATCATATGAATCCATGTACTAGAATTTGTTACTGAAATAATCGGAATCGAAGGCATACCTTGCACCCATCGATCGAAGAGAAAACACTGTAGAATCGTCCCTGGAAGTAAAAGGTTGGGAAGGGTTTGAGTGATGCGGGGATAAACGAGAGGGTGCTCTTGGATGAGGGTTTTTTCTACCTGTTACATGACACCTGTCGGGAGCCACATATCTTCCAATCACAAGGAAGGTACACCAGCGGGTGACAAAGTCCCTCGTTTTCTCTTCGGTATGTTCTATTAAGAAGTCGGATCCACTACATCCACAGAGCTTTCTGAAGGAGACGTGGCAAATAGGTTATGGATGAACGGGGATTTTGCTGTCTGATGAGCAGGAGCTTTCTGATCGCCTCGAACGGGAACACTTTCTTGCTCACAAGCCACGACGAGTTTCACCGACACACAAGCCACGCTGTCCAAGTGGGTCCCATCGTTTCGTCCATGTTGGGCCCGCAGGTCGTCCGCAGGTGGGTCGGTGGAGTCTGTCCGATGGTGCGAGTAGAAACGTGGCAAACGTGCCAATGCCGGAGGAGAACGTGGCGAATAGGTACTGGATGAAAGCACTATCTTGCCGCAAGTCACGAGTGAGCTTCATCCCAAGCACCTCCCAGGTGGGTCCCACGTTGCACCCATGTGGTCCCGACATGTGTCCTAACGGCGGGCCCAAGGAAGAACCAACGGACTCGATCTGTCAGTTGGAAGCCCCGGAATTGGTTGGTCCGCATGCTACTTAGCGGGAATTGTCTTCTTCTTTTCATCTCTGGTTTTGAGCCCCTCTCGTCTCTTATTACTTCTATCTTCTCTCCGGCCGTCAAATTTCTCCTACCTTGCTCGATCCCTCCTTTGCAGGTTTCCTTCAGTCTTCGGGATTGTCCCCAATCATCAGAGCAGCAATGTCCAAATTGCTGGAGATTCTGCGGAAAGTGCTCCAAGACTGTCAAAAGGACCGTCGGCTTCTTCGAGAGGAGTGGGATGCTGTCGGTTCCCAATTGAAGTCGAGGGGGGAAGGAAACCTTGCGAAAGCGCGATGTTCGTGTTCTTTCTCCGCCTAATCCATCGATCGGATTTTTGTTGCTTCTTGGATCCTTCTTTTCTCGTTCGTTCGTTGGTTCGTTTTTCCCAAAGGCTTTACTGGTTTTGGCGGTAATGGTTCCGTTCCGTCTTGCTTATGACGGTCTGAGACAGAGAGGAAGCAGGAGGAGTTGGAGGACTGCAAGAAAGAAAGGGATGACGCCCAAATCCTTTACAGTAAGCTGGAAGATGAGGATCTAGAGTACAGGAAGCAGGTGAACCAAAACCCTTCCACAGATGGAGAGAGGCTGTTCCAGCTTGCCGCTAAATTCCAAGAAAATATATGAGATGAAATAACAAACTAAAGAACAGGATCAACATTAAATGATGAAGTGATCCCAAATAGAACAAAGCATAGGTTGATCCTTTCTCCAGTCGACTGCCTCAGCATTGTTCTATTTATTCTGAATATATATCACCTTCTTTATAAGTAGACACTCAAATTTTTATCTCTGTGTTTTCCCCTTTAAGAACACCAAATTGACAATAGTTGACTTTAGTGAAAATTTATGTTGAATAGAAAAGAAAAAAATTACTATGTTGTGTTCCCTCAGAAAAAGGTACTAATTATTCCTCATTGTATAAGTAGATTTTAGAAGCTCATTGCTTGTTTAATTCGTTTGAACAAATGATAAATGACCAGTTTAGTTGGTCATCATCTTCTTTTTAATTTTCTTTAGCGTTGTGCTTTTATGAAGCAAAATTTCTTTCTTTCTCTCTATTTCTCTTTAATTCCCAGCTTACTGCATGTTTTCATCTGCTAGAGGAAACAGAATTAGTTTGTAGCTACTCTCTGGTACTATTTTGCTGGATTAGCTTCAATTGAAGGTTGGTCTGGTAATTTCCTGCAGAAATTACAGAAAATGAATTTTATTTCACTATTTCATGCAGTTCTGCAGTTGTTTATCTTAATGAGTGACAAAAGTTCCATCATATGTTCCTTTCAGCACCAGAGAAAGTATACTTAGATGTGGCATCGAGTAGTGATCGTGGAATTTATTGTGCAGTTAACTTTATTTTTACTGTTATTATACAATTACTTGTTCCAAAAAAACCTTTTCTTAATATATGTGATGAGAACATGACCTTGTTCTGCATATTGGCATATCCATTAGATTGGGAAATGGACTACTTGTCTTGAATCACTGAAGCGAGGAAGGGCCGGTCATTGAGGAGGAATAAGACAGACGATGAGCAGCCTTCACATGATCAAGGAGATGATAACAAACAGTACGACTACTTTCTTCCCAAAATCTTTGAGCAGTATGTTGTTCCTTTACACGAACAAAGTTTGTTTGGCAGATTAGTCGTTCTAGTTGCAGACTATTTCTTCTGATATCTACAGCTTCGAGTTCAATTCGGTTGCGATGGATGCCTTGTCATTGCAGAAGCATCTGTTGTCGCATGCTCAAGAATCTGTTCTGATGGCAACCTATCTCTTCACACGCCGCAAGAACTTCGTCACTCGACTCATTCGAGGTAGATTCTTATCCTTGTATTCGTATTGGTTAGAAGAATAGGCACTGCTACTCCCTACTTCACTTTCGTTGGAATTGTTCAGAAATAGCGATCATGCACTTGTGATGCTGTTTCATATTTGATACATGCAGTTCATTTGTTGAGTAGTCTGAAATGGTTTAAGGTCTGTCACCCTTCGTTAGCCGATACTAATTGTTAATCATTAGGTGTTATTGGTTGGAAGAAGTACCAGCCTTGACGTTATTGTTTCCACAGCCGATTTGATTAAAGCGGGAGAGTCAGATGTAAGTTTCAATTATTTAAGTCAAATCTAAGAATCATTTAAGATCTATAAGTGTTTTGTTTTAAGTTCAATAAAATTTTTCCTTTACACTTGCATTGGATCTTTCCTTTATTTACATAGTATTAGAACCACAAGAGTAGTAATATGTGTTTTCAATATCTCCAAAAAGATAATTCTTTTTTTTTTACTATAGAAAGTTATAGTTGAGTTGATAGATTTAATATTGAACTTCTCAATCAGTCTAACTATAAGATTTGAAAGATTTATTTAGAGTGTTATCTTATAGGAGAAGATATATAGGATATGGTTATATAACAACCATAGATAGAGACGTTATGAAGAGATGAAAGATTTTAAATGCAAAGATTAAATTCATATTAAAGAGATCTATTTCTTTTATATCTTTGAATATATTATTTGTTACAAATCAATTTTAGAGATTTTGATCACTTTTGAAGCATTACTCAATAAAAAGTATATGGCTCAACTTTAGTAATTAAAAAATAATTTGACAAATACTATCCAGAAATTTTATTCAATAATGACGTAAATTGAAAGAAGATTAAATGTTATAAGTGCGACAAGTTAGGTCATATCAAGAAAAACTATCATGGAAAGATTAAAAAAAAAAATTACAAATAAAGAAGATTATTTGAATGCCATTACTGAAAATTGGGACAAATACTTTTTGGTTAAAACTACTTACATCTATTAATTTTGAAAATGATTGGATCGTTGATATAGGAAGTGGTGATGCTATTGAGAAACTACTGAGACCATTTGTTCTTGGGCTAATAATACCTTAGATCCTTATTTTTTATATATAATTTCTTCTATTATTATTATTTCTGAAGAATATAAACAGATCAATAGAAAATAGCAAAAAAAAATTTCTTTTTTTTTTTTCTAAGGGATCGAACTGCAATATCAAAATTGAAGAAATAGAAAATCTCTTGTTGTCCATTTAAAAGTCCGATAATAACAAAGCAGGCAAATGGCAGGAGTAAAACACACAAACGAAGATCCTGTGCCCATCAGCTTCTCAGCACCACGCTTCACGTTGCTTTCCAAACAGCATAAACGGAGAATTTGGCTTGCTTAACCAGTCCAAAACCCACATTTCTCACATTCTATAGACTAACCTCAGCTATAGGATCCACACAAGTAAGTCATCCAAGGGCACATCCATGTCCAATAAAACATTTGCATTAAATACCATGCAGTTATCAGAGAAATTTGCATCCATGGACTCACGCAGAATGTTCTTGAGCCTCTAAAAATTGCCCAACACAATACTCTCTAAAACTATGGAACCCGTGAAGCCAAGTGAAAAAGCTACCACTGGAGAACCATCTCCAATAATATCATTGGGAGACAGGCAGCAATTTTATGAAACCTATACATATCTATAACCAGAAAACCATAGCAATCAAAATGGGCCATACATATCAGTTCTTGACACAAGATTATTATATTAGCACAGCAGAACAAGTGGTCCTATGACTCCCAAAGACCCAAGAAGGATGTTGACGCCCTCTGTGATATCATGTTATGATGGGTACAAGGGGAGAGACGGTCTAGAAGCTTATCATGCTGCAGGCTCCTCTTCCGAAGCATCATCATCACCACCATCACTGTCACCATCATTGTCATCATCAGAAAACTGCATGGGTCCAAGCAGTGCGCTTAGACTTGCTCCAGTCCATCTCCCAACAGCTCTCAAATGCTCGAGTCTCACAGTAGAGGAATGATGTGAAGATGACTCTCCAGCTTCATCTTCTTCAGTATCCTGTGACACAGTGCAGCTTCTAGCTTCCGGGAAGCACTTCAAAACCAAACTGCCCGTGCTCTCAAGAATGTCCAGACCTAGCACAGGTGATAGTGGACGGCCGATTACTTGTACATGGCACACACTTCAACATGCAAAAACAAATCAAGCATTAGTTTATTGAGTCATAAAATCTAACTTTGGAATTTCTAACTGGACTCAGATGAGCAGGCTAATGGATGCTTGGCATGCTTTCAAACAGTGTCAAGTCTTAGGATATCATGTTTCACACCTTCTTCCACATTTATATAGCAAATTCTACATACTCCGTACTATTATGAGCATTTGCTACACATACATGATCATCAAAACTGCTGCTGCAGTAAAATTCAAATAAAATGAATCACAATGAAAGATGATGGGTAGTTAAAAAAAAAAAGAAAGGAGGACATGAAATAGCCACAATTAATGAATTTCAAAATCATAATTATATCAAGACTCACCATATATAATACAAATCGTCCATTGCTTGTTTCTGGACCCTACCCAGCAACTCGATTTGCAATATTCCACCAAGGCAGATAACTGGGCTAGGAAGTTTGAACGATTGCAAAACATTTTCCTGGTTAACAATAATTTCGAAGGAGGTAAGAACTAGAAGAAAAAAAAAATTGTTCTGCTGGATATGTTTCAGAAGAACTAACTCTTGAACCTAGATCAAAAAGTAATAATAAATATTACATCTGCTGTAATTTGACCTCAAGCCCCAACATGACATATTTACTACTATAACATAGTTAACATCCACCAACTTCTTTTCCTTCACAAGTCACAACTGATGCCAATTGCAAGACCATCACCCAACAGGTAAAATCATGTGCAGTGACACACTGCATTAGATGCATGCAGTTCCACAGTTTCCTAATTAAGCCGTTTTTTGAAATTCATTATTATAGACAACTGAAATATTAAAAATAGTAACTGTAAGTTTCTACTAACCTGCTACTCAGTTAAATGAGTATCTTTTAGAACTATATTATTATGTTAGCAGAAAATCGACATTCGCAAGTCACCTGCAACATTGGAAATTCAGGTGAAGTATATGTCCAGTAATAGTTGTCATCATCGGCTGATTGATGTTCTGCATACTCATTTGTGATACAAGAACTCTGTCCTTGTCCTAATCTGGAATAGCCCATCCGAAAACGTACAGACTTTGCTGAGTATACGGGATCACCATACTGAAAAAATGCTGAATAAACAAACACAATTATGGATAATCAATAGGAAGGAGCATTATAATGACTAATAGGATATGTTAAAAAGGCAAACCTTTGAAAGGCCGTATCTTTATTTCGCTGACAATACAGAGATTTGCGACCAATCTGTACGTTAGACTCTCTGGCACACTAGCATCTCTCTGTCCACCACTTGACCAATAAGAAGGCCTACCGTCTGCTATTTCACTAGGTTCCAATGTATTTTCAATGCTCTCATCTGGATAATTGTCAGTACTGGAAGCACAAATTGCCTGATAAATGCAATCCCTTTTACCTTTAGGCAAACTAAGACAATGACCTAAGTACAGATACACTTTGTGTTCTCTCTCCATGCTTTGCCATTCCACAGCAGAGCTAGATCCAACTTCTGTAGTCTTGGAAACTGTACTTACTTCAGTAACGTGAGCAAATTTCGACACCTCAGGGGAAATCCTTAGGCACAAGTTTTTGGTGAAACCATTTGCAATAACTGCAGTATATGTCAAGCAGCTGCATCAGAATCACATATGAAAGTTGGAAATAAAACTTTTGTAGAAAAACATGTTTCTCAGCAGGACATCCTAAAAGACAACAAATACAACTCATTTATATCTAAACTAAATGAGTCAAACTTAAATCAAATTTGACTCAAACTATATCCTGTTGTCTGGACTGGGCTGCATAACCCTTTCCTTGCTATCCCCCAATTTCTCCTCCCTCTTTCCTATCTCTCATCACTCCTGCAAAAATGCAACAAAAACCCCTACCTTACTCTGCACACTGTTAAGCACACGTCCTCAGTTTTTCATTGCTCAGTTTAATTGGTTCTGAAACATAGTTATACGAGAAAGAAGGCAACTAAAATAGGTCAACTTTGCATTGCAATTTCAAAACCCTACAAAAAAGCATCTAATGCCATCCTCATTAGACTACTTCAGGGATCAACTCGATGGTCCAATACCAAATTTGCAAAATGTGTATCACTCAAAGCCTAAACTTCAAAAACATGAAAAATATTTCAAAAAATCTTTCTGTAGACTCTGCATAAAGAATTCAACGAGGTTCAATAAAAATCATATAGTTGATGACAATGCCACAGATGACAGAAGACATAGAAAAGCAAAACTTGTAGAAGAATGCCCTTCTACAATAGTGCTAGCTTTTTACCTAGTGAAACCATAAAAAAGCCCTTGTCAAGGATCACATTTTGTACATTGACCTGGCTTAATTTTCTCCTTCCAGATAACCATTGTTCATGTACCTCAGCCCACTATTATTTCAAACTAAAAGGTTCTCTTGTCTAAATACAATACTCTCCCTCCCATTTATTTGCACCATTGCGAAAAGAAAAGTGATGGAAGTACATAAAACTTATGCTATTCTTAGATTTGTAGACATTTCAACTGTTTTACAGCACATCAATTTGCAGTAACACATCAAACTCATCAAGTCTAAGGTGAACATATCACATATCCTGCCCTTCCCCCCCCCTGTGAATCTAGAACTGCTTCAAAATCCTCAATGGACCCAAAATGGTGGAAACCAACAAACCAAACAATCAATGACATAATAGCAACCGAGAAAAATAAGAATCTACACCAGATTCTACTCGCCCGCACAGGACGAGGCAACTCACCGAACCGGCGCCACGATCGGGACACGGAGCTGACCCGCACGAGATCACCCGGATCGTCCAGGAGCATCAGCACGGCCGTCGCGGCGTCCGGCCCCAGCCATTCCAAGAAATCCCAGCGATTCTCCATCGTAAACGATTCGCGGCGATCCGACTCAACCCCAGTCGGGCCCCAAACCAGGACACGGCCGCGGAAGAAATCGGTAGAGGAGGACGAGCAGAGAAATCTGAGAGAGAGAGAGAGAGAGAGAGCAGAAGGGGAAAGAAATCGAGAAAAAGGGAAAAAGGAGAGAAATCTGAGAAGGGGAGAAAGTGAAGGAATGGGAACGGTGGAAGGCAGCGACCGACACAGCTGGCCGTTCTGCAAAACCTGCGACGCCGCGTTTAGGTGCTAAATAATATTATATTTATACTCCGCTCCATCTCAACAAGCAGACTCTGTGCCGGTTGACAAGAATTAACTCCGACTCTTTGACTATAATACATGACACAGAATATTTAGAATGACAAATTCTATCTTATACTAAAATTTTTGTATCACAAATCAACGTAGACTCCTCTCATAGTGTATTCTTGGATTATAAGAGCGAGCAAAAAAAGATGAGTCAAAAATATAGTTTCAATCGTAACTCTTTCGATTGGTAATACGAAGATTGCTCGATCATTCTCTCTCATTTTTTCATTTATACAAATGTTGATTGGTATGATAGTGTATTAGACTCACGTACTAATGAGTTTAAATCTGGATATATTATTTTAATAATTTATCGTAAAGTCTTAAGCTCAAATTTAATTTTTGTCACTTATTAAAAAAAGTTTTGAATTATTTTATTAAATAAATACTTACTTATTTTGATAACGTCATATTCGTTTGTCGATTTAAGTTAATGGAATTGAATTTTATCGTGCTGGAAAGAGAAAAATCGTTAGATGTTCATAATTTAGATAAGGAAAAGAAAAATTGGAAGGTGAAAACTGTCTATATCCTATAAAAGACTATATTAAGAGTTTATTCGATAAAACTCATCTGAAGAATAAGTTAGCACGTGTGCATAAGTTCATTCATTTCCTTTCACGTGCCTAAGAAGGTTGCTTTATATAGTGTTTGTTCTTGTAACATCAGTTAATGAGAAAAATATTCACTTTATATGCTTTACCAACATGGGATGTCCGGCAAATGCTTTGTCATCTCTCGAAGTTGACATGGCATGTCACATAGATATTGATTGGATTTCATTTGACTTTTAATTATCCATTATTTTTTAAAGATAAGGGCTTCTCCATCCGTAAGTACAATATTTGATTTGAAACATTAAACACTACTATCTATATTAAAAGATATTTAAATTATTTTTTAAATTATTTTCTTATCTCATATAGACATATTAAGGATAAAGATGATGCTATGGGATATCTTAAGTACTTTAAATGTTTTATTGTCGTAAACGAAGATAACATATATAACATAGACACCTTAGGTTGCATCGAATGCTCTTATGTTCTATATAAATTATTTTCTCCTTTAGAACATCTTGGAGTGTATGTTTGTAATGCCTTTTTTGAGGTACACTGGGTGTTTCAATTATTATTTTTATTTTAAGTGAGCATATCATGTATAAATGTAACACCTTGAAGTGTGTCTGAGTGTCTTAAATTTCGTTTTGTCATAGGCATATACATTAAGAACAAAGGAGATATTTTTAAATATATCATATATTAAAATATTTTTTTTATCCTAGATAAATATATTTATGCATAAGGGGGATATCTTGGAGTGTGTTGAATACTTAAGCACTTCAAATCAGATGTTTTTGGGTGATCAAGTATTTCATATGTTATTTATCTTGATGAATACATTGTATACAAACGAGACATTTTATGATGCCTAAGATGTTTTAAATAATTTAATAGTCCTGAGTGAACTTATCATATACAAATGAGATGTTTTTGGGTGCTTTAAATGCTTCAAATATTTTTTTTGTCTTGAGTGAATATATATATATATATATTTATATAATTATATTAGTGAGACTAGTTTGAGCCAACCTAGACTGATTGGATTGGTCATACCCGATTTGACTTATGTAGATATTGGACCCACGTGAACCTACTCTAGGTTGATTTGACTATTTGACACAACATGAGCTTAGTCAACCTGAACTAGTCGAGCCAAATTGACCAAACTAGGTTGGTTGGGCAATTTGACCCTATGTGAGATGGTTGAGTCAAGCTGACCCAACACAAAAGCTTTGTGAGCATGCTTGGATGAGATGTGTATGATCTAGTAAGATATGCTTTGAGAAACATACATAGATAAATATTTTATGTAGTTATGTTAGTAATATTAAAAAAAAAACTATATTATCATGAGAGTTCAAAATCTTTTTTTTTATATTTTATCCTAAACACTAATATGTCGGTGGTGTATTAAACTCATTTACTAAAGGTTAAGGGTTCAAAATCTCATATAATATATTTTTAAAGGTGTCAACTAGTTTTGTTGATAAAGACTTTGATAGTTTATCATAAGATCATATATGATGATAAATGATTATCACACATGAACAAATGATCAAGAATTCAAGTCATAAAAATTGTAAAGTTTTTTTCCACAAAAGGAAAAGGATGTTGAGACTAAGTTGGTCATAAGTTTAATATGGTGAGGTTAAAAGGAAGAGGGAATAATATAGTGAGATTGACTCTACTTGATCAGGAAGAAGACCTATGGTAAAGAGTCATTTTGATGACAATTAAAAGATGATATCAAGTCGAAGATATCTCAAAGGTACAATTAGGTTAAAATAGTCATCTTAAGAATATGATCATATAAACAAATATCTTGAAGGTAATTGTCCTAAAGGAGTTGTTGTCATAGTAATGCGAAGAGCGATTATTTTGAAGGTATGGTTGACTTGAGAAAGTGATTAACATAGAGAGACCAAATCACTATGGACTTACGAGAGTAAGGTGTGAACTTATTATAATCTTTGGCACACATTGCACCTATGATGACATGACATAATGAAATTGTGAAGGCAAAAGCTATATAGATTACTTTTCTTTGTGTCATTTCTCAATGTTGTCTTTTTTTTTTTTCTCAGACATTAAATACTTTGGTTGCTATATGGTTATTTATCCTTTGCAGCTATATGGTTATTTATCCTTTGCAGTGACAAGAAGAATTATGATCGTCTTAAGTCATTAATGAATGCATGGATGGTTACGGATGAGTGTGAATCGATCGAAACTTATAACATAGTCGATTAGGAATTCTTCCTTGTCATATTGAATAGTTAACAATACAATTGTAGACTTCTTTGAGTGTCAACGAGTTCCTTCTATCAGTTGGTATGATTAAGGTAGGAGGAAGGTGAGAATACCATTCTTGGATATTTTCACTAAGAATGGTTAAAAAATATCTAACACTTAAGCATATTAGATGTGACATATAGGATCATTTGCCTCATGAATATAACAACATGCTTTGAGAGGTGTTAGCTTCCACAAATGTTCTCTAGATTGATTAGACAAAATTTTTGAAAGAATATATTCCTCTTAAATATGATAAGTGAAAAAGTATTGGTTCTAAAGTGTAGCTTCATTGAGTTCTTTCTCTTGTTGGGTCTCATGCTTATGTCATGGACTTGTTTGTTCATTTCTCATAATTATTTGTATAAAATAAATTTTATCTCATTAATGAAGTTTGCTTCATATTAGGTTAGAGGTAGTTGAGATTGAAATAAATTGACTTTTTCAAGAAGCACTCATAGTGTTGATTTGGCCTTTGGAGGAAGTGGTTGTAATGTCTCAAGAGGGACTTGTAACAATTTATTAGTTAGAAGGATAACTAATATGATATTTCCTATAGTGCTTAGAATTAACTTCGATTGAAGAATTTCTTATGGCTGATAAACATTACATTGGTGGTGTATTGTTGTTAGCTACTTGAATTTTGGATGAAGCGAAAGAAGACCTCAATAAGAACAATCAGTTGAGTTAGATTTCTGGTTAGAATAAAAAAAAAATTATGATCACTCAGGACGCATTGTTGGTAGCATATGTTTAGATATTGAGGAGGTAGAGGGCTTTTGACCCCGTAATTAGAACAATAGTCGAGAGGAGTTTCTTAATAACATGTTTTGTAGGATAATCTATGTATATTTATCTTGAGAGTCCTCGTAGTACAAATTTGATAAAGTCAAATTTAGTCATCAAATTGAGTTAGTAAAATTAATTTGGTTATGCCGTATTTTGAATACTATCTTAAATCTCAAGTATTTAGGACTTATCATATTCTTAATTGGCTTTAATGCTTATCCTGTCTTCAAGTCATTTTTTACTAACTTTCCAAGAAAAATATTAGATAGACTATAACTAAATTTTCAATACAAACCAATATAAAGGTATAAGGAAGGACAGAAGCTATTGGAAAACGGATGAGGCCTAGTCTCCTCGTGAAATATGACTTATCTAATAGACGCCCATATTCATATTCATATTCATTTCTTTTATGGATTGTGTATGAATTACCTATACTAAGTTATTATGAAAATAGCTTTCGATGCCTAGATAAAAATCAAAAGAATCACCGAGTTCGTGTCTTATTTTTTAGATGCCGATAGGAGAAATTTATTCATATATAAAAATATTTATATCTCATCACCCTCATCCTACTATAGTTCAAAGATGAAAGGTGTTCATATCTTATATCATGTTTTATATAAAAATATTATGTTAGGATTTTTTTAAAACAAAACCTCTTTGATAATTAAATTAATGTGTTTGTGAGTGTTTAAAGATGACAAGTAAATTCATTTTTTGTCATGTATATAAGGAGATTATTTTATATACGATCATTTTTATAATCACGAGTTTAATGATTTAATATTATTCTTTATATGCTTTATTGACATAAAATGTAGAGTAGATGTTTCATGATGTCATGTGTTCAATAGATATTTATAATATTTCATATGTCAACTGTTGATTGATAGAAAATAATAATTATATATTTAATATTTTAATGTACCTCTCAATATTAGTTTTGTTGACTTTCACTAGTAATTTTTATGGTATAAATTGTTTAGTAAATTAAGAGATTCGTATGAAAATCTCGCATTCCGCGTGGAGATAAAATCGTCAAACTGAGACGACAGTAATTACCCTCACATCATTGATTCACGCATCTCAAAGCAACACTTAGCAATGGATATCGTATCCGACGGTCAGAAATGCGCGACCTTAATTGGATAGTCGTACCTTCGGGCTTAAAAACTCTTTTGTATCGGAGAGAGGAGCCTTCGTTACCGATCGCAGCATCACGCGATTCTGCTAGGGTTTTGCGAAGCCATTCTCCACGCCTCGAAGCCAAGGAGAAGGGGTGACGCGAGGGAAGAGGCCATGGAGGGCGACGATGAGGCCACGTTCGCGGCGGCGACGGGCTTCGAGGCGATGTACGCCAACGGCGACGCCGGTGACGACCCGCGTCTGCCGCCAACACCAAGGTCGGGCAAGGCGGCCGTGGGCAGCGGAGGAGATCTGATGGACGTGGAGGCCTACGCGGCGCTATACACCGGCAGGACTAAGGTGGCGCGGCTGCTCTTCATCGCCGAGCGGTGCGGCAACGAGGGCATGCAGCTGGAGGCCTTCCGCTTGGCCCACGACGAGATCAAGAAGGGGGAGGACTCCCACCTCTACCGCGAGGCCATGGCCAAGATCGGCGATCGGCTTGGTCCGCGGTATGCCATCGACCAGGTCTGGGCAGACGCCGTCGATCGCCGGGCGGAAGTGCGGAAGGAGAAGCTCGAGAACGAGCTTAATATCTATAAGGTGCGTTCCGCCTTCATCTTTCTCTCCGATTCTTGTCGCCCTTGGTGAAAACCCGCGATCTGTTCTTCGTGACTCCTGTTGAAATGCTCCACAACCTTGTAATAGGGCTTGTAGGGTTCATACGCAGTGCCCTAGAAGTAGGGATTGACCATACTAGATAATAGTTTTAAGGAATAAGATATGGCATTCTAATGAGGAGATCATTAATCATGCTTGAGATTGCCATCTGAAGTTTGCATGACAATATGACAGACCTTAAGATGTTTAGACTCTATATTTTTCAAGCGAATTATTTTATTTTATTGTAGTGATTAGTCAAATACTTAATTTTCTTTTCAGTACTCATAAGTTCTTAGCACACATCTTAAGGAAAAAGAAACTAAACTTTGCTGAAAGGAACTAAATCTAAACGAAACATCACATTTCTTAAACTTGATCAAACTTAGCCAACTAACTCGCAACCCGATTCCCCTTATGGAGTACATGCGAAACCTGAAATCCCATAAATTCCTTTGAAAGAAATACAATGCTCCACCGAGATTTAAAATCGTCCAAGGATGAGTGTTCCTTGCCTGCAACAAATTAACCAAAGCAGTATAGTCTTTCTGGCATGTGTCATCCCTTAAGGCTGTTTCACAGTATAAGCTGTCTCTACCGGTCAAGTACTTGCACCAAAAAAATAATACATGCAATAGTCTCATCTTGGATCACAAAATCGATACCCTCATCAATTTCATGATCCTAATTAAGTTCGAACCATCTCACATCATGATGATCCCATCTATACTCCTAAGACAAATCACATTTGGCACCTCAGACTCCGGCTTCAACACCGAGCTATGAAATGAAGCCACAGTCTACCAACCAACACATTAAGCTTGGGATGAATGCTTTGGAATGGATTATCATTCCAAGCCTTCCAAAGCACCCACAACCCTTCAGCAATCAGGACCCCATGCATGAAAGCATTGTTGTTGGATAAATTGACACCCTCACACAACCAAGCTTCCTCTTGCCGCTGGCCAAAATTTTGGAAATACACATTGAGAAGTTTCTTGAGAATCTTCCCAAACTCAATAACAAAACCACATTAAAAATATCCTAGCACAAAGCTTAATTATGAAAGTTGAAATTATGAAAGTCATAGATGCAAAGATTTTAATTTTGAATGATACCGTTCGTATCGGGCGGTATGTACTGGTTCACTAGCAGACCGGTACGCAGACCGTTCGCTACCAAGCGGTATCAACCTGGTTGCGACAAGGGAAGAAGAAGCGTCGAGGGAGAAGAGGGAGAAGGCTCTCGAAGAAGAGAGAGAATTGGGAGAACCTCAACGCTTTCGGATCCGACGTCGCCCACCCTCGACGATCTTGATCCAGGAAGTAACGGAGAGGCGATGGCTCGACTTCTTCTTTGCCGTGTTCTTCGTCGAAGGCCGAAGACTCCTATGGCCTTCGCCACGTTCTTTGCCAAAAGTCGGAGACGTCTACGGCCTTCGTTGAACACCACAAATGAGGAGAAGGCGTGACGGCGAACACCGCAGATGAGGAGAAGAAAACGGAAATCGACGTCGTCGAGGCAACGTACACCTCCACATATATATATATATATATATATATATATATATATATATATATATAGTGGTACACACTGGCGTATTGCTCGATATGTCCGTACTGTATCGTATCGAGCAAAGCTTGAAACTCCGGTACGGTACGAAATTACGAACCTTGCATAGATGTATCTGAATGTACCATTAAAGCTTGAATGATTGTTATCTTAAGAATCTTATTTAGAGCATATCTGAATAATTTATTTCCTCTTTCCACTTCTAACATCATAGTGTCTTGCTGTAAGCATCTTTAATCTTCACTATCCGCCTGAATTTGTTGAAGATATAGCGTGTACACATAATTGTCAAGTCCTCTGTCAACTTTTTAACTTGATCTTGATAATTTTAAATTTCCTTTTATTGTCCTTGCTAATGCTTGATTTTAAATTACCTTAGCAAGTTTGACTGATCTTGATTTTTTTTCCCTTAAGGTATGTACTTATGAAGTTCTTAAAATCATTGTCTTAATGTATGAATACATTGTTAGAAGCTCTTGTGTGATGATTCCTCTTAAGTTCATGTACTACTTCATTATCTTATGTTTTTGTCTCTTCATGAATTATCAACTGTCTTCTTGAACTTTTTGTGCAGACAAATTTGATCAAAGAAAGCATCAGAATGGGTTACAATGATTTAGCAGATTTTTTCTATGCTCATGGTCAGCTTGGTGATGCCTTCAAGAATTATGTTCGTACACGTGACTATTGCACTACCTCAAAACACATTATCCACATGTGTTTGAATGTTATTCTGGTCAGCATCGAGTTGAGCCAGTTCATGCATGTCTCCAATTATGTCAGTAAAGCAGAGCAAACACCAGAACAGTTGGATCCTGTAACCCATTCAAAACTGCGATGTGCTGCAGGGTTGGCTCACCTAGAAACAAAAAAATATAAGCTTGCAGCTCGCAAGGTAAGTTTGTTGCAACATTTGTATCTTTTAATGCCATTGTTAGTATCATCTAATGATGTCAAAAGCACTAGGCACTATACTACCCCTTATTGGTCATTGCGCTAGGCACTCGCCTAGGTACTTGCCCAAGCAAAGCAAAGGTAATCAAGAATATTAACTCTAATCAAAATGAGCTTCATATCATTTTATCAATATAAGAACGTGATATTGTTCTACCCAAAATATTCCGCTTCTAGTGGTATAGCCACGAAATGTGCAAGTGATGACATTAGTGTCTTTTGGATCCCCTAGATAGTTGTACCTTCACACAAGATCCTTTTTAATGTTACCTGATGATGTTTTCTTTGACTAACCTATAATTATCATTGTACCTAAATTTTAGCTTAAATTGTCTTGTTAAATTGATTAGTTAAGCCATTAAGAGAAGGATGGAGAAGGGATAGGAAGAGGAGAGAACGGGAAGAGAAAGGAGGGTATTGACAATGCTGATTGCTGTATGCAGAGAAGAAGAGGGACGGGAGAGAAGAGAGCGGAGAGGGTCGAGAGAGAGAGAGAGAGGAGGGTAAAAGGAGGAAAGAGGGAATAGACAAGAGACAAAAGATGATGATGATGGCAGCCTAGCATCCATGGAGAGGAGAGAAAGAGGGAGGAAAGAGAGAAGAGGGTAGAAAGAGAAGAGAGAGGTGAGGAAATAAGATATTACTGAATGGAAAGAGAAGCTGGGGGTGGAAGGTCAATGATAAATGATTGGGCAGAGCCTAGTTGTTGGTTATTTGTGGCAGGTGTTTAGTTTGAATCAGGTCCAGATTGGGTTTGGGAGGGAGAAATTATGCCAGATTATTGTACTTTATTTCTTGTTTGAATAACTCCTATTTGTTTTATAGGTAATTTGCAAACATTGTAAATTGTCAATTGGTAACGTTTTCCATAACTCTACATTATTCGTTATGATTTCCCAAGGAAAAAAAGGAAAGCCTAAAAAGAAGGATTTGCCACTATAAGGAGGTTTCTTCTTGATTGAAAAATGTTGATTAGGCTGAGGAGGGAATTGATAAATTGGATTTGGACCAGGTTGGGGATTTGGGTAGCTCAAGCCAACCCAGACGAGCACTTGGGATGCCTAGCACTTCTGTTAAGGTAATCACCTAAAATGTGCCTCGCCTAGGATTTATTGAGGTGCTCAGGTCTTGCTTCGCCTAGCCTGAGCATCTAGATAAGCACCATCTTAATTTCACTGGTTTCACCTTTTTGATCAGTCTGACAAGTTACTTCAGTAGTGGCCTTATGGAACTTTCACAGTATGCTATATGACTTTTATGGTAGGGTCCTTAGATACTGATTCTTGGAAATTTGAAAGATTGTTGTTTTCATATATTTATGGTCTTTATGCCCACCCATTTGTGCCTGCAGAATTCTGATGTGTTATCAATGTAAAGAGTTTGTACCAAGGCTATTAGGCTGATCTTGAACTTAATTTTCAGAACAACATTTCTTTCCTGTTGACTATGTCAAATTAGAAAATGTCATAAGAAAATTTTAGGAGATCATTAGTAACTGTACTCACGCTACAGAGGTAGTTTTTGTCTATCTGTTTACATTCTGTTATCTCATATTTATTATAATTGGGTGTGACGTTGAATTTTTTATTTTCTATTTTGATGCTGAACAGAATATTCAAAGGTTGAACAACGTGTAGGCTTTATTTACTTTCTCCCATCACGTAATTTTTAAATTTAATTATTTCATCACAATTGATTGGAAGTTTTTCTGATGTTTCTGTTTGTGGAATCTACTACTTTTATGGACAATCTGAGGTGAATGGTATTGTAATAACTGCAGTTATGATATCTCTTTAAAATCTAAAATTGTTTTTTTGTTTTGGGGTTCCATTCATAGATACCTATCATGTTACATCAGTGCCAACAGAAATGATGTTTTTTGCTTATTAGGCCCTTTCTTATACATTCTAATTAATGGTTTCAAATAATTCTACAGTTTTTGGAGACTGGGCATGAACTAGGAAATAACTACACCGAGGTGATAGCACCACAAGATGTTGCTATATATGGTGGGCTTTGTGCACTTGCTTCTTTTGATCGAACAGAGCTTAAGGTCTTTCCTTGTTTTTTTAATGTTAATTGTTTTTCCTTCTTACCTTCCATCCTTCCGTTCATCCATCCTGTATTTACTGTATTTTTTTCCTTGCCAGAACAAAGTCATTGATAACGTTACTTTCAGAAATTTTTTAGAGTTGGTGCCTGAAGTAAGAGAACTTATTAATGACTTCTATGCAAGGTGAGACTAGACTTTTCAGGTTTTTCACCTCTTTGGAGATGAAGTAGAACACAGAAAGATATTGATCATTTGAAAGTTCCTCGACATGTATCCGTCTAATTAATTGATGCATCATTCTTAGTCTAAATTCTTAATCAAGCTTTTTTTTAAGCTTATTTATCATAAATTTCTTATTGTTTAAAGTTCTATGCACTTTTCAGATTCAGGCACTTAACTTACCATATGAAAAGATATTTTCACCATGAGATCCATAAGCTTCCTGAAGAAACACGTTAGATCCTGCTAAATTAATTGAACATGTGTACATGTCGAATCACTTGCTTAAAATTAGCATTCCTTTGATCTCACTGCAAGTTACATAGTGCTGGATTGCTTTAAAATTTTGTAGGTTGTCACTTAATGGGATGTGTGCTTTTAGAGTTCCAGAACTCTAATTTTGGGTTTAACATTTTTTATGCTCATTCTGAGAACAATGTTTCACTGCAGTCGCTATGCCTCATGCCTGGAGTATCTCGAGAACCTTAAACCAAATCTACTACTGGATATCCATTTGCATGATCATGTTGAGACACTTTACACTGAGATTCGCCACAAAGCCATTATTCAGTATACAATTCCATTCATTTCTGTTGATCTGCATACGATGGCTGGTGCCTTCAAAACTAATGTTGCTGGGTTAGAGAAAGAACTGGAAGCTTTAATTACTGATAACCAAATTCAAGTAAGTCGACATCTCTTTTTTGATTTGAACCTAAGTATATCTGTGAAATGCTTGCTTTATATTTGTTGTTAATTAGGAAGATATCCGAATTAGCTCCTTTTACTGCATGTTAAGTCTCCAGTTTGGTTGGATATGATATAACTTTGTTGGTATGTGGATTGGATACAGGCTCGGATAGATTCTCACAACAAAATTCTTTATGCGAGGCATGCTGATCAAAGAAATGCAACCTTCCAGCGTGTCCTACAAACCGGTGTCGAGTTCGAGAGAGATGTTAGGGCCATGTTGGTCCGTGCAAATTTGATCAAACATGAATGCATCACCAGGGCAGCAAGGAAACCTTGAAGCTTAAAGGTGATCTCATGACTGGAGATTTTAGATTTGCACCCACCATGGATGGAAAATGATTGTTATTCTTTTGCATTGTATTCAAGTCCATTGTACACGTCGGCACATTGATATGTATTTGCAGGACAATGACTCCTGTGCGTCGGTAATATATTTTGTTGCAATAGCGGTTATGTACATACTTCACACATATAACCGTTCAGGCAATTATCAGAGTACCTTGCATGTTGATTAACATGACAATTCTTTTTATCTGAAATCTAAGAAAGATGATGAGATTCCGGTCCAGGTTAACTGGTAATTTTTACATTCTAGTTTTAGTATAATTCTACTGTGCATAAGCTTTTAGTACAATATTTTGACTAGGAATGGCATTTTAATTTTTTTTTAAAAAAAATATTTACTCTATGCTTAATTGACTTAAGATTCCAGCCTTTCTCTTTTATAAATTCTGCTTAAAATTATAGCACCGGAAATAAAAATTTTTTTAAAAAAGCACTGCTTTAATGGGTACCTAACTTGTTAGGTGATGGATATCGGGTAAATCAAGGGAAGAAAAGAGGAAGACCACCGGTGCTGACTCTCAATTATTTGGTGGAATGGTGACAAATGTTTTAATTACCACTTCATCTTTTCCGTCGTCGGATGTCTTGTCGGTGGTAGTGATAAGCTGTAACGATCTCTGCCTCGAATCACTAACAAACATATTAAATCACATGATCTGGTGCCAGAGGCTGGTCTCTCGCTCATGAACAATCCAAATCTACATCATTAAACTCCTTGGCGCATGGTCTCTCGCTTTTCCCCCCGTTGTATCGTTCTCCATACTCGAATTCGGTTTCCATTTCCGACCCCCCACCGTTTTTTTTTTTTGGTCTTCGGAGAATAAATCGTGAGAGAATCGAAGAACTCCAACCAAAGCGTCACATCGCCTTTCCCTGCTCTTCTCTCCCTGTCGTCAGCACCATCGTTGCCTACTTTCGTATGGAACCAGAAGTTGTTGAACAAAAGCAAGGCGCCAAGTAGATCCACGCCAAAGGACACCCTAAGACTTGGATCACGATCCAACGGTGGCCGAAGCCGCTGCCATTTGCCATCGAACCAGCGGGTAGGCCCTGCAGCGTCGTGTAGCGTGGGTTGCTCACGTGAAGCTAGAAGCGAGTAGCAGCAAGGTCAGCGAAGGGTACGGCCGACACAGCGGACGAGGAGGAAGCGGATGCAGGGCTATCCCGGTACTTCACGTGAGAACGCGTTCTTCTTCGTCGAACATTAGGTTGAGTATTACCACGACAATTACAGGTTGAGAAAGAGAAAGAGAAAGAGAGAGAGAGAGAGAGAGAGAGCGTGAGAGAGCTGATGTTAATATAAATGAGAGTTATGAGAGTGCTCCGTCCCCCCACGCTGCAGTCTCCCTGCCCTGACTCCTTGGTACACTTTTCCCACTCTTCCAAGTCTTCTTCTTTCCTTCGCCTTTCTCCTTTTTCTCGTTTCGGATTTGATTTCCCGCTCTTTGGTTGTCCTTTTCGTGTATTACAGGGGGAACAGGGCCGGGCCATAACCGGAGAGCTTGGGTCACCGCTTGCGGTGGAGCGTTGAGCGGATGGGACGCGCCGCGAGGTGGCTCCGGGGGCTCCTGGCGGGGAAGAAGGCCGACCGCGGCGAGCGCCCGGCGGAGCACAAGGAGAAGCGGAGGTGGGGCTTCGTGACATCGTTCCGGGAGAAGGAGCGGCGGCCGCAGCAGCGGAGGGGAGAGCCTCCGCGGCCAGCGACCTCCGAGGAGCGGAAGGGGACGCACATGGACGCGCCGAGGCCGTATCGGGCGGCAGCCGCGCCAGTGGTGAACGAGGAGGAGCAGAACAAGCGGGCGATCGCGGTCGCGGCCGCGACTGCGGCGGTGGCCGAGGCCGCGGTGGCCGCGGCGCAGGCGGCGGCCGTGGTGGTGAGGCTGACGAGCAGCGGGCGGCCTGTGACGGGGCTCGTCTGCGGCAAGCGGGAGAAGTGGGCGGCGGTCAAGATCCAGTCTGCATTCCGTGGTTATCTGGTTAGTCTTCTCCCCTTTCTCTTCCCTTCTCTCGATATCAACTCAAAAAAGTGTGGGAAATATTACTGAAAGTTTCAATTGAGAACACTTCGCAACGATTGGAACCATAAAGTTCGAAGTTTGATGTGAATCTCCAAGAAAATCCGCTTCTTTTCCATCTTAAGCTTCTTCATTTTCTTATCATATTCCATCTTTTTGTGTGAACTGAGTGTATCATTTGGAGTTACTGCTCGAAGCTGCAAGATGCGATTTCACCCCCAAATTGCAGTCCATTGATCTCGGATTAACTAAGCATTTGGATACTTGCACGCCATGGGTAAAGCTTTGGCCTGTGATTCCAATGGCTCCTTTTACCTCAAACTTGCCATCTTTTTGCATCGCAGACCTTCCCTCCTCCTTTTACTTGGCTCAAGCTCTCTCTCTCTCTCTCTCTCTCTCTCTCTCTCTCTCTCGCAGAGGAGAAAGTGACATGGTTCATTTAAGCATAGCTCTTTTGCTCCGTCGCTTTAGCTTTTGCATTTATAGTATCATCTCATGGTGGTAATAGCCACAAATGGACTTAGAATCATAGCCGCCTTCTTTGTCATAGCGTTCTTCTCTCGTGTTTGCAATGATCACTGTGACGCCATGAATTCTCTGGTCCTGTCTGATAAAGATGGCTATTTTTTTGGGCTCGATTCCCTACTCACAACTAGTGCGGTATCAACGCGCCAATCCGATTTCTTCAGCAAATGAGCCTATTTCCCTGTTTGATGAAATTTATTGCATAATTTTTGGGTTAGATGACTGATTAATTGGTTCTGCGAAGGCAAGGAGAGCACTGAGGGCGCTGAGAGGGCTGGTGAAGCTCCAGGCGTTGGTCAGAGGCAACATCGTGAGGAAACAGGCCGCAGAGACTCTGCGATGCATGCAGGCGTTGGTGCGAGTCCAGGCCCGAGCTCGGGCATGCCGAGCCCTCCGCTCCGAGAGGAGCAGGTCTGAGAAAGCTCCTCGACCTCATGCTGTAAGTCTTCTTCTCCGATCCCTGTTCTTCTAATCGTCGTTCCTTTTCCAGTTCGATCGCTCCGGAGTGTTTGCCTTTTTGTGTTCAGGGTCCTCCAACTCCTGAGAAATACGAACCGAGTGTTCGAACAAATGCCACTGATAGGTCCTGCATGCTCAAGGTAAATCTCAGTTCTTGAACCCTGGTGTTGGAGGTTGCGTGAGTGATCGCTTCATGCTGCTGTCGTCTGCAGAGGAACTCTTCGAAGCCCGCTGGAAGGGACGCAGTCGATTGCGACAGAGCAGATATGGCAGCATGGAACTGGCTGGATCGGTGGATGGAGGAGAGGTATTGGGACAGTCGAGAAGCCGCCAAGAAGGCAGGAAGCTTCGCGTCCATGGACGACGAGAGGAACGCTAAGATCCTGGAAGTAGACCCTGGGAAGCCACAATTCCGCCAAAAAAGGAGCAGCCACCACCAGCACTCGTGCTCCAGCTTGACCTCAGAGCACAACAGCCGCGGCTTCACGGCCGCCGCACCCGACTCGCCCTCGAAAGACTCCGCCACCGTCCACCACTCTGTTCCCAGCCCATCCTCCGTCGACATGCAGCAATGCCTGGGCTCCCTCAGGTTCCCGATAGAGTCCGGCGTCGGTGAAAGCCCGCAGTTCTACTCTGCCTCATCCCTCCCCGGCAACGCGAGGAAGGGCCTCTTCACGCCTTCGCGGAGCGAGTGCTCGCGCAGCCTCTTCAATGGATACGCAGACTACCCGAACTACATGGCCAACACGGAGTCGTCGAGGGCGAAAGCGCGGTCTCAGAGCGCACCGAAGCAGAGGCCCGAGAGCGAAAAGCCTGGTTCTCTCAAAAGATCATCAGCTCAAAGCTCGTCGTCTTCTCTGCGCGCCAAGTTCTCGAGCAAGGCCTACCCTGGATCAGGCAGGTTGGACAGGTTAGGGATGCCTCTTAGAATCTGATGACCTCGAACACAAAATCCTGCTTCACAGATTCATGGCTGTTCTTGAATGATGTCAAACTAACAATGTCATCTTGTATCTATCTACTTCAAATCTGTGATTTCCTCGAGTCAACAGTGTTGCTCCAATTAAAATCAGAGGACAAAGGAGGTCGGGGTTTTGAATGGTGTCGGTGGGGGAGTGCCGGTTACTCCACGTTCTCTCCATGAACGAGGCATTCAATCGAGCGACTGCTACCTGATCGTGCCATTCCACCGATTCCAATGCTTTAGTGTTTCCCCAGGCCTTTGTTTGTTCCATGGAAGCAAGTGACTGGGATCTACCGAGTCCAATCGCGTGGATCCGACGGCCCCATGGAAGGAAGAAGGGACTCATCGTCTCCACCTCCGAGTACGTACACGTGGAAGGATGGCTACTGTTCGTGATAGGTTTGGCGTAGCTGTTGTGCCCAAAGATTACCGAGTGTGTTATTCGCAACATGGTCAGCGACCTCACACGGGCTAAAAGGAGCGGTGGCAGCGGCCGTGCGTGTAGATCGTCCTTATCGATACGTGTTCCGGAGGGGGATGGACCAAAAGAGAATGCAACGCTGGCTCAAGCCGTCGGCGGACAACACCGGCATGGAGGTGAGTTGGAATGTAGTGCTCCACGTTCTGATCCATGGCCATGGAACAGGGGTTGTCTGTTGCTACCGCCGTTGGTATTGGGACGGTGAATTGTGTGGAGGGGATGAGCCTTTAATTTAGTTATCATTAGTCAACTTAAACTAAAAGATATTTCAATAATAATATCAAACTCGTCTCCCACGTCTGGAAGCTCCATTCACCCACGTCTGAGTGAAGTCAATGGGGCCGACAGAGCATCACGGGCTCTATGCATAACTCCCTTTATCATTTCTAGCAAATGTTCATAATATTCCACAAGACACCAGAGTACAAAAGGGTAGCATGAACAATGACATTGACACATATCGGACTCTATGCATAACTCCCTTTATTATTTCTAGCAAAGGTTCATAATATCCCACAAGACACCAGAGTACAAAAGGGTAGCATGAACAATGACATTGGCACATATCGGAAGCACATGCGGAAACAACGGAAATATGTGTGTGCCTTTATCAAACAAGGAAATGCAGTCTCATAATATAAAGAGCACTTAAATCAAGATCTATATGTCACCATCAAAAGGCCTATAAAGAGTCATATTTTTAATTAAGCTAAGAGTATTTATAATTTTTATTAAGGTTTTTTTAATATTCTTCTATTTTTCATCATATCATTAATAAATAATTATTTTATCTCTTCTAACAATCTATAGTATATGCTCATATCATCTTAAATTATTATCTTTTATTTTATATTTTATAGAAATAATACCTAATTATTCATAAATAAAAATATTTTTTATTTTTTTATAACTCATACGTTTATCTTATTATTCTCATCTTAGTAAGACACATTTGTCATGTCTGACACTCAGATACTTATTTTATATATATTTTTATTCACAAAGCTATTTGATGATCACAAATGACTCTAAATTAAAAGATATTAAAACATCCAAAACATGCATAATATTTTTATATAATAATAAAAGTATAAGGATATCAATATCAACTGTAATACTTAATTGATGGTGATTAACTATAATAAAATATATCCATGTATATATGTATATATATATGTTTTAGATTATACAATGATACATATACACTAAACTATATACATGCAGTTTTACATTTAGAAAGAAAAAGGTTTATTAGAACATATGTCGATCGCCTCTCAACAACAACAACAACAATTTGACTTTGAATGGCAGATGGATGGAACCCCCGACGGCAATCAAATGAAGCTCCACAAGTGGGGTGTACTGAAACAACATCTCGTACCTTTCCTACCCACCCTCTTCTTTAGCCATTAATATTATTAAGATAAACATAACTTTATGAATTGGAGCATAGGTTGATCAATTGATTATAGGATTTAAATGCATGTATAAAATTAGTGGATCATATCCATTTCCGGACCGAACACAAACACAAATTTTAGTTTAGGTTCATATTTCTTTTCTTTTGACACATTGTGACAGTATACCAAATCCACTTAGCCACTCATCCGATGAGTTTAACATTTAAAATATAATTTTAGATTTATTCTTACTAAAATAGGTTATAATATAATTTTATTTTAATTTTTTTTAAAATCATAATCGATATTTATCTTTATACGGGTCAAGTCTCAGTAGACTTCCGAATCACCTTTCGTGATATCTTTAGACTTTTATATATGGTCTAAGTCAAATGATAAAATGAGAATCACACCATCACTTTTATTTTTTTATTTTTATTATAAATTATCAAAATTATTGTGAACCACTTTATTACCATTCATCGTATATGTTCGAGTTCGAATTAAATCATTAAGAGCCAAATCAAATCAAACTTAAAAAAGAAATTCAATTTGATTAAAATAAATTACTCCGAATCAAAATCATTTCGGACTAATCTAACTGATTAATTGGATTTGATTAACTAGTTAATCAAATTTTAATTTAAGTAATTTAAAAATATATAAATTTTAAATTAACCAGTTTAATTTAATTGAATCAAACCAAAATTTTGATTTGACATTCTCAAAAGAAAATCACAAATGTCATTCTAAACTTCAAAAAAAATATATTAGATATAGGAGGAACAAATAAATTAACAATAAGACAACGTAAAGATAAAACTCCTCCCATTAGCAATCCGTAAGAAAGTTGAGAGTACAAGAATTAAATATCATCTTCTATTGTAATATATTAGTCCATTATAATATGCTGTTAACATCATCATGGAACTTCAAGAAGAGTAAAAGTAATTCTACATGATTGATGCATCTTATGGATGTTTAGATATCTTAACGACACAATTAAAGAGATAAAATTCTACATGATTCGAACCGCTAACATAATTGAATTGAAGAAGAGTAATCTCTCAAATTAAAATTATTTATAGTTTTCAAAATGTAATTATCGATGAGTCGACTTGAACTAAACCCCGATTTAAGAGCGATTTTATTGAAGTTCAATTTGATTTTTCAACTTAAATTTAATCTTTCTAATAACTTCATTCTATTTTGATTACATTTTCAGGACTATCATGTATCTATCTTTTCATGAAAAGGAATCCAACATAGTATTGTTGTTACATAAGAAATGAGTCATAACAGGTCTATTTCTCCTCAACCGATGCTGTGCTTTGTACCTGTGCACAACGTCAAGAAATAGTCTAACATGATCCATATCATAGTGTCATCTGTGCAGGAAAAAGAAGGCATACTTTAATGGAAGAATCCAAGAAATCTGAAACAGTCTGCTGTGGTGACTGCCAATGTAGCAGAATCACGAGGCTCGTATGATCCATGGCAGCCATCTACCCGTCACCATCGGAAAATACCTTTATCAAAATTATAAATAAAAATAATTATCGAAAGGTTTGATACAGTATGGTGATAATTAATCCACTGATGCATTCAGAAATTGCCATTATTTGGTAATTAATGGTAAATTGGTAATTAAGTAACTGTTTATGAAGTGATTAAAGTAACGCTTCAGCCACCGCGACGTGTCCGATTCCATACACCGCGCATGAATTAAGCTGATCCAGTGCTCCGCGACCCGGGAGTTCTGTACGTTGCTACGGCTACGTGTCAACAATTCTTTGGCCGCGCGGCCGGTCACGTTCAAGGTGGTACGGTTTCGCCTCGCTCTTCTTAGCGCTACTGCGATCCACACATTCCTTCCTATCGAAATCGAAGGCTCTCCTCCCCCTTCTTTCGCTTAGGGTTTCGTGGTCTCGGATTATGATTCGAGGGGATCGGATCGATTAGGGCTAGGACAAGGGTTTCTTTCTCCGATTACAATTCGTCGATCTTGAGGATGGCGACGGCGAGGTCTTCGAACCCGGGCGGGAACGCCAGCGTCGACGCTGCTCCGCTACTCGGCACCCAGAACGGCGGCAGACGGTCCGGGCGGCGCGGTGGACTCCTCCGCTCCGCCTGGTTCCTCCGCCGGACGAGCAGCCGGCAACTGATGCGGGAGCCATCGATGATGGTGCGGGAGACGGCGGCGGAGCATCTGGAGGAGCGGCAGACCGACTGGGCTTACTCCAAGCCCGTGGTGTTCCTCGACATCCTCTGGAACTTGGCGTTTGTGGCCGTGGCCGTTGGGGTGCTCGTCCTGAGCCGGAATGAGACGCCGTTGATGCCTCTTCGAGTGTGGATCGTGGGGTATGCGCTGCAGTGCGTGCTTCATATGGTCTGTGTTTGTATTGAGTACCGGCGGAGGCACTTACGCGGGGGAGCTATTTTGGACGAGGAAGAGGGTGGGAGTGGAAGGAGCTCGGCTTCAATTTCACCAAGGCGGGTGGGAGAAGCTGCAGAAAATGAACAAGGCCGATACAATGATAATCCTAGGTAAGGGGCTTAAATGTTGGCTTATACTATAATGCTAACAAACTATTAGAGTTGTTTCCCCTTCTTGTTATGGGCATGCACGTAGAATCATTTTATATATTGGTGGTTTTCTATTGATTTTGAATAAAAGGTATGCTTGTATCCTTTAATGTTCAATTATTATTATTATCATCATCATCTTGTAATTTACATCGGTTGTCACCTTAGGATATGCGCTGCATGGGCTATCTTTCAGTAAGTTAGATTCTCTTTATGGTATGGCAAGAAGATTGTAGGAAAGACATGTACTATGTGATTCAACAAGAGTAACTGGACAAAGATACTGACATATCCAACTTTATTGTCTGGTAATTGGCATGACTTGTTATTGTAAAAGATCATTTTGATCGTGAGACTAATTCTGTTATGATTTTTTATCCTTCTATAGAAACAGTTTCATAAATTGATACCAGTGAACTGAGAAGCCTCAAAATACGGAAATGTTCAAACGTGAAAACAATGCATTTTCCAAACCTCATTTCAGGATAATAATGTTCCCAGATAGCAACTTCTTTCTTTTCTTTCTGGGGCTTTGTTGCTTGTTCTTGAAAAAACCATGAGAGTTAAGAAAAAAAAATCTATTTTCTTGGTCTTCATTGATTCTTCACTCATGTCTTCTTTGTCACATTTTGGTCCTCTATAACCACTCTTATTGTTATCTATAGTGATGGTAGAATTGAGTTTGATCAGTTCAAGGGCTGATTGCTTAAAATAGAGCTCCAAAAGGCAGTTTTGGTGCAGGAATAGCAATACAGAATGTAAAATATGTGTTCCTGAATATATCTGAAGCTGTATGAACTTGGATTCGTGAAAGATAAAGGATCTAGTGTCTCTCTGATTTAATGTTCTTTTCTGTTTTCAGTGTTAAGAAGACTAGTCTGATGGTGGTTGCCTTTCAGAGAGAAGTGCATCACCACATATATCTGACTCTCCTTTATCTGTAAAGTGATAGGAATCCCATATATTGGCTGCCTTTGTCTATCCTTTGTTTCTAATTGTCGCTTCCAAAATATGCTGTGGAGGCAATGAAATATCCTGCCGCATGTGTTTGCTTCTTAGTAGCCATACATGCAATTATCACCTGATTGCTGCAGAGATTTTTTTTTTAGTTTTAAAAGACATAAAAATATGGAAGTAAATTTATTAACTTAGTTAATAATTTACATCTATCTAAATTTTGATATATGATGTCCGCTATAACTTGCCACTTTATTTTGCTGGAATGGCAAGTCTTGATGCTGTAAGCTGCACCATGTTGCGATTTAACTCTTAACACTTGTATGCATATAGATCCCCACTCTAACACTTGTACTGCAAATAGATCCCCACTCTAAGAGGACAAGGGCCATAGTTAGGAATAAATGTCCCTTGTAAATTATCAGATTTGTATGTCTTCAGTTGCTTAACGTTTGTATCTTTCAGGGATACAAGACTATCTCAAGTTTGTATGTCTTTTTAATCATGAATACCATGCTTACTTTTTGATCACGTCTTTCGTTACCTGTTTTGGCAGTTGTACAAAGCATCTGGAATCAGCAAATACAATGTTCTCATTTATATGGTGGATTATTGGATTTTACTGGGTATCTGCTGGAGGCCAAGCGCTGACCCGTGATGCACCCCAACTTTACTGGTTTTGCTAAAATATAGATTTTTTTTCTTGTCATTTTTAAACTCTAGTATTGAATAACTATGCACCTTTCTTGTTTGCAGGCTGTGCATAGTTTTTCTGGCGTTTGATGTGTTCTTTGTCGTTTTCTGTGTTGCTTTGGCTTGTGTGATTGGCATTGCTGTTTGCTGCTGTCTGCCTTGCATCATTGCGATTTTGTATGCCATTGCTGATCAGGTGTGCCACCTTTATGCTTTCATATCTATATCATGTTGTAATGTTGTATCTACAGCCTTTGCTTGATGAATGTGACTTGGAGCAATTTGTTAAGACCTAAAATTTATTTTCTTGTCAGAGTAATTTCATCCATAATGAAGATAAGGATTGAAAAATAAACTATTGTATGTAACTGGAATAAATTAATAGATGCCCTTATCTCTTAAAATTGTTGCAGATGTCATTTATGTGGTAATTGTATGATCTGGATCTGATTTAGTAAAATTACAGGCGCCAACCCCAGTTAGTACTTCATTGTTATGGTATTATCATTAGTGTTTTTTGTTTTTGTTTTTCTTGCACGCCTAACTTTTCTAGTTAGGCAATAGTCTTTGTAGTTTCATTGACGTGTTCTCCATCTTATATTAATATGCCTTTTTTATGGGACATAAGGTTCCTTGACCAATACCTTTTTAATAAAATATTCAAATTATTGTAATGCTAACTGCTGGACCAGCTTTACATGGGTTATTTTTCTAAACATCTGTCCGACAATTGATTTTTTTGTAATTACTTATGGGGGATATGGAGATTTATTTTACCATCATGACAAGGGTGTACATTAGTATGCCGCATGTTTTGTCTGCTGGCCGTATCTACAATTTTTTCTGTGGTACTTATGGAATGCTGTGCCATCGTAGTTCTTGGATTATATTTTGAGGCATGAGAAACAATATCCAATATGCCATGTGGTTGATGGGAGTATATGGTGCGGTAGTGTGGCAGCTCAATCCATGAATTTTATGATGTCTAGTATGTGATGCATTCATTTCACTTCCAAGACAGGAAGGGGCATCTGAAGATGATATAAGCCAACTTTCAAAGTACAAATTTCGTAAGATTGGAGATTCTGAAAAAATTGATGAGATTTCAGGACCTTTTGGTGGAATCATGACAGAGTGTGGCAGTGATCCACCCGTTGAGCGCACTCTTTCAGCAGACGATGCTGTAAGGTTTCCTGTCTGTCTACTCTTAAGATTTACATTTTTACTTACTTCCAGTTACTTTGCTTAATCATGTATGGATTTATTAGTCAGGCGCCTAAGAATTCAGAGTAAGTAAAATTCTCTAAATACTTGTAGATCTCAATGAGAGTTGTAAGTGCGAAGACACTACACTGGTTGATTCTGTTAAATATCTTAATTTTTTTGTTTTTCTAATACCTGGTGTTCTCTCTATTCTATTTGTCACTTACAGTTAAGCTCTCATGGATCATCTTTATTTTATTAGCACTATAATGATGTAAAAAATAAGGGCTCCTCTGTATGAAGAGTCTTTATGCTATTAGGACTGTAATCATGGGGACTTCTGTTCGTCCAACTTTTCTCATGAACCTCTGCACTTACTTTACACTCATGAACCTCGTGAACCTCTGCATCTTACTTTACACTTTCCAAGAAAGAGAGGTTTCTGTAATCTTTTGATGCAGTTTATATCACCACAGTTTTGTTCGTCATCAGCAACTTGCATGTTTTAGAGTGCCTGTAATACTCTTTACAGCTCCAGATTAGTATTAGTTTGATTTGAGTACCCTTTTCCCACCAATGCCATCTGATTGTTTATATAAGCTCCTAACAGTATGTAGGTTTGACCATGATTTGGTACTGTCGTTGGAAGTGATATCATCCAAAGCTTTGGACAGATATTTCACTTTGTTTCGAGTGCGTCTATACAGCCAGTGTCGGTATTTCATGAGATTTTATCCATTTTAAACTCAACATATTTCAAGGGAACCAATCGATGTTAACTTATCCAAAAAATTGTATGTAGTTATATTCTATCGTTGATTTGTATGGGTTATATCTGTTTTGTTAATTTGATAGCTGGAAATTATGAGCTTTATTTTCTTGCATGAAAGCCAAAGCCACCAATCTGTCTCCTCTACCTGCAGGAGTGCTGCATCTGCCTCTGTGCCTACGAGGACAGTGTGGAGCTGCGTGAACTCCCATGCGGTCACCATTTCCATTGCGGCTGCATAGATAAATGGCTGCACATAAATGCGACTTGCCCGCTCTGCAAGTTTAACATAATAAAGAACAACAACCACGGAAGGGAGGAGGTATAGATGATGCCTGCTTATGAGATATGTTTGTTATTGCCTACTTAGCTCCCAATTCGAAGTGGACTCTGTATGATTGCAAAAGAAAAAGAAACAGAAACCTCATGTTTTGTGTGTTGTGTGCCTAATGTTCATGAATGATATGTTATTTGTGTCAATAGCATAATACTATGATGTGTAACACGCTTCATCATGAATAAAAGTAGTGTTCAGCATCAGTCTTTCTTTCTGTTCCTCATTTCAATTACAATGTTATTGGTGTTGCTTCATATTGTTCTCTCCGGTTCAGCATTTCACTGTCAAATAAGATGATGACCTGCTTCAAACTCCATAATCTGTTCTAGCATTTATTTGTAGAATGGTATTTTCAGTCCTGATCGACCCGATTCGATTTAGTCGAATCGGATTTCAGTAGCCTTAAATCAGTTCGACCAATTCTGGTGTATAGCTCTCGGATAAGAGACCTTTAAATTTTCTGTGTTATACGCGATATCGTATTTCCTTTTAGTATCATGCAAGTATAGCTAATATTTTTGTTATTTAATATTATTATATTTGTTAAAACGTGTGTGTTTATTATCTGTAATGAATAAAAAAGACGGGTCCGGCAGGTTCTACATGTTCTGTTATCGTCCTCTAAACTTCCTCCCAAGAATTCGTTGGAGGGGGAGGAGGGCGTTTCTTAGAGCACTTTGCCTCCGGTCGTCCTCCAAGAATTCGTCTCTTTGGAGGAGGAGGAGGAGGGCATTTCTTAGAGCACTTTGCCTCCACTCGTCGGTGGATAGGATCAATCCTGTCTTCTTCTGCAGCGGTATGGCCTCCGTCGGTGACTCCTCTCGACGCGTCTCCTACAGCCGTCCTCATCTAGGCTGGCTGGCTGGCTGGCTGGCGCCGACTTGGATATGGCTGCGCCGATCCGGTACGTTTCGGCTGAGCTTTCGTTTCTTGTTTCGCTGCTTTCGTTCCGGTTCTTGGAGTTTTTGGTGTGATGACCTTAGGCGGTGGGATCCGGAACCTTTAATCCGAGCTTTCGTTTCTTGGTTCTTGGATGTCGCTGCTTTGGTTTCGGTTCTTGGAGTCCTTTTGGTGTGATCTCAGGCGGAGGTTTCGACCCTTGAGAAGATTCTGAGAGGTGTACTTGGAGGAGGGGGGAGGGGCTGGATTACCCGATCATGGTAAGGATATTAGCTCTGTTCACGATTTCGCATTGCTTTCTTGTCTTGAGACATCCGCTGCACGAGTGCTACGATCAAGCATGTTTTCTTGTCTTGTATACCACATGTGATACCGTGATTCTTGGTCAACAAGTATCGATAGTGTGATTAGACATTTCTCATTCGAATTACCCCACTACGCCCATCTACTCATGCTTCTAAGTTCTTGAGATATGTTTGCTGGGGGGGGGAGGGGTGGGGAAAGGGGGGTTTGTTCATGAGTTTGCAATGCTATCATGAAACACGGCTGCATGAATGCTACGATCAAGAACGCTTTCTTGTATACTACCATCATGGATCACACCATGATGCTTACATTGCGGTCAGGCATGCCTCATCAGGTACAAAAGTGATGTACCCTTCTTTGCCTATCTGCCTGTGCCTCGAGACTTCGGTATCTGCTTATCATTTCTGGTCCGTGTCTTGTTTGGTTGTTCCATTCTTGTGTCATATTATTTGATGGTCAGTCGGCGAGGAGTCTTAGAGAAAGAATAGGTGCAGATTGGAAGGCCAGAATCAGTTTCAGCTGAGCCTTCTCAAATATCGCCGCTTTCATTCTGGTTGTCGAGGTGTACTCGTATTTGCCTCATGTATGATGTGCATCATCATAACATAGCATGCGGTATTTATGGATGCTTTTCTTTAGTCATTCTTGTTGTCAATGCTCATTTCTTGCGTGGCACAAGGAATGAATGATTAGCTTCCGTGCTTTATGCCGACATTGCCTCTATGAGATGAAAATATTAATTCAGAATTTTTGTATTTTCGTGCAATCGGCCTTTTTAGGAGCTAGTGATACAAGGAAGTACGTACGTACTGGATAGAGCTGTTATAGTTTTGAAGATGTGTTGTCGGAATGTAGTTCCTATTTTATTGCTACTGATGCAAATTGGCATGGAGCGTCAAAAGGGTATATGATTCATTTTACATATATCGATATGTAATTATGAATTTACATATTGATGGATTGACTATATATGTGGTGAGCCTCTTTATATATGAGATATAAGACTAGGGTTGGTTGTACCACCAGCTGCTGCATTTTCTGGAGTCTCGCTCCCTGGGCTTCATAACTATTCTGATCTTTAATGGGGAGCGGTGGGTAGCATTACCATACCGAACATCATGACTAAAGTATATTTACAGAAAAGGGTTCTCAGAAAGAAAAAATAAGCAAACCATTTATTTATTCAGAATCTATTACTGGTCGAATTGGGAGCGGTGTAGTGATCATATACTGGCTGGTAAATTATGGATATGCTCACAAGTGAGATACTGAATAAGTTTTTACTTAGCAGCAACTAACTTCTGATTGTGGTTTCTTTTTCTGCTTTGTAATATAAACTTTGCATCATAATGATCGTTCAGACTTCTCAGCTGACTATAGTAAAGTTTGTTCGATTATGTGAACTAAGTCTTCTTAGACGTCTGGGTCCTCTACTTTCTGGATGCAGAAAATTTGGAAAAGGCTTGTTCTCTTTGCCATGCTAGCGAAGGTGCTGACTGCACTCACTGAGAAAGAACACATTTTATTGATATGCCAGGAGCATCCTGAAGGCAGTATGCGTACACTGTTCGGCAACTGTTCTTTGGAAAACACCTGGTATGTTCTAATAAACTAGAACTTCAATAGTTAAACCATATGTTAACTATTGTTATTGTCTAAAGGCCAAATCAATCCATTCTCGTCGTGTCTATAACTCATTCCTGTTCAAGAATCACCGTCAAAAGTGACTTATTGTGCTGAATAATACAATAAAATGTGTGCCTCGCAAATTTTAGTAAAATCACTAAAGGCTGTCAAACGCCAAAAAGAAATTTTATAAATGTACAGAGGTACAAACTCTCAAAGGCCAAAAGAAATAAGTACCAAATCGACTGATCACCCAATCTACTCAATTCCTCTTGCATGTTCGCCCAAGCATTACTGCAAAATTTCTTCTTTCAGAACATAAAAAGTTGCCTGCATCTCCCAAGCGGCTATCCTCCACTAAAGAGGTTGGGGATGATAATACACGCATACAAGCAGTTCTTGTGGTGAAAACAAAATTCAATATAAAAAATACATTCAAGAATTTTATTTTCCATTTAGTTGTTAATTATTATAACACCGGTATGAACAGTTTGCATGCTGAATACCTCCATTATGTAGCCAAAAATTTCCATGAGCTTTGCAAGTTTTACCTTTTCTTATGTTTATTTCTAGCCTTTACCGTCTTTTCTAGGTTTCTTATCCGTTGGCTGATAACAGAAGATGAAGACAGCATTCTCGCAGGTGTGTTAGTTTGATCAGAGTCCTTTGCTGGAGGTAGTGGAGAGGCTGCTGGTAAGATTGGCTTGGATGCACCAAACAAGGTAAAGTTTGGCTGAGCTGCAGATTTGGTGGGTTCAGGAACTAAATCAGGGAGATTCAGGAACTTCCTCACCCGTGTAAGTTTAAGCACTGTCAACAAGTCAAAAAATAAATTATATTTATGTGGGTTTGGCTACCAAACCTGTAATGGCAGAGAAGCAACAAAGGATCATAAAGAAAACAGAACTACATGAAAGGGTTGGCTTTTATACAACTCACCTAAACCATACCCAAGTGAGAAAAGGTTTGACGTAATCCAGTAACAGAAGATAGCCTGGAAAAAACAAAACGTTAATTAGAACATCACTTTCTTTTTTTTTGGCGATGATCACGGTATAACAGCAGTTAACGGAATTTCAAGCTTTGAACTCATTCAGAACCAAAATAAATAAAATAAAACACTTTCTTTTTTGGCGAATGGTAAGTTGTGTACACTTTCATATAAAGCACCATCAAACTGATAGAGAAGATATTTGTTCTATAATAAAGAAATTATTAACGGCTTTAACAAGATTTCAATAGGTGTATTACCTTTGGGAAGTTAGCAGTAAACGGGACGGTCATAAATGCAAGAACTCTGGAGAAGTTCTTCATGGTATTCGCCATAGGATTTCCTTCCATTCCTTCTTGCATGTTAAGCTGAATGGTCAGAAAGTTACCTCAGTATTGCCTAAACTAGAACTAACAAAAATATTCTACTCAAATCAAAATTTAATGTTTCATCCTTTGATATCACAACATCATCATGAGAGGCTACCTGAAGTCTTTACTAATGCCAAAAAAGGATCAACATGGACCATAAAAACCACATTGTCCCACAAATTAAGCCCACGACTATGCCAAAGAACCCATACGACACTCAGACGTGTAGAAAGATACCTCACTGGCCACAGGATAACCATATCAAATCAATTATCCAACAAACAAAGACCAAAGAAAAGTTAGCCATGACATTGATTTTGTTTGGAAATGAAAAACAATATAAAATTGAGATTACACAAACAAAAGAAGATTCTAAATTCTACTTTATTCCATTCAGACATAGGTAGATACTATTGAAGGTGGAGGGCAAGAAAACAAATAAATTAGAAATAGATCAGGAGGCAGGTACTGGTTTCATTATCCATGACAATAATGGGTTTGTTCTGTTTGTTGGGTGCAGATACACAAGGAATAGGCCAACTATATTCAATGAAGCATTTGCCATTAGGGAAGGCCTGCCGTTTGTGTGAGAAAGGAGGGTGTGCAAATGATACGATGGAGATAGATGTAGAATCTCTGATCAAAAATTAAAAATTATGCTATAATTTGGGCATGTTTGTCGAACATAGAACCACACATGTAGTTAAAGAGGAAAATCGATCAGCTGATTGGCTAGCTAACTTTCCTATACACAGTAGGATCAATAAGATATATAAAGTTCCCCCTTGAACTGAATATTGATGTGCTCTGATATTAGGGGCACTCTATAAACTCATTTGACACAGTAAGATAGCTTTCTTTTCGTTTTTGGAATAAATATAAATAAATAACATGCTGGCACAAGTTGACAAAGGTCTGAGTCAAGAGAGAAGCATGTGTGCCTTATCTTGACAAAGAGTGAACTAGAAAACATAAAAGAAAGCCCAATAACTTGGCCGGCCAAAATGGCCCTCTTAGACCAATTGACAACTTATATGTAAGATTTATAGAAAAGCCAGTACAATTGACAACTTATATGTAAGATTTAAACAACAGATTTTATAATTCAGATATATATGAGTCAACAAAATACTAAGTTGTACAATTAATTATCCACTAACATACTTTCCATGTAATGACAAGCATCGTAGGAAGTTACCTCCACAGTTGCTAAGAAGGTCAATCCCGTTAGCGCTGGAAGTATGTACTGAGGATCGGGCGTTGTCAAATCAGTAAACCAAAATGCCCCACCTCCTTTAAAAGAAGGAACTTTCTCAACCATGTTTGAGATCTATAGGAAACAAAAACAAATTAACCTATCTGTAAAACATTAGAAGTTTAAAGGTTGAATGTGGCCATGCCAAGTATATATCAAGTAGTTCCCACAACAAAAAACTTCCTAAAATGAGGTCAATAAACTTACAGCTAAAAAGAAACTGATAAAAATTGGCCCTTGGATAAGAAGTCCCTTCAATGGAGTAAATGGTGTAATCCCATGCCTAGAATCACCAACAAAAAGCACATAATAAGCAATTAGACAATGGCATCTAAAGAGAAAACAAGTTCACTGTTTAATAAACCAAAGATGATGTGAAAACCCATGGCAAAAAATGAAATTTTGATAAACTGAATATTCATGACAAACAAGCCATAGCACTACACGATTTGTCATGAAACTTATGCACTATGTGACATCAGCCCTATTATTTATTATCTGTAGCTAAACCATAGCATAACCTTGAGTCCAAGTCTATATACTACTTGTGTTTTTCATACTTTAACTAAATCAATGAACAGATAAAAGAAATTAAGCACCAAAAACTGTAATAGCACAAATAGCCATCATATGTGGTTGCCGGTATGGAATCTTGCTTCAATATAGGTTTTAAAATATCAAATTTGACAAACTGCCACCTAATCAGCATTCTTGAACTCTTGTAGCTGCTGAGATATTCATCTACTCAATACATGCCCATGAATCAGAAACTTAATTGAACTCCAGTTAGTTTTCAAGGTTTACAAATATAATATTGAACACATTTATTACATGTCTCATTTAAAAAGTGCATTTATTTGCATTCTGGAAAAGAAATATTACAAATATAATATTGAACACACCTTTTGGACCTTTTCTTGAGCTTGAGCAATTTCAGAACTTGAATCAATCAACTTGGTTGATTGTTTTAATACTTTAAAAGGTTGGAGCCATGTCAAAAACTTTATATGGTTTAGGCTAAGGTCTTTGCTTCAAAATAATCTGAGATCTCTCAATCCCTCATCTTACCATCAGCAAGGTGAGAACCAGCATCAAGAGGATTTGTGGAAGAGTAGTCTCACTAAATGTATTATAAAATATTTTTAAAAGTAGAATTATGAAACATTTTTGACAAAAATTTTCTTTCAAAATTAGTAAAACAGTGTAAAGTTTGCAGAGTACAAGTTCCAATCCAAAATCAGGTTTAAGATCACCTTGGATCAAGTTTTAAGGTGAATGCACGTTCAATTAACGCTTTAGTTTTATCAAGTTAACATTGGCCCACAAGTTGTCAAGAAAATGCAGCACCTAACTGTACCAGCTGTCAAGGAATGTAACTAGAATTGGAGATTACTTTGTGTGTGTGTGTCAAAATATCCTGTTATGGTGGCATAATGGTACCAACAAGGTATACAGTGCCGCATGCAACTTTCACAGGAATATGCCCTAAATTGCAAGACTAGACAACTGCAAAAATAGATGAACTGTCACCATAGTTCTGGACCAATCATCATCAATGCCTGCCAATTGCCGATCATCCCCCTCTTTTTGTTTTTTCTCTTTCCCTCTTCAGCCACTACATTTTAAGACAAGAAAGGGCATTTGGACTAGAAAAACTCTTCCCTAGTTGAAGCTCTGGCAAATTCAAAATACAAGTATTGTCTCCAGTTAGGAAACTTAGTAACTGATTCCAATTCAAACTGACCCTAAGCAGAACCAAAAGAAATTTGTTTATATGCCTCCCAACAACCTCTAACTAGAAGTCCTTTCTCTGTTTATCACCATGCACTAGAAGCTAAAGTTTCAATAATGGCTACCATCACAAATAGGTCATATTTCTCTCTTCTTTTCTTATTGTGATTCTCCTATTTCTAGCCTCCACTATAAAGTTGTCAAATTAAGTGCAACTTGCTTGACCACAACTTGTCAAATCTTTAGTTTGGAAACCAGTGACCTAGATAGGTGGTCAGGTTATGCAACATAGTTCTCATTAGCTGACACACTGTTGTTGCTTTACATTTATGCTCAATTATCCATCACCTTATCACATTTTGCCACTAACATGTTACCATAATTCTAAGATTTACACTAATGACAAAGTTTCATGTGGTGCTGTGCACTATAAAAAATATATATGACTTTTTTTGTATTCCAAAGCTTGATGCTAATTTAGCAAAGTAAGGAACCTCTTCCTATAGCAGAGGAACGAAAGACAGAACAAGTGATGAAAAAATAAGGCCCTCACTAACAGAAACGTACTTTTGAAACAAAGCTTTCATTCGTTTCTGACCCTCCTGCACTGATTCGGAATCCATCGACTGCAGCAGATTATCAAATAAGTGCATAATGAAAAAAAGTATAAATTAAAAACAAAGAAAAAAAATCAAGTAGCAGCAATTGACCAAAAGCATCTATCAAATTTAAGATCAAGCTACATCGGTGATGATTAAACTATATCCATGTTACCAAAGATTCAGAATATGGTTCATTCTCTAGATTAGGCAGTGAATCCATGTTTGGGAGTAAAAACATACATTAATTTGTTCCTTTAGCTGTTCCAACTCCGGTCTCATCGCCTGCAACCCAAAAATACGGAAAAATAGAGATTTATTTCAAGTTTTTAGTAACCACAAGGTTACTTGCAAAAAAGTGTGATAACCTGATATGAGAAGGTACAAGATAGTACACACAACACTTGTCAATGGAAAAACAATAAGGTGTTAAAACTAAAGAAGGTAAGAAAAGAATTATTTGATGGATATGTGTCAAATATTAAGGGTCAAAAACTATGTCATGCTATCAGCTGACATGGTGAGTAGTCGTTAGAGAAAATGAGTTGGTGCTCTGTTAAAGAACTGAGTATAGTTATCAAATGTTAACAAAGTGAAGTGAAGGTCAGTATCAGGTGGAGGTGTGTCATTGATGTTACACTTTGGTGGTTGGGTGTTTTTAACTTTTTAAAAATGTTATATCACCTTTACACTCTTTATGTATGACATTTCATATTATATTATGGTTTTCATTGATATCTATGGTGCACTCAATCAAACAGCTTCAACTCACTAATACAATTTTTTCAACAACATTTCTGAAAACACAAGAAATATGTCTTTATTTATAGGATGAATTCTTAGAACAAAAAACAACCCGACAGAAACCATTGGCAGTCCCTTCTCAATATATATGTTGGCATAATGCCATAGCCCAATGCTGTGGCAATGATAAGACTATGGCTAAGAGCATCTGTTAAAAATCCCCACGTTGTCCAGCTGTTCCTCACTGTTTCATTCTCCTAAGGCTATTACAGAAAAACAACAAGACATAAGGTACCAAAATGTTGTATAGCCTATATTTTCCTGCAACTAAGCTCTGTCGAGGACAAAGCAACTAAAGTTTATTATTAATGTTCCTGCTCAAGTTTTCTTAGATCTTCATATACTTGTCCTAGCACTAACTGATCCAGTTGACTCACCTCATATAAGAAGAGCATCGATAGATCTCATTTAGACAAATTCATACCACCTAAAATAATTTGTCCTCATGTTATCCTTAATCAGCACAACCCCTGATTATCACAAATGCAAAATACTTTCTTAGTGTCCCATTTTTAGTAATCCCATACATCCAACTCAACACTCTCGTTTCATCGTAATTTTTTTTTTTGTATGTGTTTTCCAACTACCTAACACTTTGATCCACATAACATACTTGGACTTAGAACTTGCTTATAAAATGTGCTAGGAATATGCGTCAAACATTAAAAAAAGGTGCTAATTTGACAAAACTTAATTATACAACTCAATAATTAGTTGATGAGGTAAGCATAGATAGCACAGTCGTTCAGATTTTGCATGTTGATTGACCATCAACGTCAAAATCAAAAAGCCGAATACAAGACATCTAAACTCTAAATAGGACATTAATCTCCAAAAGGCAATGGAAATCACCAATCAATGAAAGAGAAATCAGAAAAAACATGAAGCTACGACAAGTTACAACTCACTTACGTTAAGCTTCACCGTGGCCTTCATTTGATTCAACAAAAGTGGGACGGTAACCCCTCTAATCAAGAGGGTTGTCAGAACAATAGAAGCCCACCTGAGATATATATAGAAAGTATATCACTTCCTGTCACCCCCACCCACCCCCCCCCCGGGAAGTCCGAGCACCTTATCGTTGATTAATATCAAGGAAAGACGGGTGAAGGACCCAACCAGTTCAGACTGCTAAAAGAATGGACTGCATCAATCAAGTGCTGCAGAGCTGCCACGGGAAGGAACGAATCAGCCGCCGCAGCTGCTACCTCTCCAGGAAAAGGAGTCGGAACCGCCGCAGCGGCCACGGTAGCAGTTTCCAAACTGCTGTCCGACAAAACCTCCGCAACATCCTTGATGTAGTTGATCTCATTCGATCCCTCTGCGCCCGAGGAGTAGCTCCGAAGGAGGCCGGGTTCGAGGCCTAGCGGGAGAGAGAAGCCGAGACTTCTCCACCTGCCAAATCCGGAGACAGATGGGGCAGAGGAGGAAGCGTGGCGACGGGATGGAGTTGGGGGCAAAGGCAGCGGGTTTGAGGGCTCTGTGTATTCGCGGTCGTCGCGGAGGATGTGGGCGAAGGACGGGTGGAAGCGGCGGGTGAGATGGGTGAAATTGGAGGTGAGGCTTCTCCGGCCGCAAGCCATTCTGGAAGGAAAGATCTGAGGTGGGTTAGGGTTTTGGACGAAAGAGAGGCCGGCGAACGAGAGGAGGGATCTCTTGTTCAGGCTTATAGTGGCGGCGAGAGCTACGATTTTTGTGCAGGCTTATGGTCGATCTCGGGAAGAAAAATGGGTCGAGCGAACCGGAAACCGTCTGACGCATGCCGAACCTACACCGGATCGAGTTAATTGACTCGACAAATTATAATCAAGACGGTCTGCACGACCACACGGACGAATATGGACATGGATTTGAAATGGGTTCAAAACCGATTAAAATGGACGGAAAACACAAATTATATATATGTGGGACGGAAAACACAAATAGTATTCCTTTTTTTAGAGCATTTAATTGAACCGAAGTCTTTATCTTATTCTGCGGTCTGTTGTTTTCTCAACAGACTTATGAAACCCTACAAGCAAGTCCAAGAAGGACTTCTTGGAATTCGACTGCAACCGAAGCATCATATTGAGGCAACAACCAGAACAGATGAACATTCATATACTGTTCCTGGGAGATTTTTCATCATCATGGGGAAAACGAAGATCAAGAAATGTAGGACAACAGCGAGAAGACAACTGGTCATACCTGCGCTTCCTTGTCCAAAGTATCCTTCGCCATCTCACCACAGACAAAGCGGCATCCAACTCCCGAGTCTTCTTGGCTGATTCACGAAGAAAACCCCAGAAGAAAAGAATCAACAAACAAGAAGAATCCAAGAAGCATACTCTCCAACAGATAGATTAGGGGGAGGAAGAACATAAACCAGGATCATCGCAAGCCCCTCTCCACATCAGCGGAAAGGAAATCCCGAAGAAGGCGCTCGTGTTCCCACATACAAACATGAATCGCTGCAGAGTCTCCGAGATGGCGACGACGGGGAGGAGCTCTCGCCTGCCCAAGACGGGACTGCCGCTTGGTAAGAACCAGAGAGAGGAGTGGGTTCAAGAAGGCAGAGGAGCCTTCTTTCCACCGATGCCTCCGAACTAGAGTGACCGTCTCAAACGAGAGAGAGAGAGAGAGAGAGAGAGAGAGAGAAGCGGAGTCCGTGAAAATGGTCCATGGGCTATAGTCCGTGGGCTAACTAACTCCGTGACTTGTTAACCGAGAAAGGAAATCGTGACGGTGTTCGTCTATTAACTAAAATTCTTAAAATAAAACTTAGAAGCAACAATTTTATCATTTGACAATTTATGAAAATTTGTAATATATATGATAAAATATTCTAAGCTTTTGAATGTTTAATATCATTTGTCAAATCAGAAGGTATATATTCTTGCTCGTATTTTTTAATCTATAAAAATCTTTTGCTAATATCAAACATCACAGCATCTGATCAATAATAACAACAATAAATCACAATTTAAATTTATTTCAATATGTAGTATGGTATACATTCCTAATCAAATAAATATTCAATCATATTTTTTTACCGACTTGTCTTCGGCAAAGTGTTTTAATTTTTCATTTGATCGTTGATTTAAGGAATCAAAATTGGCTGGTTTGGGCCAATGTCATGGGCCCAATCTTCTGATCTGAGATGGGCTAAGATTAGGCCTATACTGAAATATATATCCAGTTAAGCTCGGTCCGGCCTGCCCATGGGAAACCCAAAATACTACTAAGCAGCCTTAATCACCATCTTATACCAAAGAGGCAACAGATGGATCAGTCTCCATTGACAAATGATGGGATATATATATATATATATATATATATATATATATATATATATAGTGAATATAAAGTTACAGCAATGCTGGAATATTAATATTGGCATAAGCTTTTAGGTGACATGATACTAATAAAAAATTTAACGCAATTCGCACGTGGTACAATCCAAGGTTGGACAAAGTAGAATGAGACAACCATTACATTAAAAGAAATAACTCCAAGACAAACTATGAGATGAGCAAACAAAATGGAGATCGTCTTTTCTTTTAGATACAGTACTTAAATGCAATGCATCGATAGACAAAGAATGCTATCAACAACTCCATAAGAATAAGAAGCACTCAAGGGGAAACCAGGTTTTACGTGATTTGCCAACAATCGAGGAAGATCTTTGTCACTAGACAACGAGCGAGTGAAACATGGCATGATGGTTAAGCCCTGATTTAAAAGAATATTTGGCGAAGTAAGGTGCTCTCTCGAGTAAAGAAGCACTTCCTACTCCTTATCTCTCTCCTTGTGTAACATGTGCAGTTGCCTTCCATTCTATGAGGATTTCCATATGTTGGCCAAGTTAGGCACAATGGTATAGCGCACCTCATATAGTTTATGGAAGGGCAGTGGAGTAGGTCCAGGATCACATCTTAAATCAATCAAATTAGTACATTTCTTTGATGCTTGAATGGTGAATTATGAGGCTGATGATAGAGGAGGAGAAAGGGATTGGAGGAAGGAAAGATGATTATAAATATGTTGTTACATCACCCACTAAGTAATCAATCAAAGCCTAATAAACTATGGAATGTGCCAAAAGCATAATCTCAATTGGATCCATACTTCGGTGATGAGCTGCACCACTCATTAAGAAAATAAATTAGTAGTACTGGAGATCCTCTAATCGTAAGCAGAATCCACTCCAAAAGCCACTCTTTCGTCAAAAAGGAGGAAACAATGGAAGTACGCAGCCAATGAGCTTAAAAGGCACCTGAGTACTCTAAAGACGAGAAAGAAACAATATACTGATCCTGCTCAGGTATGTTCCTAATTACATATTACTATCATGATAAGGTATATGATTGATATACTTTGTAATGTTATATATTGTACAACAGTATATATATATATAATCGAAAGATCTAAAATATAGTAATCCTGATATATTTTCTGCTCCTCTTTTTCATCTCCCTGTATTCTTTATATGTCATGTGCTTCCACGTGAAGCGTGCAGAACTTTATCCTTGTGACTGGTCTTCAAACCAGTAAAAGAAGTCGAGCAATCATTAAACAGTGACACCAATTAGCACATAGTTCAAAAAATAGCTTTCGTTGATATGAATTCGGTCCTTCTTTAGATTGAAATTGGTCAAAATGAGGTAGGTGAGACATGCTTATTGAGGTGGATGTGTGGATGCAAACAAATTGCGAGGATACACTATGATATCAAAGTAGGGTTAACCATATCTCTTGGAGCATCCTACTAAAAGCATCTTCATAAAATGACAAACAAGAGTGGGACAATTTTTCAGTGAGAGGTTGCATTTGGGGGAGTCTTCATCTCTCTAAGATGCCTGTGATTTTTTTTTTTTTTAACATGGCTCAATAATGTTTCTTTGCATTGGCTCCACAATAAGTTTCTTTATACTCTCACATAAAAGAAAAGTATATACTGCAGATATTATGTTGAAAGAAGCTAAATAGACTTAAGCAGTGAAAGCTGGTGATGACTAACATCTAAATGTTTGGATCAGTGGTTGCATCATGTGGATGTATTATGACTGAATGGGGTTTCATAGTTGAGACCCACCTGAAAACATACAGGCATGTGTGGAATCTGACATAGAAAAGAACAGTTTTGTTTTGGATGTTTATTATTAATTCCATATTTGAGTTGGTTGATTCGATCACAATATATTCCAATATTATGATTCTTAGTATGCATACCCCCTAAAGTATATATTAAAGCATTAATTTTATCAAATCAAAAATGAAATAAATAATTTTCCTGAATCCAACCACTAATTTATCTAACTTGTACATTTCAAGGAGATGTCGCAAACTGTAGCTGGTGGTAAAGTTCGAAGAACCTATGGCGAGAGGACATCTAGGAACCACGATCAAATGACTTTGACAACGATACACCGGTGAAGGAGCCCACCAGGTTGCATTTAAGACGCAACCATGGTGGCCACCTTCACTTCCTCCCATGTTATTGACGAGCGTGCGGAGAGGGTACACATAAAAACAAAGGACTACTTGACTATGAGACAACAAAAGGAAACTGCAACGGTGATTACGGAAGGTGGTCGTAGTTATTAAGTCGGATAAAATACGTGATATGAATGGTCACCTGCAAGGCCTTCTTTATTTTAAATCAAAGATACTCCTACAGATGTAGTTGTACTCACCGATCACATTGTTGTGCCCAGAATAAAAGTGACGAGAACCACATTCATGCATAGTCTTTGGGTAAATAACAAGTGGAGTTAGCTATACTATATGGAACCTGGTGGTACTTGAATTGTTTCAGGAGAGAAGAAAGAACAAGGCGATGGATGCCCCCACGGGAGGCCTCGATCTTGTTGGTGAGACTGAGAGCAACTTACAGTATGACAGCAGCTCTTAAGCCTCTTAACAAACGAGTGATTTAACGAACACAGGGATTGGAGCTTATGTCACTGTTGACAATCTAAAATTTCCATTCCCTTAGCTCGTCAATTCCAAGACACGAATTGACCCGTCTGCCACAAAGCGCCACGCCTCACGTGTTTCCCCCTCGACTAAAATTGCTCCATGACCTTTTCAATCTCCATATCTGACCTGTACTTCGAACTGCGTTCCAAACAAACTATCCATTGCTAGCAAACCTCTCTAATTTAGAGAGAGACCACTTTTATTACCAAGCAAACATATCATGATGTTTAATCAGTACATAAACGTTCGATTCGGGCACAGGGAAGGGCAGGGAGTGGGTGATGGGACTCGGACCACGACGAGCATTAAAGATAAATGCTGGGTTGAATGAGGTGTAAAGCGTTGGGAGCAAGCAGCATGAGTCCCTGTCAATCAGACTATGCTCCCCAGCTTCATCGTTGCTCGTGAGATGCCATCTGTACTTCAATGTGTGCGTCTTATGATCCTGTGACTCTCGGTTAGCTCACTCATCCATTCAACAGCCACCTCAATTCTCCCTAATCTTAAATGGTTTTGATGAAAATGGCTTACGATAGTCATTCCCTCTTGGACAAATCATTATATCGCTGAGCATTAATGATATGCTCTGATATCATAATAAAGTTGTTAATTAAATTAGTACTACTGATCTTTAAAAATAATAATAAATTGGTAGGAAACAATCTAATTTGTACCCGTGACGATTTGCACTCGAGCAGTTCCATTTCTTCGATAAGTCATGACAGATTCCATGTGCTTCGGTGGTCGTCATCAACCCAGCAGCCCCACGTGCCACATCTCGAGAGTCAATCATCGATAGCAATCGAAGGGATGGATGGTTCTGATAAAAAAGAATTTGAAGCTCCAGCTAAATCCAGTTATCCATATGAATTGGAGTGGCTGCTGAATACAAAAACCACACCACTAGTTAACCTTCTTCGGGGACATTTCTACAGGCTGCAGCCGTAGGCATCCAAGAACAGGTAAACACCGTGATTAACACTGGCCGTATCCCCTCCAATCGAATTCAAGAAGGGATACGGTGATGATGGGTTTCATTCGTTGGGAACCCGGTGGTCTGTGTGTTTCCTTGGCACAAGGCCAGACGGTGAGCTGAGAGGGACAGGGAGAGGTGCGTTGTCAGGGTGCGATGGGGATGTGATCTCCCACTGCCATGATCGGAGTGCAGCATGACGCGACTCGGGGGGTGCGGGGGCCGAGGAGAGCGACCATCGGTGAATTATGTTCCTCTCGACGGTGTACCTCCGTCAGGCTCATTCTGTGCTGGCGTGTGGAGTGGAGGCCCCTCTTCTTTGTTGCAATCAAACCTATATGTTGATCGCATCAAATGGATAGGACTGCAAGAATCTTGCGATTGTTCCGGTGCGCCCAAGTGACTATTACATGTATATTAAATGAGCATCCGAGCTAGTGTGACCATAAACCCAAAAAAAAGAAAAATCAGAGAGTTGCCACACCCGTCCTCTCGATTCTATCTCACATACAGCCAAACCAAGCTGTCGATGATTAAGCAGCTGGGAGGCTCGCAAGTACATGGTTATGGTAGATCATTGCGTTGTGAATCTGGCATGTGGATCGTACCGTTTAGATAAGACTTGCGTACTGTGATTTGTCAATAATTGTCCTTACAACTACATGGATTGAGCAGTGCTCTAACCATGATATCTCACAAGACTAATTGCTATGAGGTCCATAAGCCGCCTCATCCTACTCATGACCCTTACCATTTTCACCCGATCACCATCAACTTTCCGCAATCCCCGTCAGGCTCTCCATTTTCCTTCATCCAATAGATTCTCTTACCAATTCCGCAATACGACCATAAAGTGGGTAGAAAGAACACGCGACTTTTATCACAAGTTGCGCATCATATCATCTTCTTTATTTGCATCCATGCCTAATACCTGCTCAACCGTATTCTTTTCCCCCTCTCCTTCCTACTCATCACCTTTGACTCAAGCATATCCCCAGTTTAAGGTGGTAACAGGAAAGAGAGCAGGAGTGTGCCAGGACGCGACTTTATTACCCACTCGTGCCAACGTTGGTATAACGCCAAAGATTCCACCATCCATTGCAATTGCTCCGAGATATAATAGATTTTTTTTTCGTGCCCATTATTAACCTGTTCCTGTCATATTCAATGGAGTTAATGTTGGTATCGTTCTACCTTTCTACATGTCTCCTCCCTGCTTTAGCTATAAATGTGGTGCGTGCCTTTCTACTTGTATCTGACACTTCAGGTGTAGCTCCTTCCGAAAAGCTTCCCGTCTCTCTCTCTCTTTAATTTCCTCTCTATTCAAACCCTCTTCGATTCCTTTTTATCTTTTGTAAAGTGGAACCGAAGGAAACCAGAGAATAACAGGGGAAGGAGGAAGAGGAGGAGGGAAGAATTGAATAGAAACGCAAATGCACGAGACGGTGAAGTACCTGATCGGTTCCGCCGGTGCCAGCGGGTTTGGGTCCAGATCCACCGGCGAGGAGGTCACGGCAGCGGTCCCTGACCTCCGCTCCATCACAGCGATAATCACCGGTGAGTGATCCCTCCGATACAAAGATCGAGCAACGTAGAAAAGGGAAGTGAACCATATTCTTAGTATTTCTGAATCAGAACCACCAAAAAATACTTACCGAGCGCAGGGGCGACGTCGGGGATCGGGGCGGAAACGGCGCGGGTTCTGGCGATGCGGGGAGCGAGGCTGGTGCTGCCGGCGAGGAGCCTGAAGGCGGCAGAAGAGACGAGGGCGCGGATCGCTGCGGCGTTTCCCGGTGCCGACGTCATCGTGCTACCTCTCGACCTCAGCTCCCTCTCCTCCGTTCGATGTTTCGTGGCTCGCTTCCTGGCTCTCCACCTCCCCCTCAGCCTTCTCATGTACTCCTCCCTCTATATATTAGAGATTTGGAATGAATGGTCACAAGAATTCGTCACTGAAACCAACGGCAATTTAACAGAAACAACGCGGGCAAGTTCTCCCACGAGCATGCCGTTTCGGAGGACGGCGTCGAGATGACCTTCGCCACCAACTACTTAGGTCTTCATCCAACTACCTACCTCATTATTGTTATGATTATTCTTCAATCGACCGCTCGTTTAATCTCCCGTTTTGTCGACAGGCCACTTCTTGCTCACCAAGCTACTGCTACCTAAGATGGCGGAAACGGCGAGTGAGACGGGGATCCAAGGTCGCATCGTCAACGTCTCCTCGAGCATCCACGGCTGGTTCTCCGGCGACTGCCTCCGTTATCTCGATCTGATGACCCACAAGAAAATGTAAGGTTAACCTTTTCCTTCAATTTTCTTTTCGTCTTCACTATTTATTTACGTAACATACCCCCCCTTTTTTTTTTTTGCTGGTCCGCAGACGGTACGATGCCACGCAAGCCTACGCGCTATCGAAGCTTGCGAACGTCCACCACACGAAAGAGCTGACAGGGCGACTCGAGGTTCCGCTTCGCCGTCCTCCTCATCATGACCCATGATCCTCTGTCCATCACATGCATGCCCCATGTTGATGACCATCATGCTATCTTTAACTGCCACCTCTGTTGTCCTTTTGGCCGCAGCGAATGGACGCCGATGTGACGGCGAACTGCGTTCATCCCGGGATCGTTCGCACCAGACTCACCCGCGACCGCGAAGGCCTCGTCACAGGTCGTCCTCGATCCACCTCCCTTTCGATCCTTTTTAGCCCTCTGATCTGATCTTGATCTAGAATCTTCGGAATCGACGGCAGATCTGGCTTTCTTCCTCGCGTCCAAGCTCCTCAAGACCATCCCCCAGGTGAGTGCACCCGCTCCTCCTAACATCGATGCTACGTTGCAAGAGATGGAAACGAAGGAACCTAAGGCGGTGCTCCGCTCCGGCTCATCGCAGGCGGCTGCGACGACGTGTTACGTGGCGACGCACCCGCGCCTAGCAGGCGTGTCGGGCAAGTACTTCGCGGACTGCAACGAGGCCTCGCCGTCGTCGTTGGCGTCCAGCCCGCGCGAGGCCGGGCGGCTGTGGCGCGCGTCGGAATCCATGACGGCCCCGCGGTTCGGCCTCGAACCGGCTTTCCCCTCCGACAGCCCAGACGAGGAGATGTGACGCGTCGGCGAGGAAGGGAGACGCATTACGTGTGTACATTTGACCGAGGAGGACACCGAACAAAAGAGCGTAGGACAGAGCAAGGATTAATGGCGAGGACCGATGGGAGAGTAGGCTACGGAAGAAAGTACCGCGGAACAGCAGCAACAGCGGCAGCGTAGGTGTTGTACGGGCATCATAGGATGAGCAGGCGGTCGTACAATGCCATTATGATGCAATAGTTAGGTCTTCTGCATCATGGTGAGTACATATTACATATAAGAATATACGATGTATTTAAGTGTGATAGGTACAAACAAACAACGTATAGTGTAGTTGATATGGTTTAGTTAATTGGAAAAGGAAGGTGGATCTCCTTTCCAGTTTTGGTTGCTTTTCTGCAGGAAATGGCCATCCCAACTTTCGTTTTGTCCTTCTCTTCTTCATGATTTCCACTTTCTTTTTCGTTATATATTCGTTTTCTTTAACGAAGAAAAGAGATCGATAGTTCAATTGCTTGTGAGAGCTTTAAAGCGGTGGTGGGCATGACAGAGCAATCATTCAGTGATCCAAAAACGTTAAAGTTCCATCAGAGATTTATAATCCTAAAGATTTCAACCTCATGTGAAGCAAAGTCGATAGCGTGGCCACACCTTTTCTTGTACCACCCAAGATGAGCTGAGGAACACCCTCGCTTCGTTTCTAATGCAACCCCACATCGTCCTTGTTTAATAGGAAGGAAATAAACAACATGCGCACGGGTGTGGGACATCTGCAAATGTTGGGCAGAAGTTGATTGCAGCACCAAATATTCTGTCTAGGAGAAGAGTTTTCTAATTGAAGTCGTTGTTCAAGTCACAAATTCACAGTCTAACACCGAGCAATAGCACAGGATGACAACTAATAGTTGGATGCTGAGGGTGCATAAATCTACGTAGGTGCTGGAGACACAGGAGATCACGAGTTAGTAGCGTGGATCGGATTGTTGTTTATAGATCTATAATCTCAATATTGTTTGTCATACCAAACTCATTGAAATGTTTGATTTCGAGAGTAATCAAAATCGTAGCATGAACGCGCATCTTCGCCGATCAAATATTGCTGCACTAAATCAGCTTTTCGACCTTGGGATGTTTCCCTGTTCATGTTGCTTCTGTTTGTGAAACTAACCACTCAATGCAAAATGCACTGCTTCCTAAATTCACAGCAGATATATATCCAAGGCTGGAAAACTAGCTAATCAACAAATCTTTTCATTGAAAAATGATGGGGGAGAATGGTATTCAGAATCATCTTGATAGCTAGGATGAGTCTCAGTGGTGAAATATAAAGATCTTCAGGTCCAAGGTCCAAAGAAACAAGAGACTATCTACCCAAAGTTGTAGGCACAGTTGGCATTGATAAGAACAAAAAGAGTTGCTTCCATGTCCCATGCCAAATCAGTATGCCTGAGGCAGTAATGAAAGGATCCAGGCATCAAAGAATATTTATCTAAATGCAGAACAGCTACTATGATTTACAAAGACATGACCAGGAAGTGCAAAGGGCTTTAGTTCAATCAACTCTAATGGAAGCACAACCACACACCAACCAGAACTGGAGCATCTTGAACAAATGAAAGAATCAGCTTTACTAAATCATATTGCCCTATCCAACAGTAATAACTCTACCCCCCCCGCCCCCCCCCTTTCTTTTCGCCCCGTCTGCCACTTGTTGCAGCAGGCGACGGGGATACCTTATACAATTAGTTGTAATGTAACTGGAGAATATCTACAAACCCCAAAGGAGAAAAGAAATATCAACTTTAAAATCTCATCTACACTGCACAAGTCTTCCAGAACTTGAACCTCATGAGCCTACCATGATTTGTTGATGCTGCCAAGATTTTCAAGGACCACAAGCATGTGTATGCAGCGAGGGACCATGCAAATTTTGGCAGGACCAATGAGCATGTGATCTCCGTTGTACGGTACGATCCTCAAATGGATCAGCTGCATCGTCATAGCCAGAAGCTTGGCTTTGGTCGAAGAGAAGTGCCATCAAAAGTCTATGCGATGATCATTTGATGGTGACTACCAACATACCCATGTGTTGGCCAAATTTGTCATAGATGTACAGGCAGACCAAAATTTTGATAGGACCTGATCCGTCCGTCCCATCCACCAGTTAGTATCACCTGACCCCAGGCATGGGAGGTGTTCCTGCAAGATGTCTTCAAGAAATTGTGGTGGGATTTGGACAAGTTAGGTGCAGCAGAGTTCAAAGGTAGCTTCTCCTCTGGCCATGTTGCTGAGCACTTTGGCATAAACTTTGAGAACTCATGGCCCAGAGCAAAACCATGAGAAGGTGACAGATACAGGGTGTCATTGCCATTTGAATCTTCTAAGCAACCTTTAGATTCATCTTTTGTGCCTCCCGCTTGCTCACTGTTGACTTGTTGGGAATGGAAAACCTCAGAGGTCATAGAGATCCGATTTCCGGATTTGAAACCGTGCCAAGTTAATGCAATGGAACAATTACTGGAGAAGAAATGCTCACAAGACCGTCTGCTCTTAACATGGTTGGAGACTGGGGCATCATGGCTGCTCCAGACATAGACATTGGAATCCTCACTGGCAGAGATGATATGCTGCCCATCTGCGGTAAAAGAAGCAGATATCTGACTTCTGCCATTATGAAAACCTGAAAATAGAAAGTAAAAGAAGTGAGGATGATGGACCAACAACATTTCTTGTGAAAAGAGGTTGATATGATCAAGAGGATAGGATGAACACAGACCCTTGTACTTGGAGACTAAGTCAATCCCATCAAAAACTCGAATACATGAGTCTGCAGAAGTGACCATCAAAGTTTGATGATCCCTTGGGCAAAACTGCAGGTAAAAGCCAATTTACAGAAGTAAGAAATTACACGAGAACAATTAAGAATTTATGCCAAGCATGAATGGTTGATGTTTTGTGCAAGCTACCTGAAATCCAGTAATCCGCTTGCTCGGGGACTTCTTTTTGCGTTGCAAGGATATCTGAGATTCAATTTGCAGATAGTCACCTGTCACGTATACAATAGGAAAAATAAGTGACCTCATACAAAATTATACAACAAAGATACAAAGCGAACCACTGTTAAAACACAATACTGTCTCTGCAGAATTGATTGCCGCATCTTCAGGCAGCATATACATCAAAAAGTATGTTTTGCTAAATCGGCATGCGATAATTTGAACAATTATTTTCATTAAAAATGTTTTCAAGGTTCAATATTTCAAACATGTTAATATTTCACTACTAATCAGTATCAAAATGTATAACTAACTGATCGAGGCTTTCTATATTACACAGAAATGCGACCATCGAGGCTCACATAGCTGATGAAATTTTTATCCACATATCTCAATATATCTTCATATTGAGATGGCATATCCCATGAAAGATAGCTTGTAAACAAAGGTTGCCAAAACAAAACACCACGCAGATGTTATAAAAATAACTCAACTACTGCTAGAATTACTGTATAAATATGGATCAAGTATTTATTATTCATGCAATGATATGAAAGATGCAAACAGAAGAATTTGTAAATCTGCTAATAAGTTAATATTACCTGATGCATCATAAAAGCAACAATTGCCTGTCAAGGTGCCCACGATCAATCCCTGTAAGAACCATGAATTATTCATATAGATTTCCTTCAGCATCAATTCTTCATAAACAATCAGAAAGTGACTAAATACCTTTCCATCGGGCCGGTAACAAATTGCAGTGACTATTTCTCCAACATGAACCCAATTCACAACTTGACCTCCTGAAATATCCCAAATACGAACTTTTCCATCGATGGATCCACTTATGAAGTAATTCTCATCAATGGGATTATATTGAACACAAGTCACTGCATTATTTATTTGATAACCACAGAGGAATATATCAGAATGAGTAGAACAAAAAGATTCACAAAAATAACATAAGTACGTTATAATAAGCAACTACCGTAATTGGTATGGGGAAAAACTTTGAGGCAGCTATCAGATCCAACTTGCCACAGGCGAACAGTTTTATCCTCGGAAGATGACAATAGATGCTGCATGGAAATAATTGAAGAATCAGGACTCTTGAAAGCAAAAGTAAAAAAATCGTAGGCACAAAAACAGTCTATTAAAGAAGATGACAGACCTTATTTGATGACCATGAGAGATCCAACACATCTGCAACATGCCCATGGAATTCATGTACTGGTTTCTCAGATAGCCGAAAAACAGCAGGGGGAATAACAACACAAGCTGAATCTGCAGTTGTCCTCATACCCCTGGACTCGGACTTGTTGAGCCTATCAGCGTGCACCAAAGTTAACTTGCCACTATCATTCACTGTGAAGTATATGCACGAAGGATCATAGTCAGGAATACTGATTTCATTTGTCCTTTCACATTCCATGATACGCCACACCCGCACGATCGCATCTGCACCTCCAGTGGCCAAGTATTGTCCATCAGTGCTAAACTTCATGGTCAAGATTGCACCATCATGTGCTTTGATGTCTTGCCCTCTGTAGACTGCAGACAATACCTTTGACCACTTTCTCAATGGCCTAACTTTCACTCTCCCAGACTCACCAATTCCATTCTTATCTTTGTTTGAAGAAGATGAATTACACTCCACACCTTGCCTATCTGTTATGCAAACCCCACTACCTAATCTACACAGCCACCCAAGCCTCTTCTTCTGCACAGAAATGTCGGATTTTCTTGATGCATTACCTTGTCGATGCAAGAGCCGCTGGATAAAAGACAGTGGACCCAAACTTCTCTTGAATTGATCATATATCCGGTTCGAACCAACAACATGAAGGCTTCTCACGTTATCATCCAAATTCTTGATTCTGCATATCGAGTTCTCTTCCGAGACCTCCTCACAGGATGTGCTCGCGTCCTCTCTCGACCGGCTGGAGACTGAATGGTTATACTCCGTATCATAGCTTCTTGGCACAGACCCAATATCCGACATGATCCTGTCGATGTCTGGCTGGATCTCATCTTCGACCTGTATCTGTCCAACTCGACAGGTGGAGCTCCGAAGCCAGCCGCTCATGGGATCCATGCCCATCCATCTCAAGAACTTATCTCGGCGTTCTTTCACGCCGTCGGGACTCGTGATCCAGACGTCGAACAAGGGACCGGCCGGTGCTCGACTGATGAACTGATCCTCCGGCAAAAAATCGTCCTTTGTTGGGGTGCTGGGACAAGAATCGAACACCGAGGAGATGTCTTCCCGCGCCTCGAAAAATAGATCCTCCTCTTCGTCCTGAAACATGAAACCATGAGCCATGATTTCACACTTCTCTCAAGGGAGAAAAAGGAAGACCTCGGTGCACCCAAGCAACGCCCTCATCCGCTCTGCAAAAACAGTAAGAGTGGATATAAATACATGTCCCAAATCTAGACAGATTCAGCGCCGTGGATTGCCTTGATTGCAAGACAGATCACCAGTCACGACCAGAGGGAACGAATCCCGCTGCTAGGGTGCGGGTGCTACGGGATACATTAAAAATAGAAAACAATTGTCCTAAAAGGGAATGCCGACTTCTCTCCATCCATGAGAAGGCCTCAATCCCCAATTGTAGTCGAGGAGACGCCGAAGCCCCAAAGCTCAACAAGGTAAATATTCGATTTCGATAAAAGAAAAAAAGAGCAGGAAATCACACGAAAAGAACGCAGTTTCGACCCAGAACAAATAATCTGCGCCAAAATTCCACATACGACGCCGAATAGAACAGGAGCATCTCACCTGGACGCCCATCAGGGGCCGGGCACCGCCCGAAGGATCCGAGGCGAGCTATCTTCGGCAGCAATCCCGTTTCACCGGTTCCCTTCCCCTCCCCCCTCCAATTCGGAGATTTCGACTGCCCAGCAATAAAACACCGATCTTGCAGTAAAGGAAGGGGAAGAAACCGAGCGCAGAAATCTCGAGTTCCGAGTTCGGTGGCGCGAGGAACGAGATTCGAAGGCTTCGCGCTCCAGCACTCGCTTTCTCTCGGTCCGATATATGTTATCTTGGCTTCGCTTTGGTTTGCTTTCGACCCTCCATGTGTGTACTGCGACCTTTTATGTCATTCCTTCTCTCCTCACGCCGCTGCTTCTGCTGCAGCTGCTGCTCCTGCTCCTGCTCCCTTCCTTTCTCTCTCTTTCTGCAGCAGCAGCGGCAGCAACAGCTGCTGGCTGTGGCTTCCCAAATCTGATCCGGTTTCTTCTCTGGCCCGACCAAAAGACGGAAATCCCCTGCTCCCTGCTCCCTTCTTGCACTGATGCCTACCCCCTTCCCCTTCCCCTTCCCCTTCCTAACAATATCATTAACCTCATCGACGCCGCTGTCGTTTTATTCTCTTTAATACATGGTTTCATCTCAACCCCATTCCCAGTCCAAGTCAAACTGGGAACGTAGTGGAAGTGGTCCGCTTACGTCAACTCGGACGTGTGTTCCCTGCTTCTGACGTGGATTAACGTAACGGCCATGGCACTCGGGCCTTAAGATTCGCATCGACCCTGATGGGCGCCATCGAAACCCAAAGCCTTTTGATCGCACGATTTGGGTAGCGATGGAGCATCCAAGCCGTCCATCGACTCTAATCATCAAGACCACGCGCGAATCTCAGAACACGTGCGATGTATGATGCTACGACATATGGATCGTTGGAGATCCAAATAAGAAATCTGCATCCATTCTTTTAGATGTTAATTGGTTAAACGTGTCTGGAAAATAGGCCCCCAACTTATTCATTGAATTGGTGATGATCATTTTATACTATACTGGTGGAGCATTTATTTGATATGTTTTGGGAAAGTAGTAAATGCGATGAGACTACAATTCTCGAGACCCGAAAGAGAAGGTGGCGGATATCGTGATGTTTTTTTATGGTATTTGTTTTATATTATTAACCTGTAAATATAATTTTAGGTAATACGGTCGATTATTGTGGGATGGGAGAAACGCACAAAGCTGTGATGGTCATGCATGGACCAAAGAAGGATATCGGTTGAACATGACATGACATGAGATGTCTGGGAAGTTGTGGAGCGGTGGTGGTGGTGGTGGTGTTTTCAGGTGACGGTCATCCGTCGGCGTTGTTTACGGTGGGGTTTCTTGGTTTCTTTGTCTTCCCAAACATGCCGCCGCCAGCCGCGACCACCTCTGCCGGCATCCTTTTCAAGTCAACACTTGGATTTGACTCTTGCCGTTCATCGGCCTCTCCTGTGGCTTCTATAATTTTGAGTATTTAATTAAATCTAAATATGATTAGATTTCATGGATAAGTCACTTACTTTAAATTCTGGAATCCCATTAATCCGACGCATGTTGGTGCACATCGCGATGTTGGCCCACCGAACCGACGAGTGGGGGCGACGAGTTTTCCTCGTTGGTGGCTCGATAAAGACACGAGAGCAGCACCCTTCTTTTCGCCGCCTTTTGATCGTGCGTCGCAGATCGGATGGTGGAGGTTGGATCACGTGGCCCTGCTCACTGATGGCCGTGCCTGCGCCACGTACTCGCACCGTGTTCGTATACGCGGCACTAATACGACAAGGCGACACGAGTGCCGGTCATAGTCCACCACAAAGAACAGTCAACTTGGTAGCGTTTTCCTTTTCACATCCTCGCAAAAACCCTTCTCACATTGTTTTGTAAGATTATGTTGGGTTCCAGATGTGTCTTGTCATCCCCATCCAATAAATACATGCACTATCCATGTGCCACCATGTTCAAGGGTTTGCAGGAAGCACAACACCAACGAGATCTCTCACTCTAATTAGGGCTGCTAAAGCATGCTTGTTTCTTGCCCCCACAGTGATCCGCATGAGTCATTAGGTGGCAATTATTTTAGCAGTAGCTCAATCATTCCTTGTCTTGATCTCTAACCAGTTGTTGCCACACAAAGACCGTGCCTCTTTCAAAGAAGTCGATGTGATGGAACATTACACCTGCATTGTCTTATGTTTGCAGTCTTTGCGATATGTGCGTGGAACATATATAAAACAGGCTGCACCTGTGCAAGTTTGGAGTCAATGATTAGAGATCCCTGTTGGAGAGGTTGTGGACAGATCAGCGGATATGTTTGTGATAATTGATGGATACGATTAGGTTAAGAAGAAAAGTAACGAGGAAGGAAATCTTTACGCAGTAGATTTTTTTGCTGGTAATGATTTGAGATCAGCTATATATCAAGTAGTTTATGGAGGTTCTCGATCCATGTTACGTGGGCATATCTTGCTGTCCACGTGCATGCATGGTTTCTCAGTGCTCGATCGTTGCGTCGATGACAACGCCAGAGAACTCCTCGCTGTGCAGACTTAGTATACTGTGATATTCTAACGAAATCAGCAACTAATTGAATGATGAATCATTCAAGATACGAGATACAGTGCAAACGCAAAAGATCAGCATCATCCCAATCATTAAAGATACGAGATATACGCTATCCCTTCGCAGTCCAATCCATGGAAGAAGAGAGAGATTAAAAGGATGTCAGCTGGTGGAAAGATTTCCAATGATAGTATAAAATATGGAGGTGTTTTGTACGGTCGAGGTGTTAGCACAGTTTTGTTTGTGCCGATGCATAAGGTTACTGGAGTAATCTTTGAGCTAGAGTGTATTGACTTGGAGTCGGATTAAAGGGCTACGACTCAGGTTCGCACATATGAAGGTTGAAGGTGACTTCTATCATCATTCGTCGGATTCTTGCACATAGGTCGACATTCAAAGGGCTTTTTAACTCATCTCTACGATGATTAAGTTAGCGAAGATCTTAAGGGTTGGGAAAGTTAGGGAGAATGTATGAATATTTTTTTCTTGACCCTCTCGATATTATTTCTAGGGTCACTTTTACTTCTATTCCTATCATATGTAACAGTTTTAATGATTACTGATCATTATCATACACAGATGTTTAATGACCACTGATGCCATAGGTGATTGGCACATACATTAGGTACAGACGTTGTCTGATCTACTAAATTTAGTCTCATTAGATGTTGTTTCCCACCTCTTTGTATAGCTCGATACATAATTGCACCGTACTAATACAGCCTCGAGGAAAGTGGATATAAAGAGATAGCATCAAGCGGCTAACTAGCCTTGGCTTATGGTGCTGAGTTGACTCAGATGCGACACATCGATTTAAGTGAATGCCAAAATATGAGAGAACAGTTTCTTTTCCCTCGTTAGACCAAGCGAATAGTTACTCAGGAGAGAGAGAGAGAGAGAGAGAGAGAGAATACATCGATCTTAGGTGAGCAGGAAAACAACCTTGTATCTGTTAAGGTCGATAACCGGACCGATTCTTCTGCTTTGGAGCTTGAAATGGTCGCAGTTGGTGTCCTCCTCACCCCAATACAAGTCAAGTCCAAGTAGTGTGTTCTTGATTTGACCCCTGCGGCCGCAATCTTTTGTGCAGTAGCACTAAATGGACTTCTGCTTTGGAGCCAATGGATCCTTTGACGTAGAAGGCATGCCACGGTGTCCAAGTCAATGCATTTCCATTGACTGTGTCAAGTGTGTTTGCACTGGCTTGGCATGGCATGCATGTATTCTACGTGGTTTCTCTAAGATTGGGCCCAACACATACTTTGGGGTACAACATGGCCAATGGGCCAATCGAGCAACAATGGATGTTCGGCTTGAAAGATTGAACCATCTCAAGTGCGTACAGCATTTGTACTTACAATTTCTAAAAGAATAAAATACTTGAAAAAGAACAGGAAATTTCCATCTTGATGCCTTCCTTTCCTTCAAATTATATCTGAAGACTTTCCAAGCTAAAACACTTCAGAAAGTCGATAGAAATTAAATTCTTTATTATCAATTATAAATACCATTGAGTTTAGCACAAACTTATTTCTGTACCCTCTCACAAACTAATATTTTTTTTCTCACTATGTCTAAATTCACTAGAGAGAAACCTAAGAGCATTTAAAATATTTTCTCACATCTTATTCAGATCAAGATATAAAGATACATATAATATTTATAAAACAATAATATCTAAATTTTTTATTTTGGAGAAATTAGAAATGTATATAATTTTTTTTGAAAAAAAAAACAAGACCCTTTCCTTAAAAAGAATTTTTTGTTATTAAAATTTCTTCTCCCTCCAGAATATTGACTCTACTAAGTTAAGAATACTTACTAACCCCAATGTTTTCGATATGAGAATATCTGTGTACATACATTACATTATTGTTTGCTGGCATGGGTAGATGGTAGAAAGTTTTGAGGTCCATATCCATTTTAGGTTACTGCACTGGATCTGAATGGATTAAGCTTTCAATTAATGGAGAGTGGAAGAGCATGTTAGGTTGGATATCAAGAGGGCTTTGGATAGACTCTAATCAGCCAGTGGAGACAGTGAATCACCCTCTCTCTCTGCCTTGTAGACTTTTGCAAGGTTCATATTTCTGGGCCACAATTTAGAGATAGCATCTGTGAGCTATAGAGGATTACTTTTTTGTTTGTTTGGAATCATGATGAGTGGCTGAGGCATGAAAGGGATAATACATCTTCTCATGTTCATAGACATGGTTGGTGGGGCCATGGGAAATTAAGTACTTTGTTCTGTACGGAGTAGTCCTTTAAAGTACAATAAAGGACATGGAAGACTGTGCCTTCGTTCTCTTTACCGCTCTTTTTCTTGATCGGGATTAATTTGGGTCATCTTTGCTCTCACAATGGGTAAATTTTGTTTTATTGGATACTATTATGTTTGGATTTGCTGTGTTTAATCCTTACAGTAATGAGATGTGAAACGAATTATCATCTTCGTATTTCATTATAGTAAGATGATCAAATCATCCTACTATTTTATTTTATGATTTAGCTGAAGAACCGAAGGAATGAAATATTTTCAATAAACATATGTATATTTGACATATGGATTATATCAAATTTTGTTAAAATGATTGAAAAAGATAAACAAATTGAGATGCGATAATAAATAGGTATAATGTTTTTTCTCGTATCTATGATATGGATTATCTAAAATGATTTCAAGATAAAAATATCATGTTTTCGATGTATCATCTTTTTGAATATCAAAGTTAGAAAAAAATTTCAATCCAATTTTTCTGATACTTAAATTAATAACCCGAGATATATATATACGGACGTAAGTGATGAAAAATGATCATATACTAAAATGAGTCTTTATATTTGGTTGCAAAGAGATGTTTTATAAAAATATTCTATACAGTAATAATCATTAACCGTTCTATTCTTCTTTCAATTTAAAATAGAGACAACATATGATATTTTTTCTATCAAAAAATTAAACACACCGAAATCCTTCAATAAATACATCAAAATAGCTCGTATATCTATGTATTTACCCAATAGCCCTTGGGATACGTATATCTATGTATTTATTTACTCACTAGTCGACAAAGATCAACTCCTTCCCGCAATGGGTCAAACTCGTCAACGATCGAGGATGTAGAAGGCAGGAAAAATATTTCACGACGCGTGGATTTCACATCTAAATGGTTGACCGCCTGACGATTTGTTTAGCTAACCGATGTCGACGATGGAAGGAGACCACTCGCTCCGTGTTTACTGCACCAAAACAAGGGGAAACAACACAGCGATGTGACCTGTGGTTGGTGGCCATCTCTTCGGTGGAAAGCTTCGCCGGCTCAGATACGCTGCTACATATCCACCCATCCACTGAGTCTCAAACGATGGCACAACAAACCAATGGAAGACAAAGTCCACAGCGCTGCAATAATTTAACTCGTAAGACAGCATTGACCGATGGATTTGGTCTGCAGCCATTCCATCGGGAGGTGAAGTGCACGCCTACGTGTGGGAAGCTGAACCACTCCATGGAAAGTCTGCACTCCACAACTTCCATATCCACAGTCGAGAACTCCGCGGAGAACGATGGCCGCTGGGAAAGAAGACGAGCACGATGATGACTGTAGCACATTAAGACTCGAATCGGATCGTAACAAATGGAGACACGGGCGAAGAAACACTTCGATCTGATACATGTCCTCCCCTAGTGCTCCACTAGCGAAGAATCCAGGCGAACCGGACACGGATGATGAGACCTGGAACTGTTCATCCTTTGATGTGCAGGCCAGCTTTGCCCAGAAGTCTGCAAACATGTCTCGAGTCATCGCCGTGGAACAAAAGACATGCATGCTTCGGCTAAAACTATAGCATGCCTTGTACTGGGATTCGAGCAGCAACGTTAGTGATCTTACCTAACATCATTGCCAACGATTATAGCAGTGCTGACCAACATCCACTTAAGCAAGCTTCTGCCATGAATGGCCACCACCTAACATCTCAACATGCATCCTCAGAACTGAGTTCTAATCCAAATCTTGACATGATCGTAATCCTAGTAATAAACTTTTGCTCTTTGACGTATGTATGTGATCCAAGTTGATGAACTGTAGCTCCCCACACATTTCCTTTTTCCTGAGGCTTCCCTTCCTCGCGCTCCATGGTGATTAGCCAGCCATAAACGTATGTGAAACCGGAATGTGTGACGGTGCCACACAAACTGAGATGCTCAGGATGTGACATCACTGATGAATTGGCCGAGCGATTCAAAGATTCATGGTCATCTGATACACGCAAAATGACAGTAGACTTGTTGATGTCAAGACGCTCCATCTTGATTTGGACTTGACCTCAAATATATTGTCCAGGATTTGGAATCAAAGCTTTATCACGCCAACATCTGCCTGAGATCTCTTGAGATTAACTGCGTGATGGGTCTGTTAATTTGAAATAAATTTCCCTAAATACTGGACAAAGATTTTGGCCTACGGATTTTAAGAGCTTAAGTTCTTGGATTGTGAGGGTATTCAATCCCTCATATTTAGTTTAGATTCGAATTTTATGGGATAAAAATATTGATCGCCACAAATTTCTTGGCTCTTGCTTGGACTCGAGAGGAGTCGACGAGAAGGATGAATTCCATTAAGCCAAGCCAAGATCAATTGCTTGGACTCCAGCGTTGGGTCCGATCAATCGAGAATGTCATCGACGATGGCGTGTCCAACAACCAATTGATGGCGAATGATGGCAGGTGACAGGCCCGAATGATTTGTGTGTTTTCTAATTGGTTAATCACCGCCATCTACTTATCAGCGAGGGCCCCACCTTGTTGTACCCATAAAGGACCCTCGTTAATTCCTTAATCAATCGATTACATTCACCTAATGACATTTCGCAGGTTGATAACTAATGATCGGACGTCAGAGGATCGACGGTGATAGTCTCCCATGGAAACACGTGCTGCTCACGCCACCGACTGGTCTCGGCGCCGATGCACCGTCTGCCGCAGTGTGGTGGAATCACACACTGCAATCCACTCAGACGGGACAAGCGAACAGGCAGCAATCGACAAGACGCCCACGCAAATGGAAATGGTGGCATTAAAATACCAGCCCCAGAATAATACGACTTTTGGGCGACTGGAATCCCATCGCTGGCTGCTCTCCCTCAAGCCCATCCGTGCCGGAACCACCGTCATAGCTGCCTTCTCTAAGCTCTCTCTCTCTCTCCGACCACCTGCTGCTTCTTCTTCTTCCTGGCGATCCTGAGGCCTTGTGAGAGCTCCGCCATGGATACTGCTCAGTGGCATCAGGTACGTACATCTAACGACTCGAGATCTGGGTGTGACTCCGTGGTTGGCTTTTGGGATCTCTTCGGTCTTATGTCGCCGGGTGTGGATCTCGGAGGACATGATGCTCTGTGTCGAAATTGATGTGGATCTTTGTGTTGGAAGCTTGCAACCCTCGCCTCTCCTAATCTGCTTTTAATTCTCTCGTGCCTCCTCCTCTCTGGAATACCTTTTGCTTCTCCCTCCCCCCTCCGCAGTTCGTGCAATAAAAGCAGTGACATGAAAAAGGCCACTTTGCTTTGACATTGTTGATGAATAAAGTGCATCTGACTTCCCTTTCATCTTGTCTTTGCTTCGATCTTTTTCCATCTCTTTTTCTTAACCTCACATCGTTTCTGATCTCAAGAAACCTATCTATCGGAAGTCTGTGTTTGCTAAAGTTCTTTGGTGACGTCTAGTGTTCCTTATGGGGGGTGTGGGTGTTGTCAGGAAATAGGGCTGGTGAAGCCCGCGGCGATGGTGTCTTCCACCGCCACCACCAGCGGGAGCAATAGTTGCACCACGGCCAGGCCGCAGGTAACGGAGAGGAGGGCCAGGCCGCACAAGGGGCAGGCGCTTAGTTGTCCCCGGTGCAACTCCACCAACACCAAGTTCTGCTACTACAACAACTACAGCCTTACTCAGCCCAGGTACTTCTGCAAGACCTGCAGGAGATATTGGACAGAGGGTGGGTCTCTCAGAAACGTTCCTGTAGGCGGTGGCTCGAGAAAGAACAAGCGGTCCTCCATCTCGTCATCCTCCTCCACCACCACCACCGCCGCCGCCACCGCCGCCTCCACGATCACCTCTTCCACCGCCACCGCGACATCTGCAGTAGTGTCAAACCCTAAAAAGCTCCCAACCGACTTCGTCCCCCCTCCCATCTCGCTCTCTGCTTCTCACAAGTTCCATGAGGGACAAGACCTCAACCTGGCTTTCCCTCACCCTACACTCCCTGAGTTCAATGACTTCGCCGGCTTGGAGAGCACTACAGTCAACAACAACAACAGTAGCAACACCGACAACAGCAGCAACCCATGCAATGTTGTTGGTGCTCTCTCTGCCATGGAGCTACTGAGCAGTGGTATGACCGCAAGAGGGATTGGGCCATTCGTGCCGATGACGCTGCCGGAATACCCAACTGGGTTCGGGTTGCAGGACTTCAGGGCTCCTGCCCTTAGCTTCCCGATGGAAGGCATTGACGGAGGGGGAGGAGAAGGGGGTACCGGTGGGTATGAATCATTGCAGGGGCTGCAGGAGGGTGCCGGTGGAAGGCTGTTGTTCCCTTTTGAGGACCTGAAGCCAGTAGTCCATACAAGCACTGCTGAGTTCGAGAACAACCGGAGCCAAGGTGGTCATCCTCCTGGCTTCTGGAACGGGATGATGGGCGGAGGAGGCTCATGGTAGAAGCATTCCTTGATTCCAAGAAGCAAAAGATAATGTTCGAGCGTGTATTTACTTTCTGCTCTGGTTTCAGATGATGGTATTGAACCACTTTATTCGGGATTTGCTGAGGACTAACAGAGGACATGAAGATACATGAGGTTCCTTCTCCTCCATTTCTTTCCATCACTCCCTGTTCTCGTCACCATGGACATGTGAAGCTTCTTTTTGGGTTGGCTTCAAGAGGGAGGGTGTCTTTTCTTGCTGGTAGGGATCATTGCACCACGGACTGAAAAAGGATGGGAGAAGAATGGGGATCCTTTGTGCTTTCATGGCTTTGGTATTCAGGTCATACTGTAGCAACAGTGTGGACTTTGCATGGACCGGAACTAGCTTAGGGCAAAAGCGAAAACTACCCACCCACTTCTTTGTTTATGTTACTACCACTCAGAACAAGGGGTTGAGGATACAACGTGCGTTAGCATTCATGGTATTCACTGGCTTTTTATCTGTCATTTTTCCTTTCCCTTCTGCGTCCGGTCTGAGATGTCATGTCTCATCATCCCCATCGAGATTCCTCCAGCTGTGAACGCACTCAGAGCAGCAGCGGAGAGCCAAGGAATAAGTCGGTATGGCCGCACTCCCCTTCCCCCCACCTCCTCGAAGTACTTCTTCCCCTTCGCATGGATTGCATATACTCGAGTGTGAGTGTGTGTGTGTGTGTGTGTGTTAGGCGACTGTTCTGCTTCCATTATGATATTGGAAGACACATCCCCTCTGTCCCTCCCTTCCCCTCGCCTCATGTAACATAGACTGATGCAAGCTTGGCTTCCCCACGCTAATGATTCCTTCCCCCACACACACCATCTCCATGCATGATTACCAAGAAGCCACTCACATGTGGGTCCTCTGCAAACATTCCCCTAGGGATGAGGTCTGGGGAATGATTCCTTCTTCGTCTTGATGCTGACACCAACACGTGGCTACTTATTTCATACAATAAAGGCTCTGTTACCGAAGGTGAGCGACATCCAAGTTTCTCTACGATGTCTGTTCTTCACATGCTGCCCAAGTTCATCTTCCCCATCGAATTGTCTTTCCCACTGGGACCTCCCATTCTGTGATCACCATAAGCCAACAGGGATAGGTAGGCGTTAAGTAAGGCGTGCCACCCACTCCATGTCACCTCACATGCTTATAATGATGTGGTGACGCTGTTGCTTGTCTGCATGCCACTCGAGGTCCGCCAATTACGCCAGTAAATGGAACGTCTTCCCTTCGAGTTTCCAGTCAAGGAACATCCATTGCCGTCTCCGTTTGATGCTCGTACCAAAGTCCTTCGTTTTCATCAGCATTATTGACGCATTCATGACCTTTTGATTCGCTGTCGTCGCATCTCTCTCTCTCTCTCTTACCCAATTCTAGTACGCCTTGCATTCTACTACGTATCGCATAGTTTTCCCCCCTCCTTTAAGAGGTAATGAATGGATCATGATGATCAGCATGACGACATGGAATGGAAGGGAATCCAAGCTGTGAGCATGCAACGCAAGCCGTATCTAATGATTCAGCTGAGGGAAGGATAGGTTGGGTAATGAAAGGTATTCTACAGCTGCTGCATTGAATGGTTTGCCGAGGGCCAGATTGGACTATAGCAGAGCTTCAGCGTTCGCTAGCTAGCAGACGAACGTACTCGTGCCGACGCCATGTTATCACTGTTTTAATTCTCACGTACGAGTGACAAAGAATCAACACGTGAACTTGTCGGATCTCTTATTTCATGCTCTCACTATCTTTGCTGCCGCTGCTTCTTCTCTGTTTGGTGCTGTAGATTCAACAAGCCACAAGGAGAGAGAGAGAGAGAGAGAGAGAGAGAGAGATCCAAAAATTAAAGAGCTAATTCTAAAAAGACTAAAAGGGTTGAACTGAAACATCTCCTATAATGATAATGATATGAATTATACGATCTAAGCATGTGGTGGAACAGGAGGTGCTGACGGATTTTACCTAATCAAAACAATGGCGTTATCATTTTTGATGATTGATCTGCTTGCCTTGTTTCCGATTGTCTTACAAGCACACGTAAATATGTAAGATGGAAGACGTAGAGGGCACTTCGATCAATATCAGTCACCAAGTTCCAAGACACCAGAACAGGACAACGTCATGATAGAATGATCTCCCTGTCGCTCCTCTTCCTTCTTCCATCGAGGGGCCCCTTCAGAAACAGTGAATCTGCATGTGAATCCAATGCATGGGGTGCACCATCTTCGTTTGCTGGAGAACAGGAAGTTGACTGCTGTATCGTATCGAAGGTCTAGGATTATCCAGAAAGGAGAGAAACAGGTAGTTTCTCTCCTGTTTCTACCAGGACTCCTCACAGCAAAACATGAGTGGCTTGTGAGAGGGAGTCTCATTTACCACGACCAGTACACAGTTCGTGGAGATATCCATTGTTGTGCAGAGTTCTGCAAGAAAGCCATCAAGTAAAGGATTGATGGACCACTACCGGATGGCATGAGAAGATATCCTTCTGAGACGTATCGGGCACTGCATTGGTTGGCCTGCTTTGATTACAAGGACGAGCAGAGTTCCTGCGGTGAACAACCGGCACAATGATGGCAAGCGTGCTCGGAAGAATAGGCTTGCATCTTAGCCGTCCATTGAACGATCTTAGGAAACGAATAGGCTTCGGTGGCAAAATGCTTTTGGCGAACGGAAACATTTTGCAGGAGAAATGTTGTGGTCAGTGTTAGTGTTTCGGTTCGGCCCATTAACAGAATCCTTTGGTCCGTTAAAGGCCCATATGAACACTGGCCGCTTCGTTCGACGACGACAGGGGGACGACAATAGGCTTAGTTCGTCAGATCGATCGATGGTCTGAGGCCAAGCTGCATCTTGGATCCTCGCACAGAGATTTCGCTTGGCCCGCGAAGCAGCAGCGTTTGTTGGACAATCTTTAGATTTCGAGACGGGGGTGGCATGACGGCGATCTTGGCGCAGCGGTTCCTGCCGTCGGTGGACTCGGAGTGCCTTGAGAGGCATTCCCTTCTCCCCCCGACCGGCGGTGCGACTTGGCGGCGGGGGAATATGGCGCCATGTACTAGCCGGCCCCCGGCGAAGCTCGGCATCATCCAAGAAACGAAGAGGTCTGCCGCCTTTCTTTATCTCCGCATGATGCATACCAAGAGAAGAGAAAAACAGAATTGAATGGGGTGAGTGAAATTTGGGTAGGCGTTTAAATTAGGGATTCCAATGGAGAATTCTGAGCTTTAATGTTCTATTCTTGTTCTCGATTCATCTTCTCGCTCTCTCTCTACTATTTATAGTCGAAAGCTAGTCGCATCGTGGTTAGGGTTTTCTTTTGCTCTCCCAATACGGAAAAGCATCAAGAAAAATTACTTTCTTTGTAAGATTTTAGGAATAATTTGAAAGTTCAAAGGCATCAATCATAAAACCGAAAATGGTCCTTGAAAATTCAATGGTTCAGAAGCTAATTGGTGATCGGGATGACTACCATGTCGAGGTTGAGCTTAAAATGGAGCTATACATTGTACTCAATGTCCTCAAAGCTGCCTGTTGTATAGCACAAATGAAGCTAGGATTTGGTTTTAGAAATCATTGCTACTGAACCAAGCTGAACACTGCTCATCCCCATTAGTTTGATTGAAAGAGCTTTTATCATCAGTGTGGTTACTTGGAGATGAAACTTTTAGCTTGTATGATTTTTCTGCATGGTAAGTGATTTACTTGAGTTAGAGAAACACTTTCTAACCGAAAGTGCTTCACTCATGTCGATCATTTGAAAGAGGAACTAAAACTGCAGAAGGTGCAACCTTGCAACACAGTCCATGACTGAGTGCTGCACTTGGATCAGTGAAATTTTAGACTATCTGGCATTCCTGAATAAGCTTCTCATTTTAATTTTCTTGGCATTCACCAGCAGCAGAAGCAATAAGACTGTGTTTTGTGATGAATTCCTGATACCTAACCTGACTATAACTCTATTTCTTTTGCCATTTATTATCACAAAAAATTTTCGGTGATGGTGGTAATTTTTCTGTTGATGTCTGACAGTGAGATTATGTAGGTTGTTTTGTGGAACTTAAGATTGTTATTTAGCACTAGTGCTTTAAATTCTTGTTGGCACCTCATCAATCTTTTCTAGGCTAATCTTCTTTTTCAATCTGGAATGTGTTAAGTTTCACTGGTTTGACAATGTAGTGGTCCTTTTGTTTCATAAGATTCAATCAAAATATTGTGATATGAAATTGCAACGGGGTGACTAATAATATGACATTTCCATATGCCTGATCCAACATTTGGAAGTAAACATGCTTCTTACTGAGATTAATTAGAGATGCATAGTTCTTCTTAAGAACAATCAAAGATGCTTCTTATGTAGATTCTGTTATAGGAAGAGGCAACCGTTTGACATGACAGCCAAAGACATTTTTCGTATCGAACACTTTGTAGACTGCCAGTAATTCTTAGATTTTAGGTTATGTATCTAGATTTGATGGTTTAAAAATCAGCCTAAATCCGTATTTTAGTGATTGCATATTTTTTCCTGTTCTGGATTTTAGTTATCAGATATTAATTCATATGTTGACTCTTTTTTTTCCCCCCTTTCGAAAACTAGTTATCAGATGAGAAACTACAGGTGGAGGACAGCCCTTGCCTTGGATACAGGTGGATCCCCTAGTAGCAATGGTCAAGAGAACCTAGGGGATAATGCAGGGCTTGGCAGGACTAGATTGGGCACTATTGTACGAGCCGCTGCTGCACAGCTTCTTGAAAAGTTAAATGCTGCTCGGAAGAACTTTCCGATGAAAATATTCCTCCTCCTCTTGGGTTTCTACACAGCCAATGCTTTAGCAACAATCCTAGGGCAGACCGGTGACTGGGATGTCCTGGTGGCTGGCGTGGTGGTGGCTGTGATCGAGGGAATTGGCATGCTCATGTATAGAAAACCATTCACTACGCCCGTAGGGAGGTTGCAGAACTTAATTGTGATGGTGAACTACTGGAAAGCTGGTGTATGCTTGGGTCTCTTTGTTGATGCCTTCAAGCTAGGAAGTTAGAACTTGAATGTTTCTAGACCTGGCTATATCAATAATAGCTTTCCTGGTTTCTTCAGATTCACTTGGCAATTGCCTGGAGTTCCCCTGGGTTCGGCTGCTTTTGAGCCAACTGGTTTGACTTCGATTTGCCGTAGTTTTTTTTTTCTCCTTTTCCATGTTCTTCTATTTTCTCTAAAATGTCTTTAAACGCTTAATAGTCTTGTGTCTTCTCAAGCATGTTCTGGACCGGTTTGATGAGCCTAACATTTCCAAATCCAGGAGCTGCAGGACCTATCAAGGTTCAATGATGAAACTGCTTATGGTTGCTATGAGTTCTTTTGGGTCTGTTTGAAGTGGTTCTGTTCTTGATGGATGGATCAACAGCTTTGCGGTGCAGCCATTGATATGCAAGGAGGCGTCACAAGAAGTGTGTCGTTCATGGTGCCTGCTACTGTTTAGATATCAACTATTAAACTCTGAGGTAGCAGATTCTGATTATTTCTTCGGCAGCAATGGAGTAAAAGGAGATGCAGATAGTGATTGCCGTCCTGCTTCTTATGCTTCCGATCTTTTTCTCCATCATGAGTTCAAATATCTTTCATTTAGCTTTTTTTTTTTTTTCTTTTCAATTCCTCTAATTCTTTTCTGTTCTCGCCGATCACGATCTTCACACCATAATTGTTGGTGCTCCAACTTGTTTTTGTTGCGGAAGACTCGACAATGTGAAAACTCTCACCCCTGTATAAACCTTTAAACTCTCATCACTTTTAATTACGTGCTTGCAGATAAGATTTTTCCAACTGTGTCCCTATAAGTAAGGATAACATCTCAACTAGGAATATTGCTTCTTCTATCATTTTTATTTTCGATCTTCTTCGTTTAATATCTTGCCTGGTATCAGAGCTACTTGCCTAGAGCAAGCTCTCGACTCCTTACCAACCTCGTCAGCGGAGGTGCTCGACGCCGACGCTGCCACTTTGCGCTGGTGCCTCTAGCGCTACAGACACCGGTGCTTCTTCCCTCACCGACGCTGCTGCTCCGTCCTCGCTAGCAACAGCAAACCACCTCCCTGCAATCGCTGCTGATCCGATCTCCAGATTTGATTCCGTTGAGACTCTGTCGTCGACCACCGAATCACTACTGGTAGATCTCCCTTTCGCAGCCCTTGTTCATGCCGGACTTCCCCTGTTTCGCTGGTCTGCTCGGTGGCCTGTTCTCTTCGCCGTCGATTAAATCACAGCTTCATTCACCGCTACCAGTGTTCTCCTACCTGAGCCGACGACCGCCTGTCATTTCCTCTGCCTCAGCGCACCTCCGGCAACATTAATCTAAAGCAACAAAGGTGCTTTCTTTCTCTCTGCGGTGCATCTGCATCCTCCTCTCTACGTTGGTTCTTGCAGACCGACGGAGCGACGACCAATTCTTCACGGTCATCCTCACTCTAGCGGTCACCTCCCGCCGCAGCCCCGCGACCGCTTCCCGGTCGGAGTCCACCGCCTCCCCTTGGGTTATAGTCGCAACCGCGGCCGCTCGACCATCCCTTCTTGCGGCCACGTCTTTGCTCCTCAGTCGCACCACAACAGCTTCATCTCAAACAACACTTGGTGAACAGCGATTGTCTTCTTCTCTCGCTGCCGCTATTTATTTGCTGCAGCCTAACGCAGAACTTGCGGTTGCTGGTATCAGATCGCACCCGCCGCAGCAGCAGAGATTCAGACGACGGTGGTGCCGCCGCTGCTGCAGCCGTTGTTGCTTGCAGCAGCATCAACAAAAACAACAGTGGCAGCATAGATCTCATGCTTGGTTGAAAATGCCCAAGTGAAGACTTGTCAAGGAGAAACCATCATACGACAAATACAAGATTCCTGAAGGAGGCCTTCTTGCCGCAGCTGGAACGGCTGGTGTATTTGTGGACGCCACAAGAGCAGCACTGGTCACCAAGCTTCACATCCCAGCTCCAGCTTCTGCTTTTGCACATCCACAAACGTCGTCAACTCCGCCGCCGAGCCGCCGCCCACGCCTCCGGCCACAATGTAAACGTAGGAGGAGGAGCGCCCCTGCTGCAACCTCATTCCCGCTAATGCTGTTGTAGTCCACCCTCTCCACGCCTAGCTTGAGCTCGCTGCATCGTTGGCACGAGTCCCGCAAACACTGCTGCAACCTCATTCCCCAAGCTTTCAACCGCTGTATCTTGCTGCACTTCGCTGCTGCTTGCCGCTAGCCTCCTGTCACTGCTGCCATCCAGCGGAAGCGTGGTGGGTTCTTGTGCTCACATATACGTGTATCTTTTATTTGGATACGACTTATTCGACTATGTTATCTACTAGCCATGATCAATATTCCTAGAGAACTTAGTCGAGTATCAAATCCAGCTTATAAACTGAGTCTACGTCAAGATCGTCTCATCCTCAGAGTTATTCAAGCCTTAGATTCGACGCTCCATTAATATCTTCATGTGATTATTGTAGAAGCATAGTATAAAGCAAACAAACTTGACGAATCATTCGCTTACTCGCAAGCTCAATCTTCTATCCAACAAAACGAGAGGGAAATACTATCACTAATTATCTACAAAATATCAAAATTATTATCGATGGCTTGGCTTTGATAGGTCATTCCCTATATGACGAAGAAGTCATCATCCATATCCTGGCTTCGGAGACGAGTACAAGGAATTGACAACCGCAATTCGAGCGCATGACTCACCATTGTCATTTGAATAACTCTATGATAAGTTGACTAACTATGAGACATATTTAAAGTTTGAGGATAAATTGCTCGGACCGACCATCATAGCTCAAGTTAGTCACAACCAAGAGGAGAGCAACCAATACAATACGACAATCACTAAAGGTTTGGCCAAGATATCTCTTGCCCCTATGGGTCTCAAGCAAACCCTCTCTTATCCTCATCATCATGCTTTCTCGTAAAGTGGCAACTCTAATACCCATCTGCCTTAGCGTTCTGTCTTCACAAACCAACAAAGAGTTGTTTGCCAGTTGTGTAATAAAATCAGCAACTCCGCTAAAGTTTGTCGGTCTCGACTCTGACTCCTTGCTTCGTCACAATGGCCTCGGGCGAATCTCATGACTACACTAACTACTAGTCAACTCTGGCGCCTCCCATTATATCACATCTGATCTTCATAATTTGTTTATCCACAATAATTATGGTGGGAATGAAGATATCATCATCGGTGACGGTAAATGACTTCCTATAACTCATACTAGTTCCACAATACTTAATTATGATAATACAACCTTTACACTCGATGATGTTCTATGTGCCCCTCATATTAAACGAAATCTTATTTCTGTCTCTCAATTTTGCAAACACATAAATACTTCAATTAAATTCTTTCCTAATTCTTTTCTTATTAAGGACTTGAGTTCAAGGGCATCCTTAGTCCAAGGCCTGAATAGAGACAACATTTATAAATGACCGTCAGCTCCACAAATAACCCAGCCCACTGTTCACTCTTCAATTGCAGCTCCAGTTGATGTGTGGCATCGTCGTCTTGATTATCCCTCGTTCGCAAAAATTACTTTCTCATTACTCTCTTCCTATTTTTAAATCAAGTAGTTCTATAATGCATTGTGATGCATGTCTTAGCAATAAAAGTCATCGATAGCCCTTTGGCACATTTTCCATATCATGCTCTAAATCGTTTGAAGTTATTTATACCCATGTTTGGAGCCCTACTTCAATCATTTCTTTTGACAAATTCTGATTTTATGTCATTTTTGTAGATTACTTCACTAAGTACACATGGCTCTATCCTATTCACCATAAATCTGAAGTGTCCATAATCTTTACTAACTTTCGAAAGTTGATCGAGAATTACTTTCAGTCTACCATCAAAATAGTTTACTCTAATGGTGGAGGTGAATATCAAGCCCTGACATCTTATCTCTCAGCTTGTGGTATATAACATCTCAAGTCACACCTGCATATTTCTTAACAAATTGGCTCTACCGAACACAAACATCGACATATAGTTGAAATTGGCTTTACAATTCTACATTAGGCCTCCATGCTTTCTACCTTTTGGACAGTAGCCTTTCAAACTACAGTCTATTTTATTAATCGAATGCTTACGCCAGTCCTATCCTGGGAAATCTTGGGGGCGACATCATATGCGCAGCGGAAGAACAAGAAACAAAATCCTCAATTTCCCAAAAAAGATGTTCGTCGTCATGCGAAGATTGGTGCGCAAAAAATCCGTAAAACAAACTGCGTATAGAATATATTGTGTTACCTAGGGAGATAGTATATCCATGTTTCCTTGTAGATATCTAGGAGAGGGTGAAGGAGGTCAAACGTCATCCTCTCTAGTGGTGATCCACACAGCAGGGCTGCGACGACTCTCCTCAAAACTCCAGGCCTGCTCTGAGGTGGAGAGGGGGAGGAGAATAGGAGAGACAAGCAAAGGCTCTATCCTATGAACCACTAAATCCCTCCTATTTTTAGAGGTCCTCTGTCAGACCCTAATGGATCCTTCCCTGTTGGGTATTGGAACTACATCCAATTACCCAAGTCTCTTAAATTAGTGGATCTTTATCCAATAATCTATTATGGGCTCTTATTGGATCTTATCCATAGGATCCAATAATTCAAGGGCTTATTGGATATCCAATAAGACAGGGGCTCCGACGAATATCTCATATCCCAACCTCTACTCATTGCAACGCTTACCATATGTGTGTGACCCTCTAAGCCCAATATCGAGCTGATTGTGAGTCATACATGTCAGAACTCCTTCTGGCTCAGTGAATTATTACCTCCATAATAGTTCATTCGACTCATCGACTACGAACATACTAGGCCACTACGTCGTAGTCCCTAGATGATATAGGAAAATCCAATCCATTGGACCTATCTATCCTCAGTTATCATGTACATATAGTCTCTCAACCATCTAATATCCCAAAGACCGTATATCAGACATGGTGCTGTCAAACCCTTATGGTTTCTACTCGAGTCTCGCTCTAATCGGATTATCCCGAAGAACTCTTTCTCTCTCAATCCGAATGACCCTAGCCAAGGATTTGTTTGAGCAAGAACATATGGGATATTCCTCTCATGATGCCGAGTGTGGATGATCCTCTATTGATACCCAATAACCCTCGTAAGGTCGACTGTCACTTCCAATGACCAACTATACTAGATCTGGGACATTCAAACCTATAAGTCTAGTATCAAAGAGTGGAGCACTAATATAGGACATCCTTGGTGTCTTAAGTCTAAGGACCAGATGTACCACTAGGACTACAAAATCACTGTATGACAATAAGACATCATTAATCATCTAGTATTTTGTAAGCGAATCAATAAGTGAACTCATTCTCCAATGAGCACCTGTATTATATCCCTAATGTCCCCACACGAGCAGCTATAAGACCAACTATATCCATCATATAAACATGTATACAACACACCAGTCTATCTGGTTATCTCGATGTCCCTCTCTAGTAACCTATGACCAGCATTATTTAGGATATGCGTTTAAAGGTGAATCGGTCTCATTATCATGATTTCATCACGATCCGATTCCCATTACACAGATCCAAGGACATCATAATATATACATGCATATATGCAATAGATAATATAAAGTGATAAATGCCAAAATATAATAAGCAAAAAGATTCTATGTTAAGTCACACGTGCCATCACTCACGTGATTGGCTTGCTGGGCACCTATGACTATCAATCTTCTACTTGACCTAAAACCAATCACTTATATGTCTGATCCCCATCAGACCCTTGTGACGCTCAAAGACAATATGAGATAATGACTTTGTTAATGGATCTGAAATATTATCTTCGGATAGAACTCTTTTCACTACTACATCTTCTCGGGTCATGATCTCTCTAATAAGCTAGAACCTCCTTAGAACACTTTTGATGAGACTCGGGTTCCCTTATTTGAGTAATCGCCCTATAGTTGTCGCAATATAAGTTATCAGCTCCTCGCTAGTTGGCCCGACTCCTAGATTTGTGATGAATTTCTTCATCCAAACTTCCTCCTTTGTTGTATCTGCTGCAGCAATGTACTCCGCCTATGTAGTCGAGTCAGTAGTAGTATCTTGCTTGGAACTCTTCTAGTACATTGCTCCTCCATTCAAGGTATACACATACCCCGAATTCGACTTGCTATTATCGACATTAGATTGAAAACTTGAGTTCGTGTAGCCTTTAACCCTGAGGCTACTACCTCCATATACTAGTAAAGATCCTTAGTCTTTCTCAAGTACTTAATGATACACTTTACTGCTTTCCAGTGCTCCAAGCCTGGATCCGCTTGATATCTGCTCGTGACACTCAGAGCATGCATTATATCAAGCCTAGTATATAGCATGGCATATACGATAGATCATATCGCTGAGGCATAAGGTATCATATCCATGTTCGTCTTTTCTTCAGAAGTCTTTGGGGACATACTCCTAGAAAGCGATATCCCATATCTTATCGATATGAGACCTGTCTTAGAATTTTCCATGCCAAACCTTTTGACAATGGTTTCTATGTACTTGGATTGGAACAAGCCAAGCATCATCTTTGATCTATCTCCATAGATCTGAATCCCCAAGATATAGGATGCTTCCCCTAAGTCCTTCATGGAGAAGTGTCTAGATAACCAAGCATTTTCTGTGGATAACATTCCTACGTCATTCTCAATGATCATGATGTCATCCATATATAACACCAAAAAGGTAACAACGCTCCCACTTACCTTTATGTACACACAAGGCTCATCTTGGTTCTTAACGAAGTCATAAGATCTGATTGCCTCATCAAATCTTATATTCCAACTTCGGAAAGCTTGTTTTAGTCCATAAATGGATCTAAGCAACCTACACACCTTATCTGAGCAGTCCTTAGACACGAATCCCTCGGGTTGTATTATATACACCTCCATCTTGAGGTTCCCATTGAGGAATACAGTTTTCACATCCATCTGTCATATCTCATAATCATAGTGTACTGCAATAGTCAATAAAATTCGGATGGATTTTAGCATTGCTATGGTGATAAGGTTTCGTCATAGTCAACACCTTGCCTTTGACGATACCCCTTAGCCACTTGCTTTGCTTTATAAGTCTCTACATTTCATCTACTCCGATCTTTTTCTTAAAGATCCACTTGCAACCGATGGGTATAATACCTTCAAGTGCATCAACTAGGTTTCAAACATTATTGGAGTACATAGAATCCATCTCAGAATTCATGGCTTCTTGTCAATTCCCGGAGTCTATACTCATAATAGCCTCCTCGTAGGTCTGAGGATCAATATCCTCAACATCATCTCCTCTAATATGTCCCATATATCTCTCAGGACAATGAGATACTCTGTCGGACCTACGTAAAGTTGGAACTTGTGTAATAGGTACTTGAATAGACTCGGGCTGTAGAGTGGTGCTTGAGTTAGGTTCTCCAACCTCACTCAATTCTATCATGCTCCCATTGTCTTCGCTAACTACTCTCTTAGCTACAAAGACCTTTTGGTCCTCAAGATGATAGAAATAATACCCATAAGTTTCCTTGGGGTATCCCACGAACTTGCATTGCTCTATCCTCAATTCCAACTTATCAGGGTTATGTTTTTTAATGTGGGCAAGGTAGCCCCAAATCTTAACAACCTTAAGATCAAACTTTTTTCCTTTTTATATCTCATATGGTGTAGATACTACCGACTTAGTTGGAACTCTTGTTCAGAAGGTAAGCTGCGTTCTCTAGGACATATCCCCAGAATGAGATGGGTAGGTCAACAAAATTCATCATGGACCGTACCATATCTAACAACGTATGATTTCTCCTTTTAGACACACCATTGAGCTGAGGTGTATAAGGAGGTGTCCATTGGGATAATATCCCATGGTCCTTGAGGAACTGAGTAAACTCTGTACTTAAGTACTCACCTCCTCGATCTGATCAAAGAGTCTTAATACTCTTTCCAATCTTGTTCTCCGCTTCATTCTTATACTCTCTGAATTTCTCAAAGGCCTTTGATTGTACTTCATTAAGTACACATGTCCATACCTTAAGAAATCATCAGTAAAGGTAATGAAGTAGGAGTAACCACCAATGACATGAGTTGACATGGGTCCACATACATCACTATGTATGAGTTCCAACAACTCAGTGTTTCTCTCTCCAATTCCACTAAATGGAGAGTTGGTCAGTTTTTCACGAAGGCAAGGCTCGCAAGTTGCATATGACTCATAGTCGAATGAATCTAGATATCCATCCTTTAGCAACTTTTGAATCCTTCCCTGTAATGTTCCTTTCGTGATGATCTCATCATCTAATAATATCGAACAACCATTGTTCTTAAAAACTAATTTATATCTACTAACTGTCAAACATGAAATGGAGATAATGTTTTTGATAATAGAAGGAACAAATAACATGCATCTAATGTAATAATAGCTCCACCAGGCAGATGTAGGGTAACCTCACCAACAATTACCATAGCAACTTTTGCTTCATTGCCCATCTTGAGGTTCATCTCGCCTCTCTCCAGTCTCCTAGGTATTGCCAGAACTTGCAACGAATTGTATATATAATAAGCACTACCGGTATCTAATACCTATGTGTTATCATAAGAGTCTAACAAATGGAGATTGATCATGAATGTACCTGAAGCTTCTCCAAACTTCTATTTCGCCCTCTCTACAAGGTACTTTTTGCAGTTCCTCTTCCCGTGCCCATCTTTGCCATAGTGGAAGCACTGACCTTTGTCCTTTGTCGGGTTTTTCTTAGCAACCTTTGCTTTACCTGATCTGCCCTTGCCCTTCTTAAGGGACTTTTTTGCTTTCCTTTTCTTTCTAATCTCACGAGTGTAGAGAACTGGCTTCTCCTTTTTAATAGTGCTCTCTACCTCCCTCAACATATTGAGGAGCTTTGGGAGAGTCACCTCAAGCTTGTTCATATTAAAATTCATTATGAATTGTGAAAAGGAATCTGGTAAAGACTGAAGCACAATGTTCACACATAAGTTATCCTCTAGGATCATTCCTAGACCTGTGAGTTTCTTTATCCACTCAATCATCTTTAGGACATGGTTCTGAACCGGTATCCCCTCAGTCATCCTAGCACAGAAGAGGTTATAGGATATCTCATATCGCTGAGTCCTTCCCTGTTCCTCAAACAATTTGCGGACATGTAGGAGAATGGATCTGACATCCATCTTTCCATGTTGGCTCTGTAACTTAGGAGTTATAGAGCCTAATATGTAACACTGAGAAAGAGTGGAGTCATCAATGTACTTAACGTAGCGAGTAATCTCATCCTCGCTTGCCCCTTCCTCGGGCGTAGGCATTATTGTATCAAGGACGTACGCGATTTTCTCCGTCGTGAGAACAATTCTCAAGTTGCGGAGCCAATCTGTATAATTTGGACCAGTGAGGCAGTTGACATCAAGTATGCCACGTAAAGGATTTGAAAGCGATATTTTCTGAAAATAAAGATACAGTAGAAATGAATAACATGCAGATTTTACAAGAAATAAACAATTAAGATACAGACTTCTATCTTAATGTACTCCCACTATTTTACTAGCGAGTCACGCGACACCCTCAGGACGTGAAACGAAAGTCTCCGGCAGGCTTCTAGTGGGGATCAGGATCCAATCAGCATCTTAGTGTAACCTTGAGGGACTCGACCAATCACACTAAGCCCAAAAGGTAGGCAACTCATACCAATCACAACTCCTTGTGATTCTCGTCCTGTTCGGCCTCCGAATCACCATGGTCTCGAGGGACTCGACCAACCATGATGTTCGGTTAAGTCAACATCATCGTTACAAGATGAGTCTGATTTGATGATATACCCTCGAGGGACTCGACCAAACATACAATGTCCTCAGGTCACCGGTGACATCTCTATGTCGTAGGCAAGATAGCGAATCACGATATAGGTGAGCCTCGAGGGACTCGACCAACTCAACCTACATCAGAAATCGGTTCCTACCTATAGCGATGGAATGTCATGTGGGTCCATCTAATTGCCTTACGTTTACCGACTTAATATTGTTAAGAGAGGGGTTTTTATGATTTGGTCTCCTAATATAACATGTCACACATATACATATTTAATATATATCTACATCGCATACAAATATATATATATATATATATATATATATATATATATATATATATATATATATATATCTAGTAGATATAAAAACAATCACACCAGATGATCATGGACCACAGCCTAATATGATCAGGCCTGAGCCAGTAGGCCTAATTACTCACATCAAGATCTATGTGTGCAACGGTGCATCTCCATGCCATGTGATCGTCCATTTCATCCTCGTCGGTTCCGTCGACATCTCGATGCATCTACAAGCATCTCCATGCATTGCAATCATCCGTCTCGTGGGTTCCGCTATCGCATCCACGTTCCCGCTGTGCCTCCTCATGTGCTTACAAATTAATCATAGGCACGTAGGCTTGACAATAAACGAGAAATATAATGGAGGCTCGCAGGCCCCAATAATAATAATCACAAGTACACACATCACACGATCCATGATCATCCGTCCACACATTATACATCACATATATAAATCATCATCATATAAGACTACTAGATAATAAAAAAAATAATCAATTAAATCTTTTAATTAATTAATATTTTTAAATCAGGTATATGTAGGGAATTTTCTGAATTCTGAGGGTATTTTCATAATTTAAACAAAAAGGACAAAACTAGAATTTCAAAAATTCACAGGGGCAAAACTATCTTTTTGCCCAAGAATGCCCTACTTCCCCTTGCTGCTACTGCCGTCGCCGCTACCCTGCTGGCGGTGGCCTGTGTGGTGGGGCCGGGGGCGCCGCCCTTGTAGATGGGCGCCTCCGTGGGTTGGCGCCCCTGCGGGTGGTGCTACCCCCCGTGAGCGTTGTGCCCGCGGGTGTAGTGCCCCGCCGGGCGGCCGCCCCTACCGGGGGGGTGGGAGGTGGGTGGGTTTGCCCGCATGCATTATTGCCCTACGGCCGTAGGCGCCTCGCCCCGCGGTGCCTCTGCCCGCGGGTCCAGCACCCGCGCGCAGGTGGCTACCTTGCCTGCAGCCCTGCTTGCTGGCACCGCTGTAGGCAGCGCCCGCGGGCTGCCAGCCTCGTCGGCCGCAAGCCTGCTGCAAGCAGGCCGTTGGTCGGTTGCTGTAGGCGCAACGCTTGTGTGTGCGCCGGCGCTATGTTGTCGTTGCACACACGTAGATCGAGGCAGCATGGGCAGCAACTATTGCTGCTCTTTCTCGCTTATGCGTCAACAATTTTGACATTAAAAACTTCTCCCAAACACAACACACGCAGTTTAAAACCAATCTTTCACACGAACAACCTGGCTCTAATACCACTCTTGGGAAATCTTGGGGACGACATCACATGCGCAACGGAAGAACAAGAAAATAAAATCTCCAATTTCCCAAAAAAGATGTTCGTCATCATGCGAAGATTGGTGCGCAAAAAATCCGCGAAACAAACTACGTATAGAATAGATTGTGTTACCTAGGGAGATCATATTTCCATGTTTCCTTGCAGATCTCTAGGAGAGGGTGAAGGAGGTCAAGCGTCCTCCTCTTTAGCGGTGATCAACACAGCAGGGCTGCGACGATGCTCCTAAAAACTCCAGGCCTGCTTTGAGGTGGAGAGGGGGAGGAGAATAGGAGAGGCAAGCAAAGGTTCTAGCCTATGAACCACTGAATCCCTCCTATTTATAGGGGACCTTTGTCAAACCCTAATGGATCCTCCCCTATTAGGTATTGGATCTGTATCCAATTACCCAAGCCTCTTAGATTAGTAGATCTCTCTCCAATAATCTATTATGGGCTCTTATTGGATCTCATCCATAGGATCCAATAAGATAGGGGCTCCGATGGATATCTCATATCCAAACCTCTACTTATCACAATGCTACCATATGTGTATGACCCTCTAGGCCCAATATCGAGCCGACCATGAGTCATACCTGTCAGAACTCCTGGCTCAGTGTATTATTATCTCCATAATAATTTATTCGACTCATCGACCATGGACGTACTAGGCCACTAAACCGTAGTCCCAGACGATACAGGGGAATCAAATCCATTGGACTTGTTTGTCTTCAGTTACAATGTACCTATAGTCCCTCATCCATCTAATATCCCAGAGACCGTATATCGGGTATGGTGTTGTCAGACCCATACGGTTTCTACTTGAGTCTCGCTCTAATCGGATCCTCCCGGAGAACTCTTTCTCTCCCAATCCGAATGACCCTAGCTAGGGATTTGTCTAAGCAAGAACAAATGTGATATTCCTCTCATGACGCCGAGAGTGGATGATCCTCTATTGACACTCAATAGCCCTCGTAAGGTCGACTGCCACTCCCAATGACTAGCTGTATTATATCTGGGACATCCAAACCTATAAGTCTGGTATCAAAGAGTGGAGCACTCATATAAGACATCTTTGGTATCTCAAGTCTAATGACCAAATATACCACTAGGACTACAAAATCACTGTTTGACAATAAGGCATCATCAACCATCCAGTATTCCGTAAACGGATCAATCAGTAAACTCATTCTCCAATGAGCACCTGTACTATATCCCTAGTGTCCCCATATGAGTAGCTATGAGACCAGCTGCATCTATCATATGGACGGGTATACAGTACACCAGTCTGTCCGGTTATCTCTATGTCCCTCTCGAGTAACCTATGACCAGGATTATTTAGGATATGTGTTTAAAGGTGAATCGGTCTCATTATCGTGATCTCATCACGATCCGATTTTTATTGCACAGATCCAAGGACATCACAATATATACATGCATATATGCAATAGACAATATAAAGTGATAAATGCTAAAATATAATAAGCAAAAAGATTTCGTGCCAAGTCACATGTCCCATCACTCACGTGATTGATTTGCTGGGCACCTATGACTAGCATCCTACAATACCGGTCCCCATTTGAAACACTATTTCACAAACCTCCAAACCTTCATAAACTCAAAGTATTTGGCTATCTATGTTATCCATGGTCACATCCCTATGCCTCCCATAAGATAACATCAAGATCTAAGCCTTGTATCTTTATAGGATATTCTCTTGAACATAATGCTTTCCGATGTTATAATCCCCACACTCACAAAGTTTTTATATCACATCACATTATTTTTGTTGAGTCTATCTTTCCTTTCTAAAACCATGAGTCTCACACCATGCAGACCACTCCAATAAACATTCATCACTAGAGTATATCTCCGATCTAATCGGACGAGTCTCCTATGACACCGTCTAGTTTCTCCCCTTAGGATCCATACTCTACTACTACTCTAGTTCAGTAATTGCCTATTCCCACTATTACTACTCCACTCATTTTTTCTTAAATTGATGAGGTACTATGTTCAGAAACATAACCATTGTCTTTACCTTATTCTAGACCAAGTGACACTAAGGTACCTCAACCTGACCTAGGCCGTATCAATGACTCTCCACCGCTTATTCCAACAACACAATCTCACAATCCTGAAGCCTTTAAACATCCTATGACAACACACTCCAAAAGTGATATTTTCAAACCACGTCAAGTCCTTGACCTACATGCTATCACAGAATCCTCATTTAATACTATTGAACTCACCACCTTTACTCAAGCTCAAAAATCTCCACACTGGCGTAACGCCATTTATGAGAAATATGATGCTCACCTCCATAACTCAACATAGAACTTAGTACTCTTTCATCATACACAAAACATTATCGGGTGTAAGTGGATCTTTCAAATTAAGCGGAACCTAGATGGATCTGTTGCCCAATATAAAACATGTCTCGTCACTAAAGGGTTTTATCAATGACTTGAAGTTGATTTCACTGAGATATTCAGTCCTGTTGTTAAGCCCATAACAATCCGACTTATCCTAAGTCTAGCCATCACTAAAGGTTGACAATTACTATAATTAGATGTTAATAATGCCTTTTTATAGGGGACTCTAACTGAAGATATTTTTATGCAACAACCTCTTGATTTCATTCATCCTCAGTATCCAAAACATGTTTGCAAACTTCAAAATGTTATTTATGGACTTCGTCAGACTCCAAGAGCCTAGTACACTGAACTTGGCTCATTTTTTACTTCAGTTGACTTTATTAACTCTAAGTTTGATACATCATTATTTCTACGACAATAACTTGAAGGCACAATATATATTCTGGTATATATGGATGACATTATTGTGACACACAATAATCCTATATAGATCCAAGCATTCATCAAGCAATTGACAGATTGATTCTCTCTTAAAGATCTAGGAACCTTAAACTACTTTTTGGGCATAGAAGCAACATACACATTTTTATGTCTCTTCCTCTCACAACGAAAGTACATTCAAGATTTATTATCAAAGACTAACATAACGCAAATGTGGTTACAACTCCCCTCTCTACTAGTGAATCTCTCAAATTATCTAATGAAGTTCTGCTATGTAACCCATTCAATACTGACAAGTAGTTGGCTCTTTGCAGTACTTAACTCTCACTTGTCTAGACATCTCATTTGTCATCAATAAATTATCACAATTTATGCAATGACCATCTACTATACATTGGTCTGTAGTCAAATAAATTCTGTGATATCTTAAAAGGACTCTCAATCATGCTCTCTTTCTTCACAAACACTCACCACTTCGTATTCATGCCTTTGTCGATACTGATTGGACAGCCAATGAAATTAATCCAATCAGTTGGAGTTCTAAGAAGCAAAAGACAATCACACGATCTACAATTGAAGCTGAATACCATGTCATCACCGCTATGACTACAGAACCCAATTAGGTCATAAATCTGCTTAAGAAACTCAATTGGGGCTATAATATTAATTATAATATTAATTGCTTCTTCGTATGAAGAGGTTGAGAAAAAGAAGAAAAAGAAGCATGGTTACCGAAGAAGCACGTCGGTAATGCTTACATGAGATTGAGCTCAGACTCGTCAAAGGTCTTTTGAGGGAAGCGTCAAGCACTTTTAGGTCAATGAAAAAGTTCCATAGTGTTGCGACATGGAGAAAGGAACAACATAGTACAAGGGGTAATACATTTTAGGAGATAAATCATGGAAAACATGTAAGCATAAAAATCATGATTATATTATTATTATATAAAAAAATTAATATTAAAAATTAAAATCAAATAGTAATAGATTAAATTTATCATATATATCTCTCAATGTAATCTAAAAAACTTTTATCTTATCTATAAATATACCATGAGTGATATATAATCTATCAATAACTAATTTGTATGGTGTCGTCTTGAATTCCCGAGAGGTTATTTCTATTTATCTAATAAATAAGTAATTAATAAATTTAATTTTAATATTTTTAAAATAATTATATCATAATTAAAGTATTTTTTATTGATTAAATATTATAATCAAAATTTAATTATTTATAATATATTATACTATTGTATAAAATAATAAATTAATATTCTATAGTGGCAATATCGATCAAGCCCTTCATGGAAGCCATATCCATCATGTTAGGATCGAGTCGACACTAAGAGGAGGGGCGTGAATTAATGTAGCGGATAAAATTACGTAGATTCAAAAATCTTTCGTTCGATTAAAATCGATTTCGGAAAGATGTTAACTTGAAACACATTCGTAAGAGTATGCAGCTAAAGTAACGAGGAAGCATGACATTTTGCAATAAATATAAATAGCAAAGCAGAAATGCAAACTAGATTTTATAGTGGTTTGGACGTCGTGACCTACATCTACTCCCGATTCCTCTTCCATCGAGGTTATCGGTATCCACTAATGATCTTCCTTCAATTGGTGAAAATTAACTACCCTTACTACTCGATTCTCCTTTTGACAGGTTCAGGAGAGAACATTTACAACCCCCTTCACTCATCTCTTAAACAAGACTAACACTTAAAGCTTAAGAGGAGTTCTCACAAGATTACAATAGTATTTTTATTTCTTTTTGCTCTCAATTCTTGTATATGTTAACTAGGGATGAGAGGGGTATTTATAGGCCTCAAGTGGATTCAAACTTGGAGCCTAAAAGAGTCTCATCCTCAGTTTTCGGGTACTGACGGTACCATTGCCTAACACCGTCTCGGAGACTATGCCTCGTAGCCTTAACCACCGACAGTACCACATGTTGTGTCATTGTTTGAGCATTTCACTTAGCCCAACACAGCCTAAACTTGGGCCCAATTGTCCGATAATTGAGTTGACTCAATTCCAATCTAATTATGTGCTAACTACAAATTTTAAATATACACTAAACAAATCAAGTCCGGTTAGTTTAGGTTTCTTCCGACGAGCTTCCGGCAATCTTTCGACGATCTCTCGGCAATGTTCCAGCGGACTTTTGGTAAGCTCCTGGACTTCTCGATCAATTCCGACGGAACTTCCAACAAATGTCCAAAATTCCGATGTACTCTCGAACTCCCAATAAAATCTTGTTCTTAACTCCGGGATTTCATTTTGCTTTATGCCTTGATCGCTATCGTAGTTAATCCTGTACATTTAAAACCTACTTCGATCTAGACAATTATTATAAAGCTTGAATCAAATATTGTCCGGCATGTCATTGGTTCATCGATGCTTCGCCCGATTCTTCTGCGCATCGTCCTCTCTTGCGGCCTATTACCTAATCGGTCAGTTGACCTCCGCAACTCCGATTTCTTTAGCATAATTTTTGCCCTTCTTGGTCCGATGCTCGAAACCTTCTGTCGATACGTTGATCGATTCTTCGGCTCGACGTCTAATCTTCTGACATGTTCTACTCCGGTCCAACATGATTCTTCATTATTTAATTATCTCTCACTGATAAGCTTACTGTATTACTCAAAACGCAGATCAAATCATAAATACTATCAATTAATTTAATCATCAAAATCTAAAATTCTAGCATCGCTCCTAATCAAGATATCGGAACGGATCAAAGAAGTCGCTAATGCTGTCAACACGTTAGCAAACGAGAGCCATGTTCACGGACTCCCGTCCAAGCCATGAAAGCTTAACCTAGTTTCCAAGGAACAATAGTTGTAGCCACAGGTAAAGTTTTGCCCTTTGCCTTGAATATGTGACGAACAATTCTATTCACAAAGACCTTTTTCTCTCCAAAACTATTTATTTTTTATACTTGCAAATAATGGGTCAAATTATACAACCATCCTGTAAGATTTGAATTAAAATGTCACAAAAATATATATAGTGTAAGATGCCATTTTTCTCCTTTTCTAGACTCAGCTTTAGATTTGTAAATAACAAACATTTTTAATACACATTACCAATTTTAATTTTGCTTTAGAAAATTCGTGACTTTTTCTTAATTGAAATAATAATAATAATTTTTCTAGAAATAATTTAAATACCTGCTGAGAGCGCATGCATCGCACGTGCTCAAGGAATTCGAGTCGGAATCCGTATCGGAGCAGCAGAGAGCGGAAGCACGCCGCCGCCTCGGTTCTCTTTCGGTTCGATCTCGAAAGCGAGAGACATGGAACCACAGCAAAACGGCGGCGGCGACGGAGGCGATGACGTCGCCGCCGTTAAGGAGATGCGCCAACAGATGGAGGACGCCATCGCGGCCCGCCGCCAGTCGCAGCAGGAGCTCCTCTTCTCCCTCCACTCCCTCGTTCCCGACTTGGCCTGCTCCCTCGACGTCTCCCTCCGCGTTATCTCCTCCTTCAACCGCCGCCCCTTCTCCCCCACCCCTAAACCCCCCTCCGATCACCATCCCCTCACCCCCCGCCGCCGCCACCTCCCTGATGCCCGCCCCTTACCACGAACCCGCCCCAAGCCCTCGCCGCCCTCCCCCGGCGCCGAGGGCGGCGCCTCCGCTGGCGGCAACCGCCTCTCTGTCGTCCGCACCATGGTCGCCGTCTGCCTCCTGGAGCTCGTACCCTTCACCGAGATCGACTCCGCCGCTTTGCTTCGGCGGCTGGAGAACGACCAGTCCTCGGCCACCCCTGCCGAGAAGGCTGCGCTGGCTGATCTCGGTGGGGATGTCGGGCCGATCTCTGCAGTCGAGATGGCGCTCCGTCGAATCGCCGAGGAGAGCGGTGGAGTGCAGCTGGAGGAATTCACCGTGAACGGGAAGACCACGCTGATGATTTGGGGCATCGATCGGAACAAACTCCTCAAGGAGCTTCCAGAGAGCTTTTCACAGGGTCAGCAGCCGCCGCCACGTCCACCGTCGACGGAACCCAGCTCGAGCAAGGGGAATAGTCAGTCCCAGGTCCCAACAATGGCCGGAGTCGATAATACTTCCATGACGATGCCTAGTCCGTCGCCGGACATGTGGATGGGGCCTCCCGACACCCATCTCGCTGGAATGCCCCATATCTTTCCTGGGTCTGGTGGTCCGCCTTTGGTCGGTCCGAGGGGAGCGCCTAGAGTGGTCGGCATGATGGGGATTCCACGGATGATGGGATTTACTCCCCTTCAGAGGCCACTCATGGGACCTGGTAACACTCCGGGTGGCCCAAATCTGGCGACGCCGAAGCAAAGCTCCGAGGAAGATGATCTAAAGGATCTCGAGGCATTGTTGAATAAGAAGACATTCAGGGAGTTGCAGATGTCGAAGACAGGAGAGGAGCTTTTGGATCTCATTCACCGCCCTACAGCAAAGGAGACTGCTGTTGCTGCCAAGGTTTGGATACCTCACTTTAGTTTATTGCGGCTCTTTGCATATTATCGATTCTACATAAAGCATCAGTTCATATAATAAAAGAAAGATGATATATGAATCTAAATCAATCTTGGGGTTATTACAGCTGCTAAATGGTTCGGATTTGGAGAGCAATTTTACCTTCGGGATGTGTCAAAACTGTAACTTCTATGATAAATGCTTGCTTAACTGTGGCTGCTAGAATGCTGTCTTAGATAGGAAAGTGGTCATTTGTCTTAATTGGCAATTGTTCTATTCTTTTAACATTTTATGTTTATACTTTATACAACAAGCCATGCTTCCAGCTTGGCTTTTAGATGGACTAGGGTCATGCTCATGAAGGATTCTGGAAGATCCAACTTTTGTTTCTAGTTTTAATGTTGTTGTCAAATGCAAATTTTGGACACAAGAAACACAGAATTTAGTGTAGCTTGTCTCCATTTTGGTCTTTTTTGTTGGTCGTAGTTTATCTGAGTGATGGAAAAAAACATGATTGGATGCCACACTTGGTTGGCATATGAGGTGGCCTTTCGATGTTTAGGTTCTGCCTGAGGTTTTTGATAAGCCTCCAGATAATTCATACTATTTAGGGTTGCGAGGAAAAAACATTCAAGTGAGTATTCTGTATAGGAAGGGACATGATTGATCTCAGGTGCATGTTATGACATGGCACAATTGGACTTCCATTTGGTCAATCTGAACATGCTAGTTAATTTGATTGGAAAACTTGATCTATTCTCTGTGAAGTTGCCATTTCAACTTGAGTTGGCAACTTGCAATATTTAATGGATTGTGAATAACATTTCGGAAGAGGCCTAATATCTTGTTTGTGTTCACAACCATAAATCTCTCATTCTAGTTTAATGTGTAATGCTGATATTCTATATTAATATCGAAAGTAACCTGGCTTGCTTTGTTTGATAGTCTGAGAAGTGTGCTTTGACATGTAGTTCTTCATGCATTGACACGCATATTGAAATCTGCAGACCTTGGCATATATCATCTGTTCAATAAATATGATGGATATCTTCCATTGATATATTTGTTAGTGTTGCTTGCATTACTGACTCTAAGCCAGGCAATCCTTTTCTCAGTTCAAGACAAAAGGGGGCTCTCAACTCAAGGAATACTGCTCTAATTTAACTAAGGAAGACTGCCGTCGCCAAACTGGTTCTTTCGTTGCTTGTGATAAGGTTAGTGTTATAGTTGAGATTTTGTAAGAGGAGCATGCTAATCATTGCCATTTGCCATGTTACTGGAAGGTCATGAGTTCTATTTGTAAATTACATTTTGACAACTTGCATCAGGTTAATATAAGTGGGTCTTATCATTGTTTTATTTGCTTTACTGTTCTTGGTTATCTTATTTTGTCACGTGCAGACAAGTGAACAGAGATGAGTTCAAAATTTTGGTTGTGTTGCCTTCTAGTTGGTATCATTAATATGAACATTACTCAAGCATCAACATATATATGGCACAGCTGCATTATTGACTAAACTAAGTGGAATCAATCATGAATTTTATGAACTCCAATTTTAATACATTCATTAGGCCTTCTACCAATCTCATGAAATCTGAAACCACACTTTAAGTCAGTGTCATTGTTCTGTGTGCATCCTATAATCACCTCAACAAAGCAAACAGCAAGAGATATAGACAGTTGGATTCTATTGACATTTATAAATCTCTCCAATCTATTAAGTTGCTGGTTTTTTGAAGACCTGTTACCTTTGAACTTCTGTGTGTGTAAGCAAGAACATTCCTCGGTGTGTCATTCTCTCCCTTCTTTATAATTTTTCAGGTACTATATTCAGTGTAAACCATCTTAGATTATATGGATCTCTGTACATCCTCTCAGTTCTAGGATGCAAATTCTATGAACCCTATTTTATCCGTTCAGAAATCAGCTCCTTTGGCATCGCATGTGGTGCTACCATGCCAACAGTGGGAACATTCCTCAGCAAAGAAAGCCATTACCTAATTACATCTTTCTGCAAAGCACTTTGGCTTCTTTAATGGTTCAGATGTGTCACATGTTCAGAAATAAACTTAAAACTTTGATAAGATCATCTGGTTGCTAGAAGAAGAAATATGTAAAGTTAAGAAATATAGATCGTCATGTGTTGTGGATGTGTTTAGGTGCAAGAGGCACATACCTTAGGTTCTCCTTTGGATCCTATGTGCTTGTGTGAGACTAGGAGCATAGTCTATTTCTTGTCTGCTTTAGCTGAGTGCATCTTTATCTACACTTGAAATGAACTATTTGAAGGATGTACATCAACTGTCCAATGTGTGTACAAAGCAAGGTCTTGAATACCGGTTCGTATTAGCATACCAAGCTTTGCTTGGTCTGATACGTACTAGTATGTACTATCAGTATATCTTAAAATCTTAAAAATATTTTCATCTACGACACCAGGGCATACCAACCAGTACACCTCAATAAAGGTCAAAATCCAAGGTGGTACCGGTCAAAACACTGATATCACCTGGTAGAGGACGGTCCATGTACCGATATCCTTTCGGACCGGTATGTACCACCCATATTGGCCGGTGCATATCGAAATTGAAAACCCTGATACAAAGTAAGACTTTCTTAGAGAACTAAAGCCATATGTTTTTGTTGGTCTTAATGATGACATTGAAGTCTTAAATATATGATTTGTCTAGTCAATTCTGCAAGAGAAGAAAAAAGAATTACAAGAACAACCATGCATTTGCATGCCAATGTATCTGGTGTGACTGCAGGTGAAATATTTGTTGGCATATTGAGGATATCTCAAGTTGCACAGGAAGAAACTTATCAAGTGTCAGAAAACATAGACTGTTTCAGTGAGTAGATTTAGAGTATGAAAAAGTTAAGAGGTTAGACTGTTTCAGAAATCAAAGACAACCAGCAGTAAAGAGGTTAGAATTATTTAAAGTATGAAAAAGTTAAGAGCCTACTGATGACCACAAGTACTTGTAATAGACTATGTGGATCCTACCTGCAGTTAGCTCCATCAAAGGCAGTTTCTTGCTATATTTCTTGGTGGTTTATGACCTGATTTCCTTTCTTGCCTCTCCCAAGTTTTATTTAGTCTTCATCATTTTCAGGACATTGAATCTTTTGTTGATATGGCCAATTCTATGAATGGAAAATTGAAGTAGGTTTTTTTGCTTGTGATATATACACTAAAACTTGACAAGTGGGCATCCCAGGCAAGCCACCTAGAATCTCTTGGGTCATTATCTCTTTTTCTCACTGGTTGTAAATTGAGTTTTCCTTGGTTTTCACCTCCTTATTGGATGTCTAAGTTGGTATTGCTGAATGCTTGGAATAATTTGTTTAGTAACTTTGTGTCTTATATGTTATTAGACTTTAGCAATTTGGCACTCCCTATGCTTTCACTTGTTATTGCAACAATGACAACTTTCCTGACATGAAGCCGTACTCCAGAAGATCAAGGCTCACTATTTTACGACCTTATTTTTTAGCTTAGTTGCTTTTTTGTTGAAGGTTTTTGATCTCTCCTTTATTTGCAAGCAGGTTCATTTCCGCCGTATTATTGCTCCACATACTGATACAAATTTAGGTGACTGCTCTTTTCTCGATACATGCCGTCATACAAAGGTTAACTTGACTCTCTATTGATGTTTAACTAATTCCCAATTCTCCTTTCCTGGTTTACATCGTTTAACATATTCATGGCAGACTTGCAAATATGTTCATTACGAACTCGACCAAACACCAGATGCTCCAATGATACTGGGATCTACTAATCTTCCACCTCCAAAGCCAATAAAACCCCGAAGGGCTGAATATTGTTCAGAAGTTGAGCTTGGTCAACCCCAGTGGATAAACTGTGATATCCGTAACTTCAGAATGGACATTTTGGGACAATTTGGGGTTATCATGGCAGACCCTCCTTGGGATATTCATATGGAATTGCCATATGGTACAATGGCTGATGATGAAATGAGAAATCTTAATGTACCTGCATTGCAAACTGATGGCCTAATATTCCTTTGGGTCACCGGGCGTGCAATGGAACTTGGACGTGAATGGTTAGTTATATATATTTCCTTTATTTTCTTTAGAATTTGCTGATAGTGTGATTTGGTAAATAGATGGTTGAAGGCATCAATGACTGACAAATTTCTAGACAGAAAAGCATACGTGATGTTCATGCATAGGCCTTCAATTGTTGTGATCTTTATTCCTTTGTTCCTTGCACTACTCATAGCAGCTTTTGAATATTTTAATAAGGCTGAAACTTAAACCTGCTTTATCACTTCTTATTTACTCTAATTTTGGTGTTTTATGGTTTATCTGCCAATGTTATTTGATAAATGAATCTTTTGATTTTCATGTTACTCATCAATCTTTTACCCTCTGTACTTGTTTTTGGCCATGACACCGAGTGATGTTCAAATTGATAGGTCTAACATTTAATTACAATCTTGAAGTTCTGCTGCATGACATAGCCTATCTGTTGATAAAAATTGTATCTGCAATCATACATGTTCAAGTGGTGGCGAGTAGCATACCTACTATTGGGTACACAATACAAGGCTTCATAGTTCATACCACTTAGAAGTTAGAATTTGGACCAAACTTAATACTACTAGAAGAAAACTAAGGGGCTATTTGGATTGAGATTAAGTCTGAGAATACAACATAGTCCTGTAATAATCTTTAAAGTGCCTCATCTTTTAGGATTTATACTGACTGGTCAAAGGAATGCACTTATTTAAGTGCAAGGCCACAGTCAACAGAATAACCTATTTAAACAACATGGTCAAATGACTTATTTCCTTCTGTATATCATTAGTCTGGATGAAAGTGCAAAGCAAAATCCCTACATTGGTAAACCAAAGTTACAAACAAGTATCAATCTGAGGTATAAGTTGAGCTTAATTACGAGACAGCTTCACTTGTTCCCTTGATGCTTGATCAAAACTACTTTTGTGTTTATGTGACCTCCAATTGAATTCTCAACTTTAACCAAGTAGTTTTTGATGATACAAGACGAGGCTATTCAGTTTCTCAGGATATGGTTATCTCAACTCTTTACTGCATTGTGTCTTGCTTTTTAATACTTTTACCTTATCCATGAAATAACTGGTGACAAGAATTAGTTGTAGTTTGCTATGTTATTTTTCTTGAACAAAATTGAAGTTGTCTTATAATCGATTCAGATTCTCCGATGATTATTATGAGTCGTTGCTATTTTTG